>WAAE01003336.1:0-12209 GCA_013400495.1 Nicator chloris
ATTCCTGGGATATCCTGCAGGATCAGCTCTCTGGGGCTTCCACAAGGCTAAACATAACAACCCATGGCTGTTACACACGAGTGCTCAGTAAAAAAATCCAATCTATTAAAGGCATACATGAATGGAATATGCTGAAGGGAGAACAGGGGGAATCAAGACTCATATTTCATAGATATGTATCTTTAATTAAATTTTGCTCAGTTTATTTACTGCTATGGATAACAGCATTAGGTTACTCCAAATTTCTGTTAACTCAGTAAGTCTACAGGCAATGACTTCAGCAGCTGGTGAAAAACATATCTGCCCTTAACTACACCCTAATAGTATTTGTGATGCTCAGTTAATATTGGCTGTTTAAGATCTTTAAGCTGAATTTTCTCTATAAATCAGTCTTCAAAATGTGGAGTAGTTATCATGGATAGTTCACTTCTTATAAGAAGTCTCAGTCATAATGTCATCTTTTTAAAAATTTCTGTATTGTAACCTGAATAAACTCTGCCAAATGAATAAATAAAAGGCAAACAATCTCTGAAACACTTGTTCTAACTAACTTACACGATGATTTTCATGAGTCTGTATGTTTGTGTGTCTGGTACAAAGCAGTTGGAAAATAACACGGTTTTCTCTTTGAAACCAGAACTCACAAAGCAACCTGAGCTGCACAGAACTTGCTAAATGGTTCCTCTTTAATATAGGGAATAAATTCCATTACTCTCGTAATGAGGCAATGAGAGAAAACATCAATGCATAGTAAATTAACCCCCCAAAATACACAGGTTTTGTGTGCAATAAAATGCACGGTCTTTGTTTGCTGTCCTTCTAAAAGCGACCTCAACCTAATTTATCCACACCTTTAGCAAAACATCCACATGCACTGCTGCCCTGCTGCCTATGCTAATCTTGGCAATTTCTAGAAGTCAGCAAAGGGAGGATTTCACACTTATTAGATGGTAGAAGTTCGTGATCCAGAATGCAATTGCAATAAGCTAAATCTGAAATTCAAGGTAAACAAAGCATTTCCAAGTAAACTGTTGAGCCACTACAGCTCTTCCATAGATTCTGGTAAAAATGATATTAATGCTCCCTGCTTAATTTAGCAAGGAAAAAAACCCCAAACCCGGAATATAAACATAAACAAAAAGATCTCTGCTGATTTTTTTTTTCATGTGTCAATAATTTTGTAAGGCTCCAGAGCACCGAGGCAAGAGGACAGAGTGAAAAGGCAGCAATGAAACAATTCCCTGGCCACGCCTGCCTCCCAGCACTCAGCAGCACTGTTAGCACTATCCATCTCACCCAGGAGCAATAAACTCGCATCTTTCCCAATGCCCACATTATGCCGGAATAATATAAAAATAGATGATGAAGCAGAAAGGAGGTAGATTTAGCCCCGGTGTCCTGCAGTAAGTGCCATAATTGCAGAGCCAGCTCATTACAGGAAGGCAGTCCCCTGAGCCTCCCCTGTCCCAGTTAAGCGGCAGTAATAGGCAGCAGCTGGATGAGGACATCAGGTCAGCACAATCATTAGCCCTGAAAATTGCATGCCTATCCCTCCGGTGGCAGCCAGGCGTTCACACACCATCAGCCTCCCAAACGCCAGGTCAAACTGATGATGAACTTCACCCAGGAACTCCATTAGCAGTGACCCGCAGCCCCCACTTGTGCAAACTCGCAGCACTTTAATGAATTTGGGCTGTGCCCTGTGCCCCGGGCTCCCAGCCCTGGGGCAGAGCTGAGCACAGGAGGGGCAGTGCCCGGGGCAGGGGACACCCTGGACCCTCGGCTTGCTCAGGGTCTCGTCGCCTCTCTTGGGGAACAGGAGCTGGGTACTGGCACTGCCAGAGCTGAGACATCTCCCAGCTCTGCCCAGCTCATGGTGAGGCCTTGGAGTGGCTGCCTGCAACAGAGGCTGGACAAGATTGAGAGTAAAAGCTGCTATTTATTAAAGGCCTTCAACAGGTGCACCTTGGGCATCAAAGCCTCCCAGGGGCTACACCAGGATGGGCAGTGGGCTCCAGTTTTTCACACAGTTAGAAGTTTGGTCCATTCACATATCAGGGGTTAATCCTCCAATTAGAGCTGCAGGTAACAAAGTCATTTCCCCCCAGACTGCTCCCCTCAATTCACTGTTGGTTACATTTTTCAGGGCCTGAGGCAGTGAGGTGTCCTTGAGATTCAGGCCTAGAGAGGAATTGTTTTGTCTGAATAAAACGGGAGAACAGCAGCTGACAGGCTGTGGAGTTTGGAGCTATACACTAAAGCAGGATCTGAAAAATATGAAAGCTAAATCCTAAGGCATCAACAGGAAGGTGATGCTGCCAGCAGCCACCACCAACAGGAGTAGCAGAACATCCTACCCCTGATAAAATCTCATCTGTTGTTTGTTAACCACTCAGATAACTAAACAGGACAAAATGGCTCACAGGGAGGTGTTTTGTGCCACGGGGTCGGCACTGGGCTGGCATCTCCCAGATGCCAATAAACATCTTGGTTTGAAGGGACATCTGACAAGGTGAGCTGGATTTCTGACTGACAGCCATCCACTTTACAACCATAAAAGCCACACCAAACTTGCACAAAGTAGAACTCTTCCATGTGTTTTCCTGGAAATGGGTGGAGTTTCTCCCATGAGCAAGGATGGCTACTCCATGGTTACTACCCTGGGGTTAAGTGAAGGAATCAATACATTACCATTATTTTGGTGCTATGTTACATTCAGCTCCTAATCAATACCATTTCTTTTGCTAGCTTTAGTATAGGTACCTTGATATCATTTACTGTGTTATGATGTTATAACCAACTATATTTTTTTAGTTTTATGCAGCGCAGGAAGTAATTCTGATTAAGATCTTCCATCTGTTATCTTTTGTCTGTTCGTCTTAATAAATAATTCATTTTTATACAAATATATCTGATTTGCCATCATTAGACCTTGTGGGACAAAGAAATTCAATTATACCTCTGTAACTATCTTAAGTTTAAACTGTTGCCAAACTCGAGGCCAAGGCAGGATTCACCTTCATGTAAACCCCTTTCTGGGAAGGAGTTTAAATGCTCAAAGAAGTTCTTTCTGCCCCGTACTTGGGGCAGCTCAGAGTCCCACACGTGTGTGAGGAGCAGCCGGGGCAGCTCTCGCAGGAGCTGGGCAGCCACACTGGCCACTGTGGTGGCCCAGGGTGCCTCAGTCCCCAACAGCCACCCCTAGGGCCACTAGCCATGGGCAACAGTGGCCTGTCAGCCCTCCCACCTGCTCTGAGCAGCAGAGATGCCCTCCCAAGTAAACCCTTCTGAGAGCAGCAGCTGCACCATCGCACTCTCCCTGTTTTCAGGGGGCTGCTTGGAGCCAGGCTGGCTTTGAGGGGCAGCAATGGGAAGCAGCACAAAGTGTGGTCCAGGTCCTGAAGTGACAGGCACAGGCAGGGCTCTGCTGCCCCCAGCTGCCAGGGGCTGAAGGTCTGGGCTGGCACAAGCCCAGATTCTATGTCCCAGGGCACACGTTCCTCCTCCATCATTTCTCCACCTGTGCTGCGAGGCCACGAGGCACAGAAACGCACACGGAGCTCTTTGCCAGCGTTCCCATAGTTCCGATTCAAATGCAGCCTGGGAAGTCAGCCAAGGTCCTCTCAGGACTGGCTGCTCATTCCCACCTTTCCCAGGGATGAGTCTCCTGGTGGGACGAGCGTGCCCACAGCCCCTGGGCGAAGCAAGGCTCTGCCTTCGTGTTCCTGATGAGCTGTGGTCACAAAAGCAACAACCCCTCCATCAATGTCAAAGACTAACCAAGTTTGAGTATATGCTGCTGTTCTTCAAATTGTTTCTTCCAGCACTAGTTCTGGCTGGTTTGTTTTGGGGAAATTAATGATGGTACAGCAAGGCCGTGGTACCTCTGCTGCAGCGAGCAGATGTTGACACGTTAATGGCACCGGCCTGTGCTGCACGAGGACAGAGCTGCTCCTGCCTGCCATGGCATCAGCTGAGCAAACCCAGCCACACCAAGCAGCCCAGCCGAAGAAATTCAGTCTAAAGGCAAACACTGGAAGAAAAGGTTTCCTGCACTTTCCAAAGCCATCGCTCTGGATAATCCTCATCAAAACACGCCACTTTTCTCTTTTTTAAAAATCAACCCAAAGCCAGCAGAACAATAAGAAACCAAATCTTTTTTCCTCTCAGCAGCACAGACAGTTTTCAAGGCCATTTGTAAGCTGCCTATTTATCCCTGACATTCACAGCTTGAGTGTATCTGCAGTTCAGGTCGCTCTCTTACACCGAGGTAGAAATAATCAAGTATTTTTCCATCTTTGTTGCTGGGAGGACTCAGAGCTGAGGGTGCGTATCCATAGCTCTGTTAACCTGGCATGAGATTCTCGTGGTAAACTGCACAGGAGGAAGGCACCACCATTCCCAAGGATTCCAGTCAGCAGGGAAAGCAGCAGCCTCATGACTGGGAGGGAGCAGAACTGGGGTAGTTTGATGTCTAAACTGAAATAAACACTTTTTTCTTAATAACCTCATAGCAGCAACACATTTAAAGCATTAAAAAGGGGAAGAGATCAGCAGGATGAGAGCAGGGAGATACTTCAGCAGGATAAAGCAGTGCACAGCCCCTTTGCCTGTGGGGAAGCTTAAGATTTGTGGTCAGTATTGTTAAGTTTTAACTACCTAAAGTGCTTCCTTTAAAAGAAATACTTCTCTTTTAAAGGAATTTTACAATATTTGGGGGGCTATTACTGCAAAATAAATTACACAAAAGGCATCAGTGCCCCAAGACTTAGCTACATAAGTGCCATGTGTCAGAAAATTCAGAATTTTAAGTCATATTTTAAAATATGGAAATTCTGACAACACAACAGTCACTGTAGCTGGAAACAGATAGCAATTCTTCCATCACCCCAGCCCCAAACAGGGGACTTAACATCAGCACAGCTTGAAAGTCCATTTAAACTGTGACAGGGCTGTAAAAAGCCCTTAACAGAAGCATTTCCTAAGAGAAAGTCTCAGCTGTTTCTAAGCTACAGCTGTTGTTCATTCAGTACTGATAGGCATACAAAACAAGAGATGGATCGCTCAGTCTCCAACGCAGGTGTAAGCTATTCAAATCCTTCACTCCTGATTCCTCATCATTAGTGGGTTTAAACCTGTCTCCTGGCTGTGATCAGTGCTGCCACCCTCCCCCCTGTGAGCTGGGACAGAGAGATCTGAAATGTCCCCTGCAAATGTCCCTCAGCACAGTGGCACTTCCAGCAGGGCTGCAGGGGCCACCCACAGCCTCCCCTGCCCCTTCTGAGCATCACCCAGAGCTCACTGACACACCAGCCATTAGAATTCCTCACAGCTAGGAATAGGAAAAGAGTCTTAATCCTTGGAGTGAAAGATCACAGCAAGAGATGCTTATCATTTCCTAGGGCAGGAAGAAAACAGTGCAATGATTTATGTAAAATACTTTAAATATGGGCACTACTGAAAATCTGAAATTAGGAAGCAGAAACTGTCAATAAGCAACACCTCTTCAGAAGAGAATCCTCTGACATTAAAGGTGTGGTTAAAAAGCAGGATAAGGTACGGATAATATTCTGCACATTCCAGAATTTAAATCTAAGGAATGTAATAAAATGCAGTAACAAGTGGTGTCCCTCAACGGTCCTGCAGAAATAGCTTTGTCTTTTGGAATCTTCCCTGTGCAAAAAATAGTCAAAAATAAATCAGCTTTTCTTTAAGCTCTCTACTCCAGGATTTATGTCCAGTGAATGATTAAAAATAATTAAGAAGTCCATGCAAATGCTTCCCAATTACAATGTACCCCTTAAACACTCTTGATCAGAAGGCTGCAATACTAAACCAGATCTTGTTGAGAACCCCTTTCAAAGCAGATGAAAGCTCTCCTGCTTTTGAGCCTGAGCCAGGTCCTTCTGCTCAGACCAAGGGGTCATTACAGGGCTCCATCACTTCAAGATGATAAACCAGCAAAAAGCCACCCACAACCAGATTCTGGAGAGAGAATTCCTGTCAATATAAAATAAAAGGAAGTTCAGTTTCACCTGAAGGAGATTTTAGTGGAAGTTTTGGAATAAAAAGAACACAAAAGCACCACTGAAGCCCCACATGAGGCACGAAGTTAGAGCCAGAGTGGGTCAGGAACACAGAGCTGTGCACTGCTGTGGGAAGCACGGTGTGCTTTGCACTATGTGGAACTTGTGTGTTCCATTCCAGGCTGCCTCCATGCTATACCCTGAAATTTCTTCAGTTCTGAGGGAGGTACCTGCTTTCAATGAGAGAGAAGTTTACAGGTGATGTTTCAGGAGCAGCCCAGCCTGAGGCCCACCCAGTCCAACACAAATAGTTCCTAAAACTGGTGATGTCCAGAACAAGCCTTAGCATCACAGGCAATTCCTGCTCCAGCTGTTACTAAGAAACAAACCACACAAGAGTTCTGCTTTTCACTTCTGTACTTCTGAATAATCATCACCATTACTCCACGGGCTAACAAAGTGAGGCTGTCACCTGCCATGTGCCTTCCCTGCCTGCAGGCTCTTGGTCACCTCAGCAGGGCCCAGCTCTGCTGATGTCCTCAGGAGCCCCAAACCCAGAGCCAGGCTCAGGGAAAGAACCCCTGCCTGGAAGGGGAGGGGACACAGGGGACAAGCAGCTCCTCAGGCTGCCGAAGGATAATCTGACATCACCTGCTGGAGGGAAATTGCAGCTCAAACGCTGCTCTGAATCTTATTTCCATGGCTGAGGGAATTTAGACAACGCAGCAAATCTAGAAATGGCAGGAAAAAGCCAACCCCTCTCTGATGCCTTGGGAAGGCTGGCCTGGAACAGAGACTGGACAGAGCTAAAGTAGATGTTTATTAAAAGGCCTTTAGGGTACACCTTGGGCAGGACAAGAGCCTGGCCAGGGNTGTGCAGAGAGCTGAGTGACCCTGAGTGTGAGCTCAGAGCTGCACCCCTACACAGCACAGAGTCTGAAAAACATTTAAAACTTAAGGCATCATGTCCAGTCCCAGCTGTGTGGGGAGGTGTGAAGGGCAGGGCTGGCACGGAATGGATCCTGTGGGGAAGTTCTGCAGCACTAAATGCTGCTCTGAGGTGTTGGGGCTGTGCTCGTGTTACCAGCACTGCACTCTGCTTGCTCTAAAACCACTTGTCTCTATCCACCAGTGTTCCCATCAGTCCATATTGTTAATTTTTTATTTCTCAATCAAGAATTCATGGAGGTTAGTGTGACATTGCTGCAAATACCCTCCCAGCCTAGTAACTGTAAATAATGGATACGACTCCAGCAATGCCAACCAGCCTCTCGTTGTTTTGGGACACTTAAATCCTGCCTGCCCCAACTCACCTGCCAGTAAACAAACAGGCTTCTGCCTGCACTGCAGCAAATCCCTCATCTCTCAGGGAAATTAAAAGTGTCATTGCAATGGCTCTAGTTTGGTAAGTGCACACAGACATGGAACTGTGACAGTGCTCACAAAGATGCTCCGAGTGCAACTATCTCCTTTCCCTTCAGAAAGCAAATTGCAAAATGGGAACAAATCTTCAGAAGCTCTGCTGAATTTTAACAGTTATTGCATTTCATTCCACACTGTAGTAAACCATATCTCCCTCTTTACATTTCTGCTAATTTCTGGCATTTATTTAAAAATTCTATAATGAACAGCTACTATTGAGGGCCCATTTACTCCTCCCGTTTTCCATTTAACCTCTATGATTGCAGCCTCCCTTATTTCCTTCGGTGTTGAAAAGTACTTTTACAGCATTACCAACACAACATATTTGTTAGATTTCTCCTAATTAATTTTCCATGAACCTTTCAGCATGGAAAAAAAAATCTCACATTTCTGCATGAAAAATGAATTATATTTTCTCCATTTCCTTCGAAATTTACATTCTGGGCTCATCTGTGCCACATATTCTTTATGGATAATGAGCAAGGCATCCTCACTTAGCTGTCACTGAGGCAGTGAAATGTTTACAGTGTGCACTTTGGAGATTCTGGCAGCTTAGATTCCAAGAATATTTCTTATTCACGACAATAAGCTCTGTCCTAAATTTCTCTTGCACATGAACAGAAAAAGATTGATCTGAAGAATCCTTGAACTTTGCTGACCCGCAGTAATGCTGTTTGAAGAAAGGTTAGTTCAGACACTTCACGCTCATGATCTGTTTCATATGATGTGACAAAGACTCTTTCCTGCCCTTAACATCCTGCAGAACTTCTTGGGAAACTGAAAATATCAACTAATGGAGAGACAAATATCTTCATTCTGAAGCTTACAAACAGAATACACATCCTAGAACTTTGGAGTGCATTCTCCTACCATATTTATTCTGTAAAATATTGGGGACAGATTATTGCCAGGCAAAAGAAACCTCTTGCATGAATCTCATGCCAGTTCTGTGCGGGAGATTTCACTTAACTGATGAAAAATCTGTCTTTAATTACCTCTCTGAAGCCATTCTTTAGCCAAGTCATAAGAATATGCCTGTTGTAAAGATTATGTTAAGATTTCATTTCTGTGCACAGGTCCAGTCACAGGCTCACAATGACATGCTTAAGCCTCTGGGCTTTATTGAACCAAGGCCTGGAAAAAAATCATCTTTCATGCTTTGTTCCTAGAAAACCTCATATAGTTTGAATAAATCTTTGAAATGTAACCAAAAGAATCTCACACGAGATTGTCTTTCATTGAAGTCATAACATCCAATTCATGTAGATACAGTTGGAAGGTTATTGCTGTCAAGTTTTGAACTTGGGCTGTGAAAGACATAAAAAGTGACCGAATTCCTCCCCAGAAAGGAGAACAGAGACTTCTGCAAACCTCTCCTTCCTCAGCCCAGCTCCTGCACCAACCTGAGCCTACTCAAACCTGCTGGGCTTGTTTTCTGTAATCAATGAAATTTCCAAGTGTAATTATTAACACGGTTTTTAATTAAATTAATCCATTCCTTTGGACACATCCTAAAGAAAAGTCAGTTATTGAATGTTAACAATTCAAACACTTCAACTGCCTTTTTGAGTTCTGACTTGGAAAATCTGGATTAATTCTCAGAGGTCTTTCATACAGTTACTAATTCTAAATTAATTTAAAAATATATTTAAACCTATGTTTTCCATATATTACTCTAAAATGTTCATCAGTTCACCAGGAGTAATTGCATTTTGCAGAATGAGGCAACTTCTGCCATTCCAGGAGTGCTGGTACCATGGCTTTTCTGACACTTCAGCAGTTCTACTGTTTATATTATTGCCCCTAGAACACCATATTTAAAAAAAAAGAAGATATTTTTGTTGCATAAAATGCTGGTAGAGTGGGTGGAATAGCAACCCTAAGCCTCCTCAGACATACAGAAAAATCCCAATCTAAACAATGCTGTTTCAGACAAGTTGTTTTCACACCAATTATCCTGTGACTCAGCAACACCTTGATAATAAATGAAATAATGTAAAAGTATTTCTTGCCAATGATGGAGGCCCCCCAGCCTTTTAAAATTTTCATAATAACTTGTCAGAGGTGAACCTCTCAGATCTGAACTGGCAGCTGTGAATACACAAACAGTGTTTCAGTATTCCCTGCAGTATCACTGGGTTTCTTCTTTGGCACACTGGACAGTGATTGGAAAAGTACTTTCAGAGTTACATCATGAGAGGGGCAGAGAAAAAAGGAGTTCTGCACTCTGTGCCAGCCTCGAGGTTTCTGAAACTTCAATGCAATACAACTAATCAGCTGCAGAAGGAAAAATACCAAGGTTTTTGTGTAAGCAAGGGGAAATTGTACCTGGTAATTCTTTTTTGTAAACCTAATGGCCCCCAGCCTCCTGTGGAACTCTTAATTATAATTTAGATAATTAAAGCAACAGTCAGGAGATAAATTATTACAATAAATCTTCATACAATAGCATCAGATTTTCAGAAGGTCTGGTAAGGGTCCTGACAGGGATACTAAAATCAAAGCCAGCAAGAAGCTTGTAGGAGAGCCAGTCGAGCTAAAAACGTTGTTCAAGGCAATCAATCATCATCTCTAGTCTTAGTTTTTGGGATCTGTGTTCTATATTTGCAAAAAAAAACAAAACAAAAAAAAAACAAAAAAAAAAAACCAGAGATGCAAATATGTTGAATCCCTGTGAAGAAAGCAAGGAGTCCATTTTTCCACCTTGGTCCAAAATCAAAAGGAAAAATTGTGTGTTGCAATTCTAAGTTCAACTTGGAGTGACTGATCCAGAGTTCAACCCGTGCAACAAAGTTGGGAGCCCTCTACACAGCCTTTCAATTAATATTTGTATGTGTTAGCCCTGAATTTGTCTTTACTGCCCTGAGCTTTTGAGACTCCAGACTCTCCCATTCCACTCCAAAGGAAAACTCACGGTGCACGATGTGCAAAAGACAAGTCACAGGTAACAGAGGTACAACCAAGCACCTGAGACGCACTTAAAGCAAGAATTAGGCTTTAATTCATATTAAAAACTTGAGGCAAAATTAATGTCTACCCCTAGACATGACAAGGGATAGCACAAGAGGTGAGGCATCCTCTGCATTCTGGTGACTGAGAATTTCCTATCGAGAAATGTGAGATAAAACTTCTGCAAGAAACTGATTCAATTGGAATTCTGTCTGCATTTAGAGCCTAATACAAATTCCAGCTTCTTACTTAAAAAAAAAAAAATCCCATCCCTGTCTACCTAGGAGATTTGAAAGATGTATTTCCTGGAAAGTATTACACAATTAAGCTATTTTTACTGCTGTGTACACTACAGAAAGCCAATTGTCAGAGAAACACTGCACATTTTTCTCCACAGTTGTTTTTCTGTGCAAAGAGAATTGAAAATAATTAAAACATTTTCCTTAATTTCCCCACTGGAAAGGATACTAGGAAAGTCTGACTGGCAGAAAACATGTGTTATTGATTTTTTTTATATTCTTACCTGTGAAGAGACATATTCCATTTCTCCTTTCAAGGAGAGGATCCCTGATAGCCATTACCCTGTTGTTGGAAAGGGAGGAAGCTGTGTCTTCCCTATTATTCCCCTGTTCTCACACTTCACATGCTACTTGCCAGTGGAAACCTTGTAAGAAGGCTTATAATAAAGGAATGAAAAAATCAGAAAACTTTCACCATTACCAAAGTAATGTCTATCCAAATGGTGCTAACAGGCTTAATTCCAAATGCAAATGGAGAAAAAAATGCTAATTTAGAAGAATGAAGTGACAGAAAAAGAAATTATCTTAATTGTGCTTATCAGAAAACTTCCCTATTGTAATTGTGATTTAAATATTGTGGGCATAAGCTTTGATTGCCTGAACAATTCCATTGATTACATATTAATTTGTCTTGAAACACAAACCTGCTTGAATTCAACTCTCACTTTTTTAACACCATCCAAAGCAAAACGACAGGATATTCAAGGTCCCACCTTGTCCCATCAGCAAAAGGACTTGACCACCTCCCCCACACGTGTGTTATTTGTTTTCCCCTCTCAGACCCAGCTTATTTCACATAACCAATTTAGAGAGCAATCAGATCATCCCAGAGGATCCCAAATGCAGAGCAAGAGGAGACCCAGCTGGTGGCTGAGCTGGAGGCAGGAATTATTTTACCCACAGGGGTCACC
This sequence comes from Nicator chloris, assembly GCA_013400495.1. Lineage (NCBI taxonomy): Eukaryota > Metazoa > Chordata > Aves > Passeriformes > Pycnonotidae > Nicator > Nicator chloris. The sequence goes on from WAAE01003336.1 coordinate 11,608, forward strand.
ATTAGCATCAGTCCTGAAGCCACAGTGACCTCATGGTTTGTCCAGCAGCTCTGGCCTGAGCGAACTCAATGTGTGTGAGGAGGGAGATCAGCTACAGCAACGCAGCAAAGCACCTGGACCCGGCAGGAAAGTTCCACACTGCTCTGGACAGCTCAGACAACTGAAGATTCAAAGTGCTTTTCTCTGCCATCAGCCCTCCATGAGCTTTCTGCTTAATGCTGTCAAATTATCTGCTTTTTGTCTGTGGAGTTCACACCATTTGCAGCAGTTGCACTTGCATATCAATGAGTTGTCACACAGCTCTTACAATTACCGTGCAGAGGTGCCTGTGCTGTCTCCTCCCTGCTTGCTGCTTCTCTCCCCTGATCTCTCCTGCCTGTGCAAGGGGAGGCTGCCCAGGGCTGGGGGTGAAGGAGCTGTGCAGCAGCAGCAAACAGCACACACAGCCAGTACAACCCCTCTTACACTGGCCTTTCCCAAAGCAGCCTCTGTCTGTCTGTCCTGTGCATTCTGCCGTTTCCCACTGTCTGTCTGTCCTGTGCATTCTGCCGTTTCCCGCTGTCTGTCTGTCCTGTGCATTCTGCCGTTTCCCACTGTCTGTC
>WAAE01003336.1:13056-87736 GCA_013400495.1 Nicator chloris
GTCTGTCTGTCTGTCTGTCTGTCCTGTGCAGCAGGTCTGCAGCCCTGCCGTGCCCTGCTGCTGGGCAGGCTCCTGCCCCAGCCCCGAGCAGCAGCGCGGAGGATTCAGCAGCACACGCCCTGCGAGCTGTGCCCCGGCACTGACACAAGCTGCAGCTGCAAACAGCTCCAGCAGCCCAATTTCAGTTTCCTTCCATGCTTGTCTGAGATGTCATTGGGGGAAATTCATATATTTTCATGCATTTGCTTTCCACAGACTGGCTGGGAAATAAGGAAATTATATGCTCTAGGAGCTGTTGGTGGCCTGTCACATTGTTTTGGTCAGGGTTGCTCTGTTTGTGTGGCTCTGAATTTTCAATCATCTACCTGTGACTTCGTGGTGACCTCAGAAAGAAGTTTTGGGGCATGAACATGGAAAGGAGCTGTACCCTGCTCACCTTACACTGTGTAGCACTGGGAACAACACACAGCATGGCACATGTGCATTTAGAACTCAAGAAGAATAAGCAACAGCACAGCATCAAAATGCAACTCCTATCTGAAACAGATTCATATAAAGGTCACTTTCCACCAGAAGTAAATAACATTCCGTTTGGGGGGATCACTGTAGGTGAAGGGGAAAGAAATGCACTATTTGATTTGGGGAGAAATTGGTTAGACAGAAGGTGTTTCAAAATATAATCAAAAAATAATTAGAAAAAGGAACAAGCCAAAGGACAAACATCTGTGACAGAGGGATGTGAAGAGATAAACAAATCCTATGTATGACAGTTAATTTCAGTTCAGACCAGAATCCTGCTGGGCTACATTTGGAGTAGTCTGTAAACACCCTGAGAAAAAAAGAAAACTTATATTAATTTCAGTGTGAACCGTGGCAACATCGGCAATCAAAAGACTGGGAAACCAAACCCAAGACACTGAAAATACCAGATTTCAGCAGAACCCCACCACATAGGGATAACAAATAACAGTAAAGGGAAACTACAGCAATTAACAGACCAAGAGTTCTCAACAAGTCATGAGGCAGGAACACTGAGAAACAAATACACACTAAAATCTTGCACTTTGCTTTCCTAAACACCCCAGATGAGAGAGGAAGGCCCAGTGGGCACAGTCCAGCAGGACACATCACTCCTGTAAGGCAGATGCCACTGGAGACTTCATCCTTGTCTCACTTGCTGGCTGAGGGCTGTGTTCTGGCACAACTGAGACAACACCGCGCAGCAGAAAAGGGAACCGCAGCAAGTGAGGAGGGGGGTGAATCCCACTCCTGGCTGAGGGTTGTGCTGATCTGCCCCATGGAATGTCCCTGCAGCTTCCCAGAGGGAGCGTGGCCCCCACTGCTGAAGAGTTGCAGCAGGAAAGCTGCTCTGTGGGCAGGGAGGGCAGGTGGCACCTGCCCAGGGCTGCACTGAGCGCTGCCACACCTGGGCAACGCTCCTGGGCACTTCCAGCCCCCGCTTTCCCACAGCAGCAGGTGCAAAATACAAAATTCACCGTGGAGGCAAGGAGAGAGAAGAATTCACCAGCCCAAACTCTCCTAATTTGCCTATCACCCCGTTCTGTTGGCATTTTGTTTAGCAGCTGATGCTCACCTATACAGACCACAGCCTGTGTGGGCAAATACACAACTTGCAAATAATAATCAAGGCAGAACTGTGCTGTGACCTCAGCTGTGGGGTTGATGTGCTTTCATCATGAAGGTGACGAAATCAGTCTAAACCCATATTTTGTTTGGTGGGCATTGCAGAGAAAAGCAGCAGCAAGATGTTGAGAAGCATTGCAACCTCCCCGACGGAGCTGCTGAAACAAATCTCTCGATGTTTTTGGTGATTAATTCTTTAGCTGAGTTGGAGTTTGTTTGGGAGCAGTCTTGGGTAAATACACAGTTACATAACTCTGCCTCACCATAAAATAAGTGTTATTAACAGCCCTCTATGGATAATCAAGGTAAAAATTTCTTTTTCTGCAAATATCCTGAAGTATTTGTTGAAAACTTGATGCCAGCCTGCTTATTGAATACCAATAAACCCATCTACCAGAGTATTTGGGAAAAGCAAACACAAAGCAGGTGCAAATGAACTCTGATTAAATTTGTTCAAAACTTCATGCAAATACTAAAGTTACAAGATGAGTGGAGATGTATTTTTCGTATTTGGCTAACTGTAATTGCAATTTCTATCCACTCAAAGCAGGATAATTAAGCAAAAGACAAAAAAGAATCTGGCAGCAAGCTGAGCAAAGTAACCATTGCTAATGAAAGATAAAAAATAAGGGTGTAGTGGTAATGTAAACAGAGTTAATGAGGGAACGTTGCTACAACACCAAAACTCCAAACAAAGAAATATAAAGCAAGTTGTTATTAGGAAAACTTACTTAGCACAACTCACTGATTACCAATAAAATTGTGTTAATAATTGCCATCAACCACAATTTCAAGCTAAATTTATTAACTGAGCACCAGCTCTCAGAACCCGAATTTGTTTTAAGCAGAAAAAAAGAGGATTCCTGGTAAAGCAGGAAATATTTAGGTCTGGCTAAACTGCCATCACCTGCTCCAAACATTTCTGGGGATTCTCAGGATATGTGCAAAATATGCACAGCTTTAGGTTAAAGTCAGCTGTCACCTCAATTGCATCCCCCTTTGACAGAAATGTGGTTATCTACTCACATCATCACTAGAGCTAAAATGAATTAGCTTGAGCATAAAGGAATAAAGAAGAGACTACAGCTGAGCAGGAATGTTTGGTTTGGAGCAGGCAGCCAGGACATGGGGAAGAAAAGCCACTGTGCATTTAATGAAGTGGCTCCTTTACCTTGGAACACTTCCAGGATGAGAAGAACCCTATTTCAGGAACACAGTTACCTCCTGATTGTCAGTTCATGCAAATGACAGGAGCACAGAAGAATTAAGGGTAGAAGAGTGAAAATTATTTCCAGAAGAGATGAGTGCCTGTTCTTGAGAAGGAAAACATGAAGAGTAAAACACTTTGATCAATGAACAAATGATCTGCATCTTCCTTCTGGACACCATGGATTTGTTCTGATTTTACCAATAAGTTATTTGATTTAAACTTTATCAAGGTTTATAAAGGTTTAAATGTTCTCTGGTACTAAGGTATGCTTTACTGACCTGGGACCTGGTTGTTGACCCTTATTTGAGTGAAAATATGTTTCACCTAGACTTTCACAAGATTCTGAACAAGCCAATGGCTCCTTCCAAGGAACTCACAGATGGGCAGAGAGGGACTTGTTGGTGACAATGAAATTGTCATCCCTTTATCAGGGATAACCCAGGCAGACAGAAATTTCCTCAACACGCAGGACAAAACCACTGCTCCTCAGTTGAAAACAGTGGGGAAACCTTCCCAGTAAGTTGTTAGTGGTGTTTTCATGGGATTTGGGGATGGGCTTTCCAAGAGCTTCCAGTCAGGTGAGCAGAGAACATATTTTTGGTCCAGAACAAACCACCCTGGCTGGGGGAAGGAGAGAGGTGGGGGTCCCTCCTGAACACCATTAATATCCTTGCTCTGCAGCAAACACCCGCCACCAGCAGATCAATAAAGATATGGAAAACCTGCTGCCAAATGTTCAGGTTAAATGAATTCTTTCCTCAGTAAATTACTGGACTGTCCCAACGGTGACTTTCAGAAAACATCTGCTGAACTTTTGCAGAGGATTTTGTTTTTCTTTTAGCCACCGGTTAAAGCTGAAGGGATTTTGAGGGCAGAGTACTAAAATTTAGCTAGACCTTCCTTATTAAAAGGAAAATCTTCAGTAATTAGCTCTTCCCCTAACTGCTTTTTGGCTCTCATTACAAACAAAGTGCTATGCTAATATACCTTGTGTTGCAAATGTTTCACAATTCCTGCTAATCAAATTAAACTCAATTTTCAGCAAATAAACCCTCAATGCAGTTAATGGAAAACAAGGAACAGCACTACTTTGCCTGAGAATGGGTCATTACCACAAGCTCCTAATTACAAGTACCTTAATGCATAATGTAAAGCACAGTCATAAGGCTCTAGACATAGGCTCTTAAGAATTAAAGCTGTAGCAGGATCAAAGACTTGATGTGTCCTTGAATCTTTTATATGTACATTTGAATACAGATGGAGAAAAGCAACAAAGAGAAACAGAGCAAAGCTGCAAAACACAAAGATTCATTCACGTACCCACCCTTCAATATGTATAATAATAATAATTTATGCAGCTTATGAGTCTGCAGAAAGAGACTGATTTTGACTCAGGACACATTCTGAAACCAATTTTCATTTGCCTCCTCCTCTACCCTCTTGATAGAGAATGTTTCACACCTACCAGTTAATGAAGGATTATTACTTTCCTCTAGAGTAAGCTGCAAATACAACCAAGGTTAAAGCAGAGGACGTTCATCCTGAATTAGGTTATATGATGCCATCAAACAGGAGCCCAGGTGATTGATGACATATTGCTATTACTGCACCAGGCATTTATCAATACTGCACTGTGAATTATTTTCCAGTTTAGTTCCCTTATTGTCACATGATGGTATATTTTATCAAATTTACTTAACTGAAAAAAAAATAGAAACCCAGAGAGAAAAGCACTGGAAACAACAGAAGGCAAAATAAATCACAGTAACCAGCTTACAAAATGCAGACACTGGCATCGCTTGCCAGTCAGAATTCTGTTGTTCTGAATGAATTCACACAGGTTGCATTCTTTACTCAGATTTCAGAAGCATTCTGTGGGAATGGGCACAGCAGCCACTGCAGCCCAGCCCGTGAGTCCCCCTTAACCAAATCCTCCAGAAGAGTTCAGCTAGAATCACTAAAAAAGACTCTTCCACCAAACTAATTTTTTTCATTTTTCTGCAAAATAATTTGCATCTATTTATTTTCCTGGAGAATCATTACACAAAGCTTTGAAACTTTCAGCAAGCTGAAGAGCACTTTATGCTCTAATTCATTCTGGGTATAAAGAATTCATATTGAATTATATCTGGTGCAATTGTAAATCTTCACAATGTTACATTTGCAAAACTTCCGTGTGTTGTTGTTAGATTCAGGCTGCCTCTCCTCACCCTCATTATTATTAATACAACATGAACTGCCTGTGCCTATCCTCCTGACACCACAGAGTCTGTAAGAGCTGAGCTCTTTCTTCAGCTTTGTAGTTGTCCTCTCCCTGAAGGGCATGCAAGCACAGAATGGGAATCATGGCTATTTGAAAGAAAATTAGTTCCTGTTTGGATAGCCACGGAACTGTGGAGAAGGCAGGCTCTGGAAAAATCCCACCTCTCACCCTGCTCTCATCCTGGGCCTCGTGAAACAAAAATATTATCGGGAGTTTATGAACAGCAGCCAAAGAACAGCAGATCCTTCTCCACCTCCCTCTCATGCTCACCCACTTTTGCCCACCTTTACAACCCAGAGGCAGAAATCAACGTTATAATCAGTCATGGAAGGGCTTTCTGCTAGGGAATAATGCATTGAAATATTCCAAATTCAGTCAGCTTGAGACTTGTTTACTTGTAGCTCCTGCAGAAGCAGCAAATGAGACAGACACTGATCCTCCCATGAACACAGAGAGGGGTGGGAAAGGTCTCTGGAGGAAAAGCTCTAAGAATTAGGGATGAATGGACAAACATTAGGAGTAACCTTGCTTAACAACAGACCACCCAAATTTGAACCCTGCCCAGTGAGTTCTGCTTTCTTTTAAGATTTTCCTTCTGTCTCTGAAGTATTTGACTATAAAATGTGTTACTATGAACAGCATTAAAAGTGATCAGTTTCTGACAAGGTGTCAGATGAAATGTTCTAATAGGTCTGAAAAGTTTGGGAATACTGACTGTTTCTGAACTCATTCCTACACCTGAAGATAAATTGCCCTCAGATCTCAAACCTTAAGCTTCTATTACCTAAAGGCACCACCTATTTGGAATTTTCTGAACATTTTTTAGTTTTACTCAGACTTTACAGCTTTACTTTCTTCCAAAGTAATAATTTGCATTTCTGGAATTTTCGTCCCTTGTCTCTTGCCTTCCCCTTTCTTTGCACTAAACATTGATAGTATGGAGAGAAGAAACCCAGATAGTGCTGGGATCAAACCCAGATAGTTTCCCTAAATTCAGAATTGCTGTCCTTTGCACTGGCCATTTTTGCACAGCCAGCACTCGCCCGTCTCACATTCCCCAGACTGGTTTATTCTTAACAAACAAAGTGCCTTATCTCACCAAACTGCAGTTCAAAATATTATGCAAAGGGTTTTCAGACTCAGTGTAAAATGCCCCATATCCTCCCTCTAAACAGCTGTAATTTTCACCTTTTTACTCAGATCTGCAGTGGTTTATGGATAATTTTGGTAAAAGGGGCTGAACTGGAATTCCATCTTACAGAGAAATAAAGACCATGGGTTTTTTTCTGAATCACCTTCAAAACCAAAGGCAAAGCTTGATAGGTGAGTCAAGGGAATTTACAGGATCCAAAACATCTGTGCCAGAGCATTATAAAATAAAGTTTTATGGAAAAAATTGAGGTTCAGCTATGCAGCTTTGTGGGTACTGGATATGTTCATGTCTGAGAAGAGAAACCAAGACATTATACTCAGGAAGAATTTGAATATTTGTGTTTTCTCCAAGTGCAGGGTAGCAAAATTTACAGCAGCTCAGAGGAAATACAACACCATTATCTTCCTTTACAAGGAAGTAAATGGGTGGAGGCTCTGGTGCCTTTTGAACCCTCCCAGAAATAGGTTTGTTTCCAGTGCACCCTCAGTCCATAGCCTTCATTTTCTTTTGGCTGACTTCCATAGTTTCAGCTGCACTATCTGCTGTTCCCACTAGCATTCATAAGTAGGATCACTACAGTTTTAATTACTTCCCTTAAAACAGATTGAAACCACCGTGAGAAAGATAATTTCAATGAATTATAGGCAAACAAAAAGATTTTCAAGATAGAACTCCTCCCTCTTTCCAGACTTTTGTATGATGACTCTCCAGCTCCTGCACTGCCTCATTCCTCCAGGGAAGATTCCTGTCCTACACATTGTTTGACTTTAATACTGCACTGTTACCTGGTGGTGTTCCAGAAATGGTCCCAAACTCTGCAGCTCATTCTCAAGCAGGATATCACTGAAGTCAGACTTTTTAACCCTCAGGAGAAAGCCTGTCTTGTTTCTCAGTGTGAAGGACGGCCCAAAGATCCCTCAGCTGCCTCACGACCATGTCCAAGGACCCCAAGGAGAGCCCCAGGAACAGGAGCCCTGGCCTGGCTGAGGTGGGGTGTTGGCCAAGTTCTGCCTGCGGGTTTGCTCACCGGACTGAGACTCATCCCCATGGGAGCCAGAGTGCAGGAACAACGGGCAGCCCATGGTGGAAGGACTTGGACTGGCCATCCCGGCCTGGGCATGACAGGACAATGGACTTGGGCAGCTGGAGTTTGTTGTATAAACCAACAAGTGGGCCTGGACTGGTCGGGACGTGCTGGCCCTGTTCAGTCCCTGCACCGGTCTGGGCCCAAACTGGCCCGAGAGCTGCAAGTGTTCCCGGTGGGAGCCATTGTTCTCCAAGGAACAAACCCTCGTCAGGAGATTCCCGTGAGCCTTCCCCACCTGTCTGGCCAGTGGCCACTCCACTGAAAATGGCCATAAACCCTGAAGGACAGAGACCACTCGGAGATCTCCCCAACGGCGAGAGGGGATCCAGTGGCCTGCGGACTGAAGACCACGAGGACTCTCTACGTTGGTAGCTCTATCCCTTCCTTCTCTCTCTGTCTTTATCTCTGTACTCCCTTTCCTTCCCCTCTATCGCCAACTTTATTGGGTTGGCACTCAATAAAGTGCATTTCTGTTTAAGCATGCTGTTGTTGTCCCTTGTTGTGTCTTTTGTGCTCTGAGATCCCTAAAAGGAACCATTAGAGGCCCACACATCTTAGCAGACCCTGACACTCAGACATCTGAGAAAGAAGTGAAGCGAGAATTAGAGGCTGATTCCTGTAAATACCTTCAGAGTGAGCACCGAGAGGCCCTGGAACACATTTGAGTGCCATTTCATTTCGAATAGAAACAAATAGAGATATAATTCCCAGACACACGTTGTTAAGGCGTTGCTAATTACAGACAATAAACCAGTGATACAGTCTTACTCATATATTAGCAGAAGGAGACGTTGCAGATCCTGGGCTGATGTACAACTGACAGTGGAAAGGAGACACATTTTGTGTGTACCACATGTAATAGCACAGGTTTGATTTTCACAGTCACTCTCCTTTTTGATGCCAGCAGACAATTATGACCAGAGAAGATTGCTTGCAGGAAACTCCAAACAAAAGCCAGATCAAACTATTGAAGTAACAGTAGCACCTGCAGATGGTGTTTTCAGAGCAGAAGCACAAATGTGCACACACAGAGGCTGTATTTGTAGGAATTGCCATGAAAGAACATCTCCTCCTTTTAACCTCATCAGAATAAGAGTGTACCTGTTCTTCATCACTATTTCTAAGATATGAAGAAACTTTAAATCTGAATAAACAACATCAAGATGTGTAAACTCATCGAGGAAAACCTCTGAAGAAAATAATATCCCTTTTTCATACCTTTGCTGCTTAAACAAACCTTGAGTTGTTTGTTAGACAATTCCACGTGGACTTTCATCTTTGTTGTCACCATTTCACCATCAAAGTATGGTGTTGTAAAACAGTGGAGACTTCAGAGGCTTAAGCCAATATAAAAATCTCTGCAGTATGGAGTAATTTTATGTCACTACTCTGGTTATTTCAGAATTGGCTGCAAATAAGAACCTGAGGATGATTTAATGTGTCCTCGACCCATCATGGCCATGGTTAAACAAAGTAAACACATCAGTCTTTAGCAGTTATTTATAACTGGAGGAAAAGCACAAACCAGCCACGGTAAACAGAGCACTGGAAAACATTCTGAAGGGGAACTAAAAGTATCTGAAAATGCCTTTCTTCACATATTTCTATATCCTATTTCAGTAAAATAAAATCCCAGTGACCATCCACAGGAGGAATTATTAGAACTGAAATCACCACTTCCAAAGAAGATCCCAAGATACCACGGCTGAAGTGGAAATGTAGGCATTCAGATGTGATTACACACCAGCAATTGGCACTTCTAGTGCAGTTTGAAAATAGAACAACCAGCCTGCAGAGCTCATAGGAAAGACCCAACTACTGTGAAGTGGAAAAGCCCAAATCCTGGAAAGCTCTCTGTGATAATTTGGGCCCTGCAGTGATACCTGCACCAGTGCCCCAGCTCCACAGCACTGATGATGTTCTGTCTGCAATCTGCTCAGAGAGAAGATGTTTGCCTTGCTGGCTAAAGCCTGAATCCCTCCAGCAGCCTCTGCTTCCTGACCTGTGCACTGGGGATTGCTGAGGAGCCTGGGCTGAGGCTTTGCTGTCAATGAGATTGCTGTCAGTGATGGAAAGGTTCAAAATCGTTTTTGCAGTCAGGCTTATATTGATGGATAAGCCTTTCTCATGTATGTCTACTAAAAGGAAGCATTTTTGAACTGGGTGTTAGCAGAGTAAGTTTCCCCAAGCTACATGGCCCACCTATGACGTGTGTGGGAACAGCAGGCCAGCCTCTATCTCCACAAATGGAAAACATTCCCCGTGGTAATTGAAAAGGAATATCATTAAATGCAGACTGAACTAAAGCAGTATGATTACACTAAGAGGTCTGCTTTTACATGCAGAGCAATAAGGAGAAACATTCTTGACTAAAGATCGATTTTTCCCTGTATAAGTAAACTTGGCACAAAAAATCATATTTACAGAACCAAGGATCTCTAATTCTTGAGGTTGAAGAGCTGTATAGCAGAAAATTTTCTGATTATAACAGAAAATTATAAACTAATAGCAAGAATACAAATACCTGAATCTAAAGCAAGAATGCAAAAGCAAGAATACAAAATACAGAGCTGCAGGCAGCTCACCCTCTGCCCAGCACCAATAAAGGTTTGTTTGCAGCCAGGCCACAGCCAGAGAGTTTGCATGACTGTGAGGAGGAATTGATCCTGGAGAAACCATCCCAGCACTGCCCTGAGTGGCAGCTTGAGAAACTGGATTGGTGGTGAGGTGTTTCACAGGCTCTGATCTCTGCTGAAAGGAGGGGAAGGTGGGATAACTGGGCTGGGGTGTGCACACTCCCAGCACGCTGGGAACTGCTGGGAAAATGAGACAAGCTCAGCACAAAGGACTGACAAGTGCCACTGTAACCCTCAGGACACAGCTCCAATTAAAGCCTTCTTGTTGGAATGCAGAACTGGAGGTTTCAGGGCACAGGCTGTACAATGTCACCAGGGCCTTCTGGAGGAGGCACCTCTGCATTCACCTGCTGAGGAAGAGTCACCCTGTCATGAAATCTTAGTCTCAGGATTGAAGAAATTACTGCTGGTCCATGTCTGGCCAAACTGACAACTCACTTTCTTACGTATAAGGTCCTCATATAATTGAAAAATGTGCCCAGATGCAGTCATGCATCATAATATGGCATCTAAGAAACCTAAAAGATGCCCAAACCAAAAACCAACATCAAAAGTTTTGGGAAGTGGGTTCTGATTTTTTTGGTGGGGGTTGTTTGTTTGTTTTTGTTTGTTTGGGTTTGTTGGTTGGTTTTTCATGTGTTTCCTTTTGTTTGGTTGGGTTTTTTTGGTTTTGTTGTTGTTGTTTTTGATTTGGTTTGGTTTGGGGGGGGTTTTTTGTTACCTTTAATTTAGAGGTCAAGACAACTCTATTCTTATCCATGCAGTCTCTGAATAAAATGCTCTGGTGCTGGAAACAGTAGGAATAGTTTGTGGAAGCAGTAGACAAAATTGTCTCCTGAGTGGTGCTGCTGCATGCTTAGAATTGCCAAGTCTTATGATGAGAGAGTCATGATTAGCTGAAAAAACTGATTATTCCCAGGCATGAAAAATAAACTCATGGAAACAGTTTTACTGAATTCTGTCTGTAGTTCTGTTGTAATTTTCCAGCTGTGAGAGGTGTTTGGAAACCAGTACTGCTTGTCCTGTGTTAGCTTTGAGATTGCTGTATTCTACCTGAGGGCAGGGGTTCTTATTTTAGCATTAATGAAGCAGATTGCATAGTGGAAATCACACCCATGGCAGCACAATATTTATTTAAAGTTTAGCTTCCATGTCTTTTGTTATCTGCACTGGGCAGCCTCAAATCATAAATAAAAACTTGAACAATTTTCCCCCATAAACTCATTCCTTCACAGCTTTGCCAGGTCCTCTCTGGTCCTCTTCCTTAATTATAGAATTCTTCTGAGGCACAGGATGCATGTTATTTTCATCAGTGAGAGATAAGAGATGTCAGCATAGAACTGAGCTTTTGCTATACTTAGTCATAATCCTCCTATCACTTAAAAAGGCAACTGGAGATCTTTTTCAATAAAGCCATCAACAGGGATTCAAACATAAACACTGGATTTAGGCACATAAGCTTAATTGACTTTCCCAAAGAGATGAGCATCTCTTCCACTTAGGCTTTGCTGATAAGGCCACCCTGAGTAGCTCAGGTTTATGGATGCAGTGATGAACTTGGGGGGGAAGAGCCAAAAATAAGAACATTCAAAGATCACTATCTTGCTCTGTTCTTTACAGGGAAGTTCAAAAAGAAAAGAAAAGAAAAAAAAACAAACAAAAAACAAACAAAAAACAAACAAACAAACAAACAAACAAACCAAAACAAAAAACAAAACAAAACAAAACAAAAAAAAAAAGTTAACACATTCTCCCTGTAAAATTATTTTCAATGTGAGCATTCTCAGAAGCCCCTGCACGTGATGCACTGTTATCCTGGTATTGATTTCCTGCACTATCACACTGAACTGCAAAGGGTGCTGGTGATTTAATTGCAATTACATTTCACTGGCATTTCTAACATGAATTACATAACAACTTTTGGAACGTTTTCTCTCCCCCTTTTTTTTTTTTTTTTTTTGCTTACAGTTTTGTTTGATCCCTGTTCTCACAGTCCCGTTTTATCTGCCCTCCTTTCCCTGTAGTCCAAGGTTTACAAGGTCATGGCACCGAGTCCCTCACTGAATGAGCCACTGAGACCAGGTAACCCAGGGTGCAATCGATCCCTGATGAGCAGGGCCGTATTTCCATCCCAATGAGAAGGATGAGCTTTGTGGCTCCCATTAAGGTTAATGGGGGTTATAGAGCTGGGTCCTGGTGACCATAACAAATGCTTGTCCCCTCAGCTGATCCATTCCAGTCTCTGAGGACTGAGAGAGACAAAATATTTTCAGGGAAAGAAAAAACCCCTGTGATTTAGAAGTGAATCTCAGAGCTGTTCCATGTTTCTTCACTAACTTTCCAAAGTGTTAAAGCAGCACATTTCACCACTTTCCACTTCATCTGCAAAAGTGTTCGTGTTAGTGAGGGTTCTGGGAGAGCCATTAAAAATCTGTCAGAGAAGTGCTGGTAATGGCAAAAACATTTTTCAGGAGCTGTCAATTTCCTTAAATATCCATCAGTGCTACCAGGCACAACAAGGGGTTCCTCATTTAGCACGTGTCAATTCTTATTATTAATGTCATGATGAAAACACCTGCTAAGTGTCTGTGTCTGGCAAAGCGAGGCTGTCACAGAAATGAGAGGGTGAATTCTGCTTGGATTAGCGAGCAAGGAAGAGCTGGAGATTTTTTTTTTAATGTTTTCCTAAAGAAAAAGACCTTCTCTTTATCCTGAGCTGGGCTTGTAAAGGCAGGAGACTGGGAATGCAGCAAGGCATAACTGATGAGAGATAATGTGAAAATAATGTGCAAGATTAACTCCTTGTGAAATTCCACATTAGGAGAGATGAATTCTTGGTCATTTGTTTTGTTTGCCAGCTCCAGGTGGAAGGTGCTCGAGCCCCCCAGCCCACCAGACCCTGCAGATGCTGGGGTTTGTCACAAGGTTGTTGACTGCAGCCCCTAAGGACACCCCAAATCAGCTGGTTTGGCTTCTCCCAGCAGGACCAGTACAGGTAAGTGGAGTTCAGGTGGGCCCAGTCTATCCTCACAGGAACACATGGATTTCTGTCAGTCTTGAGATGTGCTCTGCCTGGCACACAGAGCACTGCAAGCTGGGCTCTGTGTTTAAAAGCACCCAGAGAGAGGAAAAACGTATCCTGGGACTCACTGAACCATATATTCCAGTATATACAGTGACAAAATTAAAATGTTAGCTCTGTCTTCCCTAAAAAAATCCATAAACATTATACTCATGGGATTATATGAGCTAGAAGATGATATCATCTATGAAAGGTCTTACTCCAAGGCAGGGTTTGGAAGAGAATTTCAGATTTCTGCTTTGGATCAAAACAAATCACATTCAGTAAGAAAGGTCGTCATTAAGGAAACTATTCAACACTCCCCCCATTATTCTCACACCCATGAAAGAAGTTTGTGGCAGGAGAAAACACTGTAAGCCACAGTCAATCCAGCTGGCCACGTGCTGCCCAAGAGGAAAGGGCTCCCAGGAGGTGCAGACGCCTTTGGCAGCGCTGCTGTCAGGGCACCAGGGGGGCAGCAGGCAGCTCTGCCTTCTGCTGCTCACCCCACAGGACCTCAGGAGCTGCTTCACTCACAGCTCGTGGCTTTAAGCACGAGGCATTAACTGTAATGAGCGTTCTTATATTCTTAATCACACACCGGGGTTCATTGCCAGAGCAGGCAGGAGGAAATAATGGGCCATGTCCTCCGATTGTGTAAATTGCCGGGACTTCATTGACACGAATCGAGCTGTGTCAGTTTGCTGCTGGATCCGCGGGGTTCAGAACCTCCCCTGGGCCAGTCAGGCCCCAGTGCAGCTCCCAGTGCACAGCTCACGCTCACACTGACACTCACCCTCACCCTCCCCCCATGCAGCTCTCCGTGCACAGCTCACACTCACACTCCCCCCCTGCAGCTCCCAGAGCCCAGCTCACACTCACACTCACACTCCCCCCATGCGGCTCTCAGTGCACAGCTCACACTCACGCTGACACTCACACTCACACTCCCCCCATGCGGCTCTCAGTGCACAGCTCACACTCACGCTGACACTCACACTCACACTCCCCCCATGCGGCTCTCAGTGCACAGCTCACACTCACCCTCCCCCATCCAGCTCCCTCAGTGCATAGCTCACACTGACACTGACACTCCCCCCATGCAGCTCTCCGTGCACAGCTCACCCTCCCCCCCACCCCCCCCCCCTCCCCCCCCCCGCGCACACCTCACACCCACCCCCCCCCAGTGCAGCTCTCAGTGCACCGCTCACACTCACACTCACCCTCCCCCTCTCCCGCCCCCCATGCAGCTCTCCGTGCACAGCTCACCCTCCCCCCCACCCCCCCCCCCTCCCCCCCCCCGCGCACACCTCACACCCACCCCCCCCCAGTGCAGCTCTCAGTGCACCGCTCACACTCACACTCACCCTCCCCCTCTCCCGCCCCCCATGCAGCTCTCCGTGCACAGCTCACCCTCCCCCCCACCCCCCCCCCCTCCCCCCCCCCGCGCACACCTCACACCCACCCCCCCCCAGTGCAGCTCTCAGTGCACCGCTCACACTCACACTCACCCTCCCCCTCTCCCGCCCCCCATGCAGCTCTCCGTGCACAGCTCACCCTCCCCCCCACCCCCCCCCCCTCCCCCCCCCCGCGCACACCTCACACCCACCCCCCCCCAGTGCAGCTCTCAGTGCACCGCTCACACTCACACTCACCCTCCCCCTCTCCCGCCCCCCATGCAGCTCTCCGTGCACAGCTCACCCTCCCCCCCACCCCCCCCCCCCCCGCCCCGCCCCCCCCCCCACCCCCCTCAGTGCACAGCTCACACTCACACTGACGCTCACACTCGCTCTGACACTCACACTGACACTCCCAGCTCCCCAGGCACGCAGCAGGCAGCAGGACATGCCCATCCATCCCCCGTGTGGCCAGCCGAAGGATGACCGCGGTGTCTCACCCCATGCAGCTCCTTCTCCCGGGGACACACTCTGTCATCACATCCTGAGTTATTACCCAGCACACTTTGCCTCTCACATTTCACTGCAGAGCCTGCAAAGTCCAGCTTGCTGTTAGGTGCCTTGAAAGTTTTTGCACGTGACATTTCAAATAGAAAACAGATCATTGGCTTTTAAATACTTCAGGTAGGTTATTTAAGTCTCATCTTTTTTTGTTTTCTGTTCCTTGTGAGGGTAGTTTGGCACACACCACTCCTGTCCCTCCTACTTGCACAGTGACCCATATTCCCAGAAGAAAAGTAGGCTTTCAAAGCCTTACAAACTCCCATCTTACAAATATTATTTTGCAAACATCCTCGTGGCTTGAAAAAAACCCCAAACCAGTTTTTGGACGAGGCCCTGTGTAAAGTTTAACAAAAATGAAGAACAAGAATAATTACATCTAAGCGAAACATAATTAAAAGAGGGCAATTTTAAATATCCTATTCTTACTACACACACTCAAATAGATAGCTTAACTTTGCTTCCCCTAATATTAAAATGTGATCAGTCTCTTTCCCCATGAAGAATTTCACAGTTAAAGAGATTTCTGTTCAGCAGAGGACTGAAGCCAGTGCCTAAATCCATCTCATGGCAGCAGAGCAGACCAACAGTCAAACACAGCCCTTTGGCAGGATTTCATTTCCTAATCAGAAGTGCTGGCACACACCACCACAGCTTGGCCATGGAGGGCAGCTGGGGGCTCCTACCAGGGCTGTGCCACTCTGGAGTTCCTCTTGATGGAGCCATTAAACCTCACCCTTGGCAAATATTTAAAATAACCATACTCTGAACTACGCACAATCCAATGTTAAAATAAACTTTAAAAAATAAATTAGGAACCACGCAAACTTTATTGATAATTCATGGTTGGATTGCTTGTACCAAACAACCACATCTGACAGCAGACCCCAGCATGGTTAAAATATGAGAAAAGCTTTCACTGAAATTTGGATTGTACAACAATATGTATTTTTTATGGAAATATCTCAATTTCCAAAGATTTTGGTTTTGAACTGTGATGTGTGACTATATATATTTGGGGCTGGGGAAGGAGAAAACTCAAAGCAAAACATTTCAAATATTCCAGGTCCTTTTCTGAACAATTCCTAAGCACTGAATTTGCAGAAACACCCAGCAATTCCTGCTTCCATTTCTAAACCTGTGCCCAAAGGACACCAAAACACCGTCCTGTGCTAATGTTTCAAACAGAAAAGGGGTACCAGTGAGTATTTCTGTAGGTAATCACTGGTGTACAGTGGCATGGGGGGAGCATGGCCTGAGCACTGCTTCTCCTGCCCATGGTATGATGTTTTACCTGAGAACGGGCTGATTCCAAGTTGAGAGGCACTTCCAGCCTAAAGGCCGATCTGAACTAAGCAGGATTTGGGATCTGCTGGCACTTTCTCTCAAAGGAGTCTTTGCTGTTGCACACAGCAACATTTTCTCATTCCTGGGGAGTGCTTACTCAGCAGCCAGAGAAGTGATGTTCTGTCAAGGTCTGGCAGTGGCCCTGCTCTGGGACAGGAGCTGCTGCTTTCCCCAAAAGATCTTTTCTGAGAGAGGCAAAAGCTCCCATCCCCACATGTCCATTGTCTCAGTGTACAGGACCCATCTTTCAGAGGGTAATTTAAAGTTGGAGCCATTCTTTCCTCCACTAACCCGTGCAGAAACCTTAATTTATAACACGGGCATCAAAGGAAACACCTGGATTTCAATAGTGCAGCTCTCCAAGCTGAAGGATTGACTTGACTTCAAAAGAACTGTGACATACAAAGTGAGTGCTCTACATAGGTTGCTATACCAAGGGGAGAAGCTCAGAATTTTAAGGACCAAACTTCCACTTGGAAATCACCATGTTCCTCTCATGGAGAGGGACAAGAAGGGACACTCTGCTCCAAGGCAAAGGCCACGGGAACTCATGGCTGGTTAAGGCATGACAGTGCCTGCTGCTTCCAGAAGAGTGTCAGCAAACTCCAGATCTGTCCAGCAGTAAGGTCTTTGGGGTAGGGGGGATGAATTCTTACATTTCTAATTTTACCAGCAAACTACTTCACATGCCTTCCTCTCCCTTTAAATTCGGGGTCTCTGTAGATGTGACAGACACTCAGGAAGGAAGCACCACCCCAGGGCTCCCTGTGCTACCACCTGTCAGATGGCTGGAAATGAGCACCCACAAGGAGCAAAGCTTTAGTCCTGGTTTTCTACTTCCAGTGCCGGTTGGGAGAGACTCAACACTTAATAAACACACAGAAAAAAGAATAGCAGGAAAATACTATGGTCCTAATGCATGACATTTGGCATTGCATGAACACTGAATTGGGTCATTTACCCTAATCTCTTCATATTTCAATTGTTCTTCCTCTGCTCTCCACCACTCTTTTCCATTACTTCTTTAGGGCAGGGATAAAACAGGACAAAAAAAAAATGAGGCACTTTCACTTCCTTTTTAAAGTGAAAAACTAGAAAATTTTCATTAAAAAACACCCTTGTATAAGAAATTAATCTTTTATTATGGAAAGGGGTTAAGAATAAACAACATGAACTAAAACACCTGGGTAGCTGTACAACTTTCCCTCCTTTAAGCTTGGTTCTATCTACGTTCAGTACTTAGAGCTGCCTCTGTTTCTGCAGCCCATCTAAAATTAGATCAGAAGCTCTCCAGGGTAAGGATTGTGTTCTGTTTGCTGCTCAGCGCCTGCTGCCATTTAGATACTTGACAAAAATAATAATGAAATGTTGTTATTTTTCCACTTTCATGGCTAAAACTCTAAAATTCTATCAGACTACTACCAAAATATATAGGCAGAAGAGATAACAGCCAGCCTGGTTTAATGACTGAGCACACCAGATGTTTCCCCTGTTATTCACACACGGGTTTTGTTGTCTCTTCCCTCTTTATAAATCTCTATTTTTGACCATTATATCAGTATTTTTTCCTAGTTAGCCTCTGAACCTGATTCCCAAGAGGAAAAACTGGAGAAGCACCCAGGCAGTGGAGGAGGCAGCACTGCAGCCAGGGCACATATGGGTTCTATTGTGTGAGTCACTGCCCTAATGACAGCTAAGCATATTACTGCCTGCAAAATTAACTCACACACTGTGAATAATCACAGAAAAGAAATTTGTTTTGCTACAAGGTTGTTTTCCAGCTGTTTTAATGCAGACAATTTTTTCCTGAAACGCAAATTGTAAGGGGGGAAAAAAAAAAAAAAAGAAAGAAAAAGACTTTGAAAATCTGCATAATTTGAAAGTCCTTAATGTAAATTAGATAGATCCGCCTAATTTTATTTCAGTACTTTTTAATTGCATTTATAATTAGTAAAATACATTAATGTGCTACACAGAAGGTCAGGAGTTCTGGTGAAAGAATCTAATTAAGATGCTCTGCTGCATTTATGTCACACATGTGCTCAGTAACCTTGAGGCCTTCCTGCAGCAGCAGAGGAGGGCTTGGTACTTATGTTATAAATAACTTTTTTCCTCAACAGTGCACGAGTAGCACGTGATATGTGAGTATTCTTATCTCACACCCCATCTGCCCTAATTGAGATGGTTTGGCCCATTCCATATTGCACTTTTGATGAGAAGCTAATGAACAGAAGCAGGCTGGTTCCCTTTCCAAGGAGCACTCCGGGATTCCCAGCCCTGCCCAGCCTTTCCCTCTCAGGGACCCCAAAGCAAACTGTGCCTCACAGCACTGACTGAGACACAGCTGAACCTGGTGACAGCCAGAAACTGGAGTATATGTGGTGTCAGGTATTTATCCTGATGTCTGGATCCACTAACAGCATGGATTAAAAAAAAAAAAAAAAAAAAAAAGATTGAGGAACAGCTTACAGCAATAATCAGCAAGCAATAATTAGCGATGCTAATTTTTCTACTTAGAACTCATATTGTGATTTTATTACATTTAAATTATACATGCTCAGGTGTTCAAATGCTCTCCTTTCATCACCCTCTTAGGTGGTAAAACATCATTAACATCCTTCTAGCACCAGCATGATTGCTCAGTAAGATTAGAGATCTCTGCCTCAGCGAGTTCCACACATTCTCCTGTGAGCAAAGCCCAAGGGGAACAAAATAGGAAGGGCACATTTTCATACTGTACATCCACTGTTAGCCCAGCTTTTGTTTCTCTACAAGTAGCAGAATTTCAAAGTTGTGGAATAAGCACTGGAATTGCAAATCCCTGAGCTGCCAGCTCTGCCTGCAACAGAAGAGTTACCTCAGCTTTCAATAGGAAGGAAAAAGAGGAGAATGCTTGCTCCTGCTCAGGATGAGAAGCTGAAGCTTTCAAAGGCTTGCTGCTCCATACCTGCTGTAAAGATGGGTCAGTGTCTGGGATCACTGTTTATTGGCCTGAACGTCACAGGAAAGAAAATGAGGTGTACAGAATAAGTAGGTTAAACTTACATAAAAACAAAGAACATTCACTCCTTTCCCTTATAATCCCTCCCAGCAGTTGTAAAGCAGCCATCAGCACCTGTGGGAATATCTCTAGTAGTTCTTAAATAGAAGGAAAATGATTCAGTTCACTCAATATCTGCTTTTACCTACTGGGACTGAAGGGATTGAAGTCCTTTCATTCCAGAAAGGATGGCAAACACCAGCAGGGCTCGCAGGCTGGCTTAGCCTGGTGGGACTGAACTATTAGAGAAGCTCCTGCCTGAGGGACAGAGCTGGCTCTGCTGAGCAGTTGGGCACACAACTGGCAGCCAGGAGTGCAGAACGTGAGAATTGGCAGAGAGTGTGAAGGGAATAGAGGCTAAGGGCTGTGTTTGCAGAGCAGCAAGAGAGAAGATAAGAAACATTGAAAGCTGCAGACCATGGAGAAGAGGGACATTCACTCGCCTGTTTTGCTCTGCCACTCTGATAGAACTCTAAATATTGTATCAGAGCTGGCAGATAAACACTGGCTTGCTTTGAAATGCGTGTCCTGAGGTGCTGGCAGCACGGCCAACTGTATCGCTTCCTGTTGGCCTCCAGCTCCTGCCAGGGCACCAAACTCATTGGGATTCCACAAAGAAATGAAGGGAGATCGAAGCCAGATGGCCCAAGCCCAAAATAGTTCAGCTGCATGGCTTGCACTTTGAGGCACGGAGAGCTGAGCACCAGTGCAGGGTCCCAGGAGATGCACAGGAAGGCAAAGCTGCCACCCCAAACCATGGACACCATCCCCTCCATCAGCCTCAGCTGAGGAGCCACCTCCTCCCTTACCCCCTGCTGCCACCACACAGCTGGGTGCAGGAACCACCTCAGCTCCACACCCCTCCTGAGGTTCTCCCCTAACCCCAAATGGCCAGGGAAGCAGAGAGCCCTGAGCAGAGGGGCAGCACGAGGAGCCGTGGCCACAAGGCAGCCCCGGGCTGATGCTCCACTGGCTCCTGTTCCCTCGCCAAGGGCTTTGGGTCACTGCCTGCAGCACAAGACAGATCATGTGTGAATGGGGCTGAGCCTGGTGCTGGTGTGCTGGAAATGAAACGTATTTGGACAACAGGCACCGAAACTTCTCAGAGCTGTGCAGCTTATTTGCAATACCTCTTAGATGTAACATCATCTAAAAGGGCAGAGGAATATTTTTTAAATGCATGTTTGTTTGGCCATGCGCAGCTAAAAGCACAAGCTGAGAATGCTATGGACTCTCATTCTTGTCCCTAGACCACAGAGCAAATCACCAATGCCATTCCTAAAGCTATGTCTAAAGCACAACTCATAAATTACCTGCACGTCTGAATGACATAATCAGCTTTTCAAATCCAGGCCATCCTGTTTGTCAGTGTTCAGAATTTTATACACAGAATTCACTGTTGATCACGGTTGCAATTTCAAGACAGAAAAAAAAAAAGTTTGTAAATAATTGGGCTTCAATTATATAATCTTCTCTAAAGTGCTGAACAGTCCTCTTGGGGGAACTAATTCCCACTGCACACGCTTATTCTTACTAAGGCTTGCTGAGGCAGCTCTTGGAAAGTGAAGACTCACATCAGGGAAGTATCCTACCCAACCAGAAGCTTTATGGAGGTTTGAAAAAGTCACCTGATAAAGAAAAAGGGGGTCATTTTCATAAGAGTTAAAAATATCAGCCTAAGGTAGAGACAGATTATCACGAAGGCTTCAGCGTGCTAAAACCCAGCTTAAAACTGCTGAGACTTTGCAAGGATCTGTTTTTATGCTAAACTAACCCAGACAGACTGATACACTCCGGAAAACACAGAATTAAGGTCTCAACACTCAGCAAGTTGATCGCTTTCCAAAAATATTATGTAAATAAATTATTACATAAAGCTCCCCTCAGAGCCAGAGTACACAGAGATTTACAGAATGGAGAGCAAACAAAACTCCTGGATTAGGCCAAAAAAGCCTTGCAACCTCAACTTGGCAGTCTATAATAGTCCATAATTTCACACAGTGAAATTAATATGAAAAGTAAAATCTGACACATGTATAAAATTAGTCTTTTGTTCCCTCTAATGATTCAAACTCGCATTAGCAGCACCATTGTCCCCAAATCTAGATGTCAATTCCCCATTACACACCAGGCACCAGGTCAATGGCACAGCTAATGAGGATCTGCTGGTGCAAATGCTTATTGTATCTTAGCCTAATTCTAGTAAAATTTAAATGGTCTATTAATTTTCTTAATAAATTTAGATATGGCTCCTGCCTGCAATCTGTCTTTGATTAGCTAACAAAAGTGTATGAAGATCCTGCCAAGCTGACAGTTCAGAATATTTCAAGCAAATCATCATCTACATTAAAAAAAAATCAATCTATTCATTTCTCTGTAGTGCAGGCAACCAAAAATGGTTCAGATCCTCAGGTTTAGCCTGCCCAGGCCTTCCAGTTCTGCTTCATCTGGCCTTGCTACAAATAATTTATTTTACTACTGGTGGAAAGGTGTGCAGGTACTTCTTGACTAAGACTGCAGGTCAGGAGTTCATCTGGGCACAGGAATAACTTTAAAGACTTTTTCCATCTTTAGAGCCAACATGGAAAAAGGCAGGTCCATCAGGTGGAGACATGCACAAGGGAAGTTTCTCCCGACAGATGAATTTTTCTCCAGATTTGTGGAGCACAGGGCTGAAGTAACAGAGTCTTCATCAAGGGATTGCAAATACATGCTGTTACTGAGGGGCTTGTGCTATTTCTGAGTGAAAACATTAAAAAGCAGGGGCTGGGAATAATGTCATTATCATCTCTAATCATCAGGTCTTCCTTGTGAGATCACAGACGAGTTTAGCAACAAAACCACCGAGGGACCCTGTCTATTGAGATAAACCTGAAAAATACTGAAATAAAGTGCAGCCCAGAGAAGAGGCAAAGCTATTTAAACTAAACAAGATTGTGCAAAACCATACAAACAGCACAAGAATAAGCTCAGGATTCCTAATAAAAGGTTTCTGTTTGCAGAAAGAGCAAGGCTCTGCCAGAGCCTTCCAGTGGGGTTTGTCCATTTCCAAATGCCCAACCTTTACCCGAGACACAGGGTCAGCACTTATCTTTTCATTGCAGATCAGCTTCCAGAGATGATAAAGCACAAGCTACCAGGAGCCAGGGAGCTCAATCTACTCCTTCTACAAGACAGTGGCAATATCTTTTTGTTCCCAGTGTGAGAGAAAAGTCCAGAGGCACCTGGAGAGGGGGCACTGCAAAACTTTCACCTTTGCTTGCCACAGGACCAGAATGAGAATAAAGCACTGTGTTACATTGCAAACCTGAAAAGTGTTCATGCAGATTAACTGCTGTTAGCTGCTTTAGTCATTGACAAAGTTCTGCACTAAGATGGACATGATGATCTAACCCCAGATCCAAACAACCCAAGGCAGGGCATGCTTGAGGACAGAAAATACTCAGCTTTCCTCAGCACAGCAGTACAAAAGTTCACAGGAAAATAAACGTTTCTCAGCTTTAATTATCTCTGAACTGGTTTTTGCTTCTGTTCTTTGGTTTGGTTTGGGGTTTTTTTTACATTTTAATTACAGTTGGCAACACTGAGTCTCCCGCTGGCAGCTGTAATCAAAACTGAAAACTGATTAAATGATGCAATCTATGCCACTGGACAGCATTACTCAACCCACATACAAACAACTATAAACCAACACAATATTTTAATATCCAAACAACATTTCAGCTCTCTTTACAGCAACCAGCTCAGAACATTCAAACCAGGTCTCAGCATTTTCCCAGCCAAGAGTGAACGACATCGTGCCACATGTCAGTCACCTCTGGCAGCCACCAGCTGTCCCCACGGAGTGTTTGTGTCCCTGTGAAGCCACAAGAGCCCCGGAGCGAGGCAGGGGCAGGTCCAGCCCTGCGGAGCCGCCTGGCTCACAGAAAGCCCCATAGGAAACAACATCACAGATTCCTGAGTGCCATCTGCTGGCTCCTGCCCTGGCAACCAAACCGAACAGCAAATTTCAAGTGGCCCAGGAAAATTTCTGACAGCTGTGCATTCGTTTGCATTCCACCTCATCCCACGTTTAGACGTTTAGAAGAATTTCAATGTGCACGTTTTGGTTTTTCCCCGCTGTGGTGTATTCAGTGACAGAGAACTGCTGCAGCACAACACGCTGCAGGTGAAAAGGAGGGATGTTTGTCCCAGGCCAAGGTGAAAAGGAGGAGTGTTTGTCCCAGGCCAGGGTGAAAAGGAGGGATGTTTGTCCCAGGCCAGGGTGGAAAGGAGGGATGTTTGTCCCAGGCCAGGGTGAAAAGGAGGAGTGTTTGTCCCAGGCCAGGGTGAAAAGGAGGGATGTTTGTCCCAGGCCAGGGTGAAAAGGAGGGATGTTTGTCCCAGGCCAGGGTGAAAAGGAGGGATGTTTGTCCCAGGCCAGGGTGGAGGAGGGATGTTTGTCCCAGGCCAGGGTGAAAAGGAGGAGTGTTTGTCCCAGGCCAGGGTGAAAAGGAGGGATGTTTGTCCCAGGCCAGGGTGGAAAGGAGGGATGTTTGTCCCAGGCCAGGGTGAAAAGGAGGGATGTTTGTCCTAGGCCAGGGTGAAAAGGAGGGATGTTTGTGCCAGGCCAGGGTGAAAAGGAGGGATATTTGTCCCAGGCCAGGGTGGAAAGGAGGGATGTTTGTGCCAGGCCAGGGTGAAAAGGAGGGATGTTTGTGCCAGGCCAAGGCTCACCGTGCCTGCCGGCGCTGCAGTGGTGCCGCAGGGAGGGCAGCCCGTGGCCCTCTCTCGCACACAGCACTGCCTGGGCCGGGCCAGCACCACCTTTCAGCTCGTCACCGTGTGTGACACACGGCCCGGGCGAGCAGCCCGGGCAGGCAGGTGCAGACAAGGGCAGGGGGAATTACAAGAACGGTGCAAAGCAGCTCTCCGAGGACAAACCCTGCGGGGCTGTGCGGGCAGAGCTGCAGCAGGAGCCCAGCCCCGGCAGGCAGGCGGTGAGTGATCACGGGCACCGGGGTGCAGGCTGCGGGATGCAGGCTGAGGGAGGCTGCGGGGTGGAGGCTGCGGGAGGCAGCCGGGGGGAGGCAGGGCGGGCGGGGGGTGCGGGGGGTGGGCAGGGGGGGGGGGGGCGGGGGGCGGGCGGGCGGCGTGGAGGGGGAGGGTGGGGAGGCGGGGGGGGGGCGGCGGGGGGCAGGGGGGGGGGGGGGGGGCGGGGGGGGGGCGGGGGGGGGGCGGGGGGGGGGCGGGGGGGGGGCGGGGGGGGGGCGGGGGGGGGGCGGGGGGGGGGCGGGGGGGGGGCGGGGGGGGGGCGGGGGGGGGGCGGGGGGGGGGCGGGGGGGGGGCGGGGGGGGGGCGGGGGGGGGGCGGGGGGGGGGCGGGGGGGGGGCGGGGGGGGGGCGGGGGGGGGGCGGGGGGGGGGCGGGGGGGGGGCGGGGGGGGGGCGGGGGGGGGGCGGGGGGGGGGCGGGGGGGGGGCGGGGGGGGGGCGGGGGGGGGGCGGGGGGGGGGCGGGGGGGGGGCGGGGGGGGGGCGGGGGGGGGGGGGGGGGGCAGGGGGGCGGGGGGGAGGCTGCGGGAGGCAGGCGGGAGGCAGGCAGGCTTCCAGGGAGGAAGATGGATGAGCTCAGTGCTCGGGCGTGCGGGGAGGGTGGCAGCAGAGCCAAACCCACCAGCACTGTCATGGGCTTGCAAAGATAAATCACCCCTGAGCACACGGCCTGCCTGCTGAGCTGAAGGGACTGGGAACTTGGACTGGGAACTTCCCACAGTTCCTTCCAGCCTGAGTAATTCCGTGCTTCTGTGACAGGCATTTCTCAGCATTGTGACAAGTGATTTTTCAGCCCACCAGAATGATGAAAGTGTCTCATTTGGTGAGAGTCATTCTTGTGTAGCTGATCCAGGATCAGCAGTCTTTTCCACCATTTCTTACATCTAAATGGCAGGTCAGCAGATGGATTAGGGAAAACAGCAGAACCCTCCAAGAGAGAAATCAGTTTACTTAAAAGCTGCTCAGTGGTTCTTCTCCATCCAAGCACGCCACTGAATGGGCTCCTTTCTCAGTCACACTGGATTCCTCACAAAGAGAATCCAACGCCTCTGTTGGTTTCCTCAAAGTCATCTTAATAATGAGAAATATTTGGCATTTTCCCCCTCTCTTGTTCCATACAGAGTTCATCTACAAACTAGGTCAAAAAAAAGACCCAACACCTGAATTGCAGCAATTGCAGTTTTGCTCTGGCTTCTAACAACAGTAACCAGTTTTCAATTCATGAATGATGCCAGTTAACAACTGTGAGAGATAAATAGCAGTTTTAGCTGATTGAAGCACAGCAACTTCAAAAGACAGCTATGACATACTTCCAAAGAAGTGTTCTTGACTCAGGAATATGTGAACTCAGGGATTTCAGGCCAAGCTGGTCTGAAATTATTCATCTCCTCATATCCCAGTCATGATACTGACACCTGACCATCTGCTGAGCAAAATGAGGAAGAACCCTCACACAGAATTCAGTGTACATGGATTTTGAGGACATCCAAAAACCCAAATGTGTTTTCAATGTAATTCCGTGGCCTCTGAATAACCAGTAAAACCAGTGAATAAACAAGCAGGAAGAGGCCCATGTAAGGTCTATCATACAGGTCCAATTTTGTTCAAAATATACAGGAACAGAAATATAATGATATATGTTTCCTATTTTGTAGGATAGATTTTAGTGAGAAAAATTTTAATGAGAAAAAATAAAGTTAGAAAACCCTAAGGGAAAAAACCCTTAAGTCTTGACAGAAAAAAAAAAAAAATTGAAGAGAAGCTGGATACAAACCACTAGGGCTGTTTACAAGTTTTCCCTCAGCAATATCTGTTTCAGATCTGGTTTATGGATAGAGCAATTTTAAAGCAAATGTTTCAGTGGAACACTTAATCTCTGGTTATCAATATTAAAAAATTACATGCCCCAAACCCAGAGTATTTCAGTTTAAGAGTATTCCAAAGTGCATGAAAATTCCTGCTTTAGTTGTGCTCCTTTTCCCCTAAAGCAGCAACAAGCAACCAGAACACCTTCAGCAGTAAACCTAAACAAACTCACAGCTCATGAACACCTGCACAGATCTGTCTCTAAACTTCTGGGTTTTGATGACAACAGGACTAATCTGAAACTATGGCTTTAGGGGGGTTGTGTTCATGTTTATCCTTGTGAGGCTGGGGACTGTGCCCGCTGGTAGGAGCTGGGTTTGTGCTGCTTTTGGCTGGGAGAGCATGGATTTGCCCCCAGTAGCTGGTTGGGCGCTGTGCTTTGGGTCTGTGCTGGAAACAGGGCTGGTCACACCGGGGTGTTGTGGTCACTGCTCAGCAGGGCTGACACACTTTTGTCTTCCCGAGTCACTGGGATGGAACTCAGCTGCCTTGGGCTGGCTGAACCTGCCTGCCCAGGGGAATGGGCAGTGAATTCCTTACTTTGCTTTCCAGCTTTTGCTTTACCTATTGAACTATTTTTATCCAAATCCATTGATTGTCTCCTATTTTTTCACTTTTATCCTTGTGATTGTCTCCCCTGTCCCACTGGGAATAGAGTGGGTGAGCAGCCACGTAGTGCTGTAGCTGCTGGCTGGGGTCAAACCACAACACTTCTAAAAGTGCTTTTATAACACGTTCTTTTAAAAACCAGCAGTTTCTTTAACCAAGTAGTCTTGTAATACCAGCATATTCTCTCTCAAAGCCTCTCCAAAGCCTGGTAATCTGGGAATAATTTGGTTGTAGTCACTCATGATTAGCAGCACTGCCTACGTTCTCAGAGACCTTTCAGGGTGGCTTTTGATTATTTTTCCCCTTTCATTGGTTATCAAGATACTTACAAGCATAATTAATTCATACTTTGGACTCTCAGGATTATGAAGTATTATAGGATGGCAGCACTAAGACAGAATGCTCTAATTCACCAGCTGTCATGTATTTAATTAGAGATTTTGATGAATCTTTCCTACTTAGATGAGCCTTCATACTTTGTGTTCTATTAGAAAAAAAAGGCAGTAAGAAAGAAAAAAACCTTTTGTACAAGGAGTGTAGGACTGTGATCAAGTCTTTGTCAGCATGGCAGCCTTGTCTGTCACCCTGATGTCAGAGCTGGAGTCAAACATGTCAGAGCTGCCAGCACTGACACTGGCACAGGAGCACGAGTGAGGGTGCAGCTCAAAAATGAGGCTCCTTTTATGCTGAGGCAGAAAGAGCACAGACAGAATTCCTTCCAAAAGCAGACAAGCTTCAGGTATTTCAACCATCTCTGTGCTTTGTGTCATCCAGGTGTTCACAAAGGTTAAGCCAACATTCTTGCCTTCAAAACTGTGAACTGGCTGCCCTTTGAGATCTGAGGAATGGTTTGTATTTTATATATTCTGTATGGCATAACACTGTTCAACGTGACATAAAGTTGGGAGTATATTTAAATTGATCTGAAAGTTGTATTAGCTGCAGCACAGAAAAAAACCTTGTGAAAGAGAACTATAGAACTGACTTATTTAAGCTATTGTGAAACATGCTTTAAACATTTCTTTTTCACGGAAATTTCTCTTATAATGGTCATGGATAATGCACAGAACACAGTATTTTCAATATTAGTGTCTACATTAATAAATGAAGAATTCTGACACTGGAGTACAGCTAGCATTGAATAAATATTTTCAATTTTAGATTTTTAAAGTATGTTATATGGTATCTAAAGTACAAAAAACAATTGTTGCAGTAGAAAAAACCCCATCCTGCTATAGTGTTACCTTCAATCTTTTTCATCCTCTCAGCATGCATGTTAATGATCTGATCCAAGGATCTGCCTTTCCAAAAATCTTCCATTCTATTTGGGTTTGGCAAGCCTGACTCCTCCATGAAAATAAAAATAAATTTCTTGATATCTATTTCAGTTGGGTGGCCTAATAACAAATTACTGATGGAAAGATAATCTTTAGAGAGTGCTGAAAGATGACAGAGATCATTTTTAGAGAGGAACTGAAATCCTGTACTCATTTCAGTTTTCCTCTGTTAAATAGCTCTGCCAGTGTGAGCGGATTTTTGATCCGTAATTTAGGTTAGGCTAGGAATTACTTAATATTAATTATTAATTAATTAGCATTATCCAACTCTGCTCCCGTTAAAGTCAATATGTGAATCAATATTTAAAAGGAGAGAAAAGTCAAACCTGGAGTATTTCCTCATTGAAGAACTGAGGGGAGAAAGCAAACAAGAAAAGGTGCAAGGACAGTTCTTCAGAGCATCCCCCTGAGCAAAAACCTCATGATGGGGAGCACAAATTGGTGTTATTTTTCTGTGGCTGCCTAAACTAAGATGTCTTATGGGGATTGTAAAAGGAGCTTAAAGGAGATCTTCAGTTCCCAATCCTCGTGGAACAAACTCTGAGAAAAGGGACTCACCAAATCCCCAGCTTTGTGGGCAGGAGTGCCTGCACACTGCAGGCTAGACAGGAGTGAGGGGTTAGTCCTGAGGCTTTGACTTGGGGCACTGTGTCCCCCCAGGCTGGGGTCACCCCAGCTGTCCCCACCCCTGCTGTCCCCACTCCTGCTGCCCCCACTCCTGCTGTCCCCACCCCTGCTGTCCCCACCCCTGCTGCCCCCACTCCTGCTGCCCCCACCCCTGCTGTCCCCACCCCTGCTGTCCCCACCCCTGCTGTCCCCACTCCTGCTGCCCCCACTCCTGCTGTCCCCACCCCTGCTGCCCCCACCCCTGCTGTCCCCACTCCTGCTGCCCCCACTCCTGCTGTCCCCACTCCTGCTGTCCCCCAGGGTGGGTGGCACGGGGAGGCCGGGATGGTCCTGGCAGCAGCTGCACAGGGAGCTCTGGCATGGCCATGCAGCCACTCAGCCATGCAGCCATGCAGCCACGCGGCCATGCAGCCACACAGTGATGCAGCCACGCAGCCACGCAGCCATGCAGCCATGCAGCCACGCAGTGATGCAGTGATGCAGCCACGCAGCCATGCAGCCATGCAGTGATGCAGGCATGCAGCCATGCAGCCACACAACCATGCAGCCACACAGCCACGCAGCCAGCCCAGGGCACCCCCAGCACCTCCCTGCCCCTGGCTGCTGCTCACAGAGGGGCTGCACCATGGCTGGCCCACACCAGGCAAGACATTTCCAAATGAAACGAGCAGTGGCTCAGCAGGCTGTGCAATCTCACCAGACAGGGAGGAGAGGAGTTTCCCTAGGGAGGCAGGACACCTGCAGCCCTTGCTGTGGGATGCAGCACCACCAAACCCCGAGGATCCTCCGATTATCTTTGTTCCAACTGGCTAAGGCCCGAGGGGGCTGGGACAGGACATGGGAGAAGACAAAGCAGCAAACTCTGCCTGTCTGGTTTCTCTCCAATGGCTCAGTGGAAACACGTCCAGATTAGAGCTGAGACACAGAAAGAGGAAAGTGTGCCACTGACTGTTACAGATTGGTCCATCTCAAATATTAACACACGGATTCATCTGCTCTGTGGAAACTCAAATTGCCCTTTTGTTCCCAGGGATCCAGCAGATGATTCAATCAACGGCAAAACGGAGCCCCAGGAACCCCAGGTCCTGAATTTCCAGTTTCCCTGAGAAAATCCACTGCAGGATTAGGCTTCAGAGAGATGAATTACAGACGAGCAATGTTACCAAACAATACTCCCCAGAGCTTCCAGGAGACACCTGATATTCTTGTACCATTTAATAGTCTGACTGCCACTGTATTTCCTGCAATAAATGTTCTTTCACAGATCACTGTATCACATCATGTATTTAAATACTGTCCAAAATTCTTATTCTCAAAATATTATTCACTTCCCTTTCTCTTCATCTCCCACCCTTGTTCCTGTCCACAGTGTGCAAACCAGCAGTGCTGGGACAGGGCAATTCACTATATTCCAAAACAAACAACTGTGGAATTGGTTTCCACAATGCAGTTGATAATTTGCATCACAAAAGTAGCAGATCTCCCAAAAATTCTCCTACAAATCTGACATTAGAAGTGGTTTTTGCAGGGTATTTGACAACCTCTGTGAAGGAAACTGTGGTCTTCTCTTAGTTCTAACATGTCAGAAATTACCAATAAATTATTGTCCCTAATGACCCCTTCCATGGGATATGTAAAAAGCATATTTTGATGGAATTATGCCAAATAACTCAAAAACAATACAGCGGTACCAATTTGCAATCCCACCACTATTTAGGTGAGCTATGGGCACCTCTCAAGTGCAGAAGTTCTGCAGCAGCATTTAGAGTCTCTCCATTGCACAAAACCCAGTTAAGCATCTCTGTGAATTGAGGCCATGACCCTGCAAGAAGCCGAGGAACAGAACTGCTACTGAGGGATTTTTCTGATGGATCCTCCCTTTCTTTTTAAATAGATATGCAAGAAGATTTATGAACAAGACGTGGTCCTTACTAAGCCTAGAAAGTTCATTTGATCATTTTCATTTTCTGCTTGGACAAGGCTGCTGCAGGGCAATACCACAGCTGGCCAAGGGGCAACCATTTCAGTGCAAAAACACAGGTAAAAATGGCCTCTTTACATTTCTTTCTGATTTTATTGAGGAACCATTTTCATTGATTAACACTTTCCTCTGAAGTGTAGTAAAGCACCCCTTATGAAGCCAAACTTTGCTATCTCCAAAATAATAATACTCCATGAGGATGCCTGTGTGCCTCTTTATGTGTTTACAGCATAACAGAGGACTGGAGACTTCAGTGGGAAAAAAAAACAACCACAAAGGAATATTTCTCTGAAGTGATAGATACATTCTCTGTATGATCACAAAAAAGATTTTTAAAATGCACACAATGAGTTTTGCAGTTTGGAAAGTCCTGACTCTGTGAATGATAATTAGCTTATGTATAAATCATACTCAGAAATATTTATGATGAAACTTCCACTCAAAATAAAATAGACAAATGTCTTTAACCTAATGAAATTGCACAGTAAATTATTTCCAAGAACATTCCAATGTCAAGGTAACTCACTTAATTATCCATTACCATCGAAATGTAGACATAATGTTAATTAAAATGAAGGGGCAAAACCATTTCCATTTTTTATGAAGATCCATGGGGCTCCTGAAGAGCCATTAGCTGAGCTGGCAGGGTGAGGTGGAGGACGAGCCCTGCCCTGCCAGGTGGAGCCCTGGGAGCAGAGTTCCTCAGCTCAGGAGCTGCAGGGGGCTGCAGCCAGGGGATTCCGTGGCTGTGCCAGCCCCTGGCACCCCCTGCACAGGAGGGTGATTTCAGGGCTGGAGGGAATGTTCCCTTCAGGGCTGAGCAGTGCAGGTGAAGGGGAGTGAAAGGCATTTTGTCTGTGGCTCGAGTCAACCACTTGGACTAAAGGAGCTGTAGAAATAAAATGGCAAATTGGGGAAAGTCTTGCATTCCCTTGGGTCTGGGCATTGAACTGCACTTGTGGAGGAGATGAGTTCCACGCTGGTCTAATGTGCTGCTATAAATCAGCACTCAGCTGCACCCTCACAGAGCATCCTCACTGTTTCTATCCTTCACCAGCTAAACCTGCTTTGGCTCTGCTGGCATGCTGCTCAACTCGATTTTTAAAACAAATATGTATTTATCTGAAGAACTTAGTGAAATTACTTCATGAAACACATATATTTGGGACAAAAATGCCTGCGTAATCCTGGTTTATCTTTCCTTCCTCTTCTGCACCATTCAAAGTCTTTTAAAAAGCTACAAATAACATCACATTTTTTAACTAAAATGTTTGCTTAAGTGGTTTGAATTATTTGGGCAACAGCATTTAGTCTTGTGCACAAATACGTATTGCAAAGAACAAAATTCAGTAATTTTTGTTACCATTATATTCCCGAATCCCTGTATCAGTCCAGAATAAACTTCAGATGGCCACTGTTATTTTTTCAATTTCTGTTTCTCAAGAAATATATCGTAGAAGGAAAGAAAAAGGACACTGATGTGGGTAACAGGATCTAGACCTGAGGAAAACATTGTCAATGCCCACCCTTCTACAGGGAAGCAGTTTACTCCAATTGAGAAGTCTGATATATTTATCTTTCATTTTGGTTTTCACTCCAACAATTAATTGTAAATATGTCAATGAATCCCATGGGTAACTGCTACAGACCATATTCTTTTACAGCAAATATTATGTTCTATCCAAAAGTGGTTTAGACATGTACTAATTTAAAATTTATTCCTAAAGAACTCTTCCAGTCTATCACATTTTATTGCAGACCAGCTAAAACCCTGCTCACCTTCTGCACATTAATACTACTCTTAACAGCACTGGGGATTTTCATTAGTAAAGTGTTTCATGAAATTTAAAGCATATATTACTTCCTTCAGACCTTTGAATGGTGAATTATAATTGCTTTAATAATTCAGACTGACATAAAAATGAATCTAAGGTAATAACCAGCTTGCATATTACCTACCACATATTGCACTCTAAAAGTAATCAGGGATACATTAATTAACCAAATTTTTTTTCTGACAAAAAAAAAAAAAAAAAAGCCATGGTCACTGACAATAGAAAGTTTCACTGGCGTGTACTAATATTCCCAAATTGTTTCAATAATCCTTTCCCTGAAACACCTGAAGAAATTCAGTATATCATGATAAGTTTCTAAATGCCTAAACCTCTTAACTTTTAATACAGAATTACTCTTCACTGTTATCTTACAGAAGTTGTGGGTTTGGGGGGTTTCTTTAACCAATACAATTAGTGTCCTGCTTACCCCAGAATAAGCTTGTGGTTTGTTTGGTTTTCCTCCCCCCTATCCTGGCTTTGTAGTCAATGAATTGCCTGGATTCAATTTAGAATGCCACTAAAATAAGGGGGGGATGGAAATATTTTTGCAGCACAGCACTGAGTACAGTTTTAACAAAGCAAGCCAGCACACGAAACAGAGTCTTCCAAGGATTTGGATTGTACAACACTGCTAAATACAATTTTAGCTTGTGTAAAATATGTCCAAATTTCACTCTACAAGCACAGCTTTAGCACATGAACCACCTTGGAACATGCAGGAAACACAGCAGTGAGTGTGGAAATCTGAGCCACAAGAGCAGAAAAGGAAATGAAGGCCAAGTAGACTCTTCCCAACTCTCCTCAAACCTGTTCAGGACCTTCTTTAAGCCAAGAACCTGAACAAGAACAAGAACAAGCCAAGAACAAGAACGTGCCTGGCTTTTGTAGGACAGGGATGTCCTGTCCTCTCCTCCTCCTAATAAGCCCGTGAGGCCCGAGGAGGTGAAGCCACACTGATCTCCCAAACACCAGTGCCTGCTTTCCAATGCAGGGGACAAATCCCAGAGCACCTCAGGGACTGCCCACCTGCAGCCCACAGTCCCAGCAGAGCTCACATCTGGGCAGCTGCGAGGCAGCCTCGTGCAGTCAGCACACTGGGCTTTGGGGAGCACAGCAAAACAAGGGTTTCTCCCTCCCTGTGTGAGATCCCTGCAGCTTTACACCTCTGATAATCAAGTTCAGCCCAGCTGAAGGACTCTCACAACAGCGTCTTTAAGCCCTCAATTTGTGGAGTCTCTGTTTCCATGGCTACCCCCAGTGCCCACACTGCAAATCTGCCAGGGTAAAACAATGACAGCAAAGAGCCAACTTGGTGCAGTGCAAGTCACTGCACCTCCATCACCCTTCTTCTGCCTGCCTCTGCCACACCTCACACAGCTCCGGGGCTCTCAAGGCAGCCAAACACCTGGTTCATTGAAACATTGGACAAATTTCTTATCTCCCCCCAAGTAACTTCACAACTCCAGTGCACGGCTAGCAATGAAGTACAATAGTTACTATAGTAACATTATTCTGGGGATAAATAACACCATTGCTTCGGATTCCTTTCAACAAATAAAACAAAAAAAAACACCCCAAGCACACTCTGGATTAATGGTATTATTTATTTAGAAGCCTTCATAGATTGTTATTTATATTCCAAGCCACGAGCTGGTTTTGGTGCTGCATTCTGTCTTCTCCAAGTAATGAGGGCTACATTGAATAACCAACCCTGTCTGCTTGCACTGGAGCTATGATCTCATTTGTCAGGAGGTCATTTGAGACTGACACTGCTAAACTGCTGGAAAAACCTGTCCCACACCTGGAGGGCATCCCCGGGCTGCAAAGGCTCTGAGCCCAGCCAGGACTGACACCCAGGGCCCAAGAGTTCAGCTCAGGCCCTGGGCTCTGCCTCTTGCTGGTGCAGGTGAGGCTGACACCAAGGTGCTCAATGCCTCAGTGTGCTTCTGGTGTCAACAAAAATGGGTTTTAGCTGAGAATGAATATCCTGAGGGGAGGTTCTGCTTTAAATGCAACTGCAGAATTTTATTTATGGCTCAGACGCTCGTGGACTGTTTAAAACCAAATCAAAACAACAAAACAAATAAAAAAATCCGTAACCCTGACTGCCAGCAGCTCTGCATAGGGCAGTGCTTGCCTGGGGAATCAAAACTCTTGACCCAAAACTCCTGTGTCTGCCCAGATGGTGACAGGAGTCTCCAAGGGGGCTGCAGTCCCAGTTCCAGGCAGACTCCCCCCAAAACCGTTCTGCTGAATCCTTGCATGCTCCTATGAGAGACCCCAGATCAGGCATGATCTTAAACCACAGACAGAGGATCCACTGTGCCAAATGTGTGCAGGGCCTGTCCTGTGTCACCAGCCCTGTGTCACCCGCCCTGGGTCACCAGCCCTGGGTCACCAGCCCTGGGTCACCAGCCCTGCCCCTGCAGGTGGGTTCTGCCTGTTCCTTGTGCACCCAGGCACAAGGTGGGATGCCTGTGCAGCAGGAGGAGGCTCTGGGCTGTCAGGTTCCCACCCAGGAGCTGCGGGAGCTGCCTGGGGGAAGCAGGCTGTGTGAAATTGCCGGCAGGAGAAGGCTCAGAGCAGTCAGATACTGCCTCAGCTGGGCAGAGCCCCGGGGCTCAGTCAGCCCCACCAACCCAGCCTCTCCTCCATCCCACGTTCTGCCCCACTGGGGATGGAGCTGGGAGCTCCTGGACCACACTGGGATCTGCAAAGCACAGCACAGGAACAGCCCTGCTCCCGAGGCACGGCACAGCTGGCACTGCAGAACAGCTGGAGTTTGCTGTTCCACTCAGTGCAGTTCTGTGTTTCACTCAGTGTAAACGCCGTGGCTTTTGCCAAACTTCCTACACTGATAAAATTGAATAGAACTGGCAGGCTGGAGAAAAACCATACCATTATTGCAGTGTTTAACTGAGGTTTAGTTCAGATGGGGATCTCAAAGTGATAAAAACTGGAGGGTATAGCAGAAATTACCATAAACTGGGCTAAGGAATTTACCACGGGTGAATCATCAGTTATTATGCAACCAACACTCTTCTCAGCATACTAATGGTACAAGATGGCCCCTGGTACAGCATTTCTGTGTTTTGTTGCATTTCATCTGCTTTTGTCTAGTCTGCTTTTATCACTCTTAATCCTGTGCAAAGAGTGCTCAACCTGAGGAAAGCTCCAGCCTCAGAAAAAACCACTTTTTCTCCACATGAGAGAATATACTGACAGACAGGCATCAGCTCGAGCACGGCCAAACAGCTCCTGCTCTTTCTAAGCAGCATCTGTTTCACACAAATATGCAAAGGGCAATTAAGCAACTTCAGATCAAACTTTTCAGAAGAGCAGGTAACTGCAGCAAGATCTGTTTGCACAGCTTTCTGCAACAAATCCTCTCTGCCCACAGGTACAAGGAATAGAGTGAAGAATCACCTTCAGGTACTGAGTGAGTGTTTCAAAGAGCCACATTCAAATCACTGAGGTCCAGGTGTGACCCACTGGACTCAACCAACCAGCACAAGAGTCAGAATCCCCCTGATTACTGAACCAATCTCCTGGCTCATAATAGCAATGCAAAGGACATGAGAAAACCCAGCAAGGCATGTAAAACAATTTTTCTACATATTGCTGCTCAACACGGGTCAAAATTTTGTCCCTGAAAGGCTGGAAAGCAGCGTAAGCCAGCCTGAAAAATGCAAATCAATTGTAAGATGCTCTAGGGAAAAAAGCAAGTTGCAAATCTGAGCAAGGACAGTTAAATTGATGGGAAAGCAGCTCTCCCTGAAATACATCAAATCAGGTCATTGGGACCTCTCAAACATTTTGCTTCTTTCTTAAAAACAAAACCATTAAAATTTTAAAATTTCACAAAATATTCCAACGTGGAATGAAAACTGATCAAATCAAGTGATGTTTCCCCAGAATTTGTGATGTGCTGTAAAACATAAATTCAATATAAGGAAGAAGACAGCTCTTGAAAGGATGATACACCAGGGGCTGTTTCAGTGAAAGAAGAGCCTCACCAAAGTCACTACAGAGCAAAACCCCATTTTGGATGGTTGCAGAGTTTCAGCCCTTTTTAAATAACTCCAAAAAAATTAAAAATGGGAATTGCTAAGTGAATTAAATGATCATGTCAGGTTTCATGTCCAGTTCCAAAAATCCCCGTATCTCTGCATGTGAAGAAGATAAAGAAGCATCTATGCCCAGGAAAGGGGCAGGGCAGCTCTGATCCCACTGCAGATGCTGAGCACCAGGGGTCCCTCCCCCTGGCAGAGCTGGGGAAAGGCAAAGCAAACACAACCCCAAACACACCTCAAACAACACTGCCTTCTCCCCCTTTTACTGAAGCCAGATCTCCAGTTTCTCCAGCTCTGAGATGTTTCCAAAAGGACCAGGCTGTTTTCTGCCAAATCAGCCACATTTTCACAGAAATGGTCAAAGGCTTGATGCAATAATAACACTGAAAAATACCTTTTCATTCTGTTTTTTCCCCCACTAAGAAAAGTAATAAATTCACAAATAAGAGGCATGATGAACATTCCTAGGACATGAATTTTTCTGTCTTGAATGACACGAACAGTTTGTAACTCAAGCAGGGTGATGGCACTAATGAATTATAAAGGCCTCTCCTCATGAGTGGGATTAATCTTACATGTCATAAATACTGATTAGATACCCTATATGCAATATGGAAATCAAATGATAGGTTTATTCATCTAAATGTTGTGAGTTATGTTCAAAGGGAGGTAAAACCACGTGGCACAAAACCAGGAGGCCATGAGGAAGCTTTTCCAAACACCACCCACGTGCTGCCTGCAGCAGGGAATGGCAGAGGCCCCTGGCAAATCCCAGCCTCCCTCACCTGCTGCCAAGGAAAAAGGATCTGAAAGGTCCCAGCTCCTGGCCCAACACCACAGCAGGACTTCAGATGAAAGAGCACAGGGAAACGCTGTTGTTAATACAGGAATAATGCTGGGGCACAAGCTTTATCTCCTGTACAGCAAGTCCTGACTGAAATCACTTTGAATTACCCCATAGAAAGTATCCAAACTTGGCTTTAAAGAGAGCCAAATCTGATTTTAACTTTCCTATCAACAAAGAACTTCCCACAAGCTTTCTTGGGAGATTCACCCAAACAAATAATCACATTTACAATTGGAAAATTTACACTTGCACCCTCAAAAATGAACTCCCTCAGTTTCATCTACTTCCAGCAGCATAAGTGAAACATTTTTGCCTGGAAGACTGGAAGACCTCCATTAGCAAAGTTTTGTTCCTGATGTAGTTATTTCTACTTTGTGATCCCAACACCTCCTCCTGGTTAACCCCAATCAGAGTTTGCTCCTGGAATCTCTCACTGCAGCTGGAGCTGACAGGCAAGTGAAGTTGGCTGAAGGTGATTCCATCAGCCAGTCACACCCACAGCACCAAGGAGCCGCCCTGTGTGGAAGGGGCTGTGGCACCACTAATGACTACAAGCCCTGCAGGTCCCTTAATCTTGACTCTAGAGAGAGCTTTGAGTAGAGCAGCAGCCCAGTGAACTGTGCTGGGACACAGGTACACCCCACACCAAGTTTGTGTCAAAACCCTTTCTTCTCTCCTGAAATCCAGCTTTGCTTTTGACTTTGCCAGGAGCACTCGGCTGCTCTTCCTTTCTCATTGCCTTGTGAAGCTTCCAGATTGCTGAGTGCGTGCTAAAAACCCCCACAGTCCAACTGCAGCGTGACAAACTCCAGATTCCTGACATTGAGATATTAAAGTGGTTTTCTAGCACATTTGTTGTTTTGTGGTATGCTTTATCACCCCCTTGCAATCTCTGTTTTCAGAGCAGCTCATCTCATAAACCACAGTAGGAAATAAAGATGATAAAATCTGCTGCTGACTGTCCTAGTGACAATTTGAGTTTTTCTAGCTTTCCCTTTGCTTCACTTGAGCAGCACTCTCACCTTCCTCTCATTGACTATCAAATCTGTCCCTGGGTTTATAGAAATGTAACTCCTGGTAAACATAATGCAGGTTTATTGCTAATTCAGGGTGATTACTTGATGCTACACCACAACTCCTGCTTCTCATTGTTTTTCTTAGCTGTTACCAGTGCAGCTCTTAAACATGCAAGTATCAGCAACTTGAACATCTCTCACACACTACATAAAACTAAATCCAGTCTTTTTCTAGATATAAAAATAAATTTTGGTAATGCCTGCCACTTAATTAGCAATAGGCTGAAAATAAGAACACCTCTAGATCCCATGAAGACAAACAAGCCCTTGATACCTCTCCTGGCCACCAGCTGCAATCCCCATGGGGTTGCTGTTCTCAGATGCTCAGGCCCTCTCTGTTTGGAGCACCTGAAGTCTCTGCTGGATTCTGGTGGATCCCCGAAGGAAAACACTTCCATGGAGAACTGACACGTCCCCCTGTGTGGAATCAAGGGGGTGCAAGGGGTTGCTGGTAATTTTGACCATTATCAACATACACTGAACCATGAAAACATATTTTCCCTTTTGAATTTTTATAAAAAGAATATTAGCAACGGGAAAATCAACTTGCTATTCACTTGCAGATTACATTCAACTCCATGCTGATACTTACTCAGCAGTCTATTTTTTTTCTATGAATAAAAAAACTAGTATGGGGGAGAGGGAGAAAGAGAGAAATTCCTGCCTGGTTCTGCAATGATCTTTAAATAATCCTAAACATTCCATATTCAGAATTGTCATTTTTAAACTTTTCTAGTTGAAGAATCAAGATATTCATTCATACTTATGGAACTCATTATATACTATGTTTTGTGTGTCAGCCAGTAAATAATAGCTTTATAACATTGTCTTGCAGATCCTGTTTTACCTGGAACTTGTTTGAAGTGTCCTGAGCAAATTAAATCCCAAAGTGGAGCCTTACACAGTGTCACCCAAGTTACTGAATTTATTAAAAGCAGATAAAAGACATCTCTTTCCTTGACCACATCTTAAATTTAAGAAAAGTTTCTACTTCAAGTTTCACTTTCAGTATAAAATATGCCCTTGTGGAAGCCGTTACAAATGTCAAACTTTAAGGAGCATAAATTTATGGTGGCATTGAATTTTAATGGCACTATAAATGTCTATAGTAATGGTGATATATCTATTGCAATAAATTGCTATGGAGAAATATAAAAATAAATGTAAGATAAAAGATTGTGTATAAAAGATGTTTTTACATACTCTTTAATGATTAAAAATCATAGAAAACTAGAGGCAATAAATCACTGCAAACTGCTGTTAGATTTTACATGCTGTTTTACCCCTAGAACATATAGACACAATCCCATGACCAGAAATTGCACTGACTTTAATGAGGCTAATCCAGATGATCTTTTCTGTTGACTTGAAAAAAATCTGCTTTCCATTAAGGATCACAGAAACCCTGCTGTCAATGACCCACGTTACTGAAGCCATGCCTGCTATAAAAGGGAAATTTATGGAATTTATTCTAACATCACTGCTTGGCAATGCTTCCTGCCTGCTCTCTTCCTCTTCACAGCTCCCTGTTATCTGCCACAGCTCGTCCTGTTTGGGCTGGGCTCTGTTCCTAGGATGAAGGAATGGTCACATTATGGCAAAAGGAGAACTCAAAGCCAAGGAACCCACAGACATGCAGAGGAACAGACAGCATTGTCTCCGTGTAGGTCAAAAGTAGTGCTTGATATAATAAATGATCAGTCTACACTTCCATTAATTCACCGTCTTAAAAAACCTTTATGTCCTTGATTTATTTTCTTAAAACAGGGGCAGCTGAAAATTATGAGATTGTTCCTTGACAGTCATGGAAGCTGACATCAATAAAACCTGCCTGTCCAGGCATATCACTGGAAAAGAAAAGGGAAAAAAGCAAAAGCAAGTGGAGCTTGGTCAGGAATGACTCCTGGAATCCCAGTAAACACTCCAGGCTGGGGCAGTGGGGTAGGTGGGGGGAAGTCACTGTGGGGGTTTTTTGTTTGTTTTTTAAAGACATTACAGTCATTTTAAGTGTGGGAAATCAGGTTTTCTCTAAATTGCAGTAGTAATATATTCCAAGTATTCAGCCCTAAGACAGAAAAGCTGTCTTGGAGCACTGGGCAGTGCTGCTGTAAGTTGTGTCAATGCTGATCTGTGGTCTCGGGGTGAATCCCAGTCCACGTGTTCCCCACGAGGAGGTCTGGGGCAGAAACACCCACAGATCCTGGGGAATCACAACTTCCAGCAGGACCAACTGCAAAGCTGATCCCTGCCTTTCCTTCACTGGGCTCAGGACATAACTGGGGACTAATGAGATTAAACTGCCCATGACTCGATTACCAGTGACACTCCTGTTGAACATTCCAAAGCAAGACCTCGGTGAACAATAAATGGAAGCTGCCAGCTCCATAAATATCTGCAAATGAAGGCTCCAGGACCTGTCATGGCACTGCCAGCTGCTGCCAGGTGCAGGGTTCCGAAGTCTTGGCAAAGGGTGCTCCTGCAGGTGCAGAAGGGAGAGCAGGGGAGGAGCTGTGCAGGAGGTCTGGGCTCACTGCACCCACAGCAGCGCTCTGGGCAAGCGCACCCTGCAGGGACCAACAGATGCAGATGGAGAAGGAGAGGCCAGGAAACAGCACTGGAAAAGAATCTGGGAAAGTGTCCCATGAGGAGACAAACTCCAGAGAGCAGCAGTGCTGATGGGTCTGCAAGAGCTGACAGATGCAGTGCCACGTGCCAAACCTGCCCAAGGCCACCAGCACAGGACCGTGCCCACGGCCTGCACCACGCCCACGAGGACAGGGGCTGCTCTGGGCACACAAAGACCACAGGATCTGGTACACACACCTCATGGAAGCAAGGAAACCACGAGTGACTTTCACTGTAAAACCAGCCTCCCGTGTCGTGGAAGTTATTGAAAAAATCTCCAAGCCAGAAATGTCACTTTTGTTCTCCAGCATGTTTCTTACAGGAATTACACAGATAAGTTTGAAGTAGCCCTGGAACTCAGTGGATGATAATATCTTAATGTCAGATCTTTAGGATTCAGGACTGATTAAACTTCATTCTTGAGAAAATTAGGAAAGCAGAATTTAACCAATGCAAAGGATTTTTTAAAATCGTGCTTTGGTTGTTTCTAACACTAAAAATGGCAATTAGTGCCATCAGCTTCCCCTAGGGAC
Organism: Nicator chloris; assembly: GCA_013400495.1. NCBI lineage: Eukaryota > Metazoa > Chordata > Aves > Passeriformes > Pycnonotidae > Nicator > Nicator chloris. The sequence goes on from WAAE01003336.1 coordinate 54,895, forward strand.
AGTTTCACAAGAAAGATCACTGAGTAAATGTACCTGTTACAAATACATGACAGTAACAGATTCACAGAAAAAGTGAAGGAAGGAGCCAGCTTAAACTTCCAGCAAAATACTCTCTAGTTAAAGCAAAAGCATTGAAAATATTTGCAGACACAGAGTTCAAATTCCTGTTATTTACACTGTTATTGGCAGCCAGTGCTTTCTGCAACCTCGGAGTGAAGAGGATGGGACACATTGGACACTGCTGCTCATTTTCCACATCAGCCATAACCTCTCCTCATTTCTTTCCCACCCCTTGAAGGAAAAGGAAGGCAATCCCATCAGCTCTTCAACAGTCTTACGGAGCTGCAAACCTTTTCCGTTGTGTATTTCCTTGTCTTACACACTGTCATTGGCTCTCAGTATTCCCATTATCATCAGCCAGCATCAGCATTACACAGCTTCTCTGGGAATGGGCTGGGTGGAAAACCTGCCAAAGATCCATTTGGCTGCTGCTCATCCCTTGGTGTGGCCTCACCAAACACTTCCCACCTTTCTGCTTTTTAGTGTAATTTATTTTTTTCATTAAAAAGATACTACCTAAGTTATATAATAGCTTAAACTTCATTTTATCAGTATTACATGCACACATATTCTTATTAAGGACAAAGAGAAAGAGATTCTCCTGGCATATGGGATGTTTTATTAGCACCCCATGGATGGCATGGATCATCCTTCACTGCTAAGGAGGCATCATTTCCACACTGAGAGATTAACTCCTCGCACAAAGTTATCACATGAATATTTCAATTCTTCCTTCATGTATAAGAATTCAGAGCCAAGACTGCAAAATCTTTGGAAAGCCTCTCCCTGAACTTGAAGAAAGCTCATGCAACTATCAAATAATATTGCAGCAAAATCATGGCCTCACTATTCTTTTCCAAGCTGCAGATAAATGAGGGGACAAGGCGACAATATGGGATTATTTTCCTATTTCAGTACCCTAATTAATTCCATTTTGTTCACTTTAATCTGATTTCATTTTCTTACAAATATTAATATTTCCACATACATGCACTTCACATAAAGGATTAGAAGTTTCCTAGTTCAGCAAGGGAAGGAGATGGAATGGTCTCTGTCAGAGAAATGAATGAGCTGTAAGCCACGATCCCTCTATGCACAAAGCTATTCTAATACAACATGGGAACTACATTTTCTTTTTTTTTAGAATACATGTTATCAAACTTTCTACCAGATATGGCCTCTTAGAAGTGATTACAGGAGCTTTCATGCCATGATAATCATGAAAACAAAACCCCAAACCACCACAAATAAAGCAGAGAGAACTGTAAAAGAAAATCTGTTCGAACTCCTGTTAACTTTTGCCATCAATAAGACCAGGTGGGAACGATGGCAAAGGAGATCACAGACAAGAGAATGTCAGCACCACTGTCAAATGAGTAAACAGGGATTTCTTCCTGCAATTCCAAGCCAATAAATTGCTGCCACCTCTGTTTCTGTGTGGCACAAAGCAGTCAGTGTGGACAGGCAGTGATTCCAGTGATGGATCTGAGCCCCTGCTGCCATCAGCCTGTGAGGCATCTCACCTGCACGGGGAAACGTTCTGCTGCAGCTGTGAGACAAACTGCTGCTGTGCCTGAGAGCCCTCAGCTCAGCCTGGAGCCACAGAGCTCAGCCTGGAGCCACAGAGCTCAGCTCAGCACCACACTGAGCCCTCAGCTCAGCCTGGAGCCACAGAGCTCAGCCTAGAGACACACAGCTCAGCCTAGAGACACACAGCTCAGCCTAGAGACACAGAGCTCAGCTCAGCACCACACTGAGTCCTCAGCTCAGCCTAGAGACACACAGCTCAGTTCAACACCACACTGAGTCCTCAGCTCAGCCTGGAGCTACAGAGCTCAGCCTAGAGACACAGAGCTCAGTTCAACAGCACACTGAGCCCCCAGCTCAGCCTGGAGCCACAGAGCTCAGTTTAACACCACACTGAGCTCTCAGCTCAGCCTAGATACACAGAGCTCAGTTTAACACCACACTGAGCCCTCAGCTCAGCCTAGAGACACAGAGCTCAGTTTAACACCACACAGAGCTCAGCAGTAAAAACAACACTGTGTATTATCAACAGTGTTTGGGTAACAAACCCAAAACTCCTACCAAGAAAAATAACCCTGTCCCAGCCAAAACCATCACAACTGGACAGCCCAAGAACAGAACATGCCAGAGAAACCTATGGTGCTTTAACAACTACTCTTAAACAAAGGTGGAAAGGATTTTGGATATATTTTATGGATCAGGATCTCAACTGCTCCACAATACAGCCCACACATTCTGGGAGAGAGTTTAGAAGTGTGGTATAGATAGAGCAGAGGGGATGTTTCTTAGTTTTCATTCATCTGCACTAGGATGTGATTATATTTTCCACTACTGTCACCTAATTTAATAGTTGGCAAAACTAAGAACAGGTGTGTACAACTTTATGAATGCATACCTTTAATTTTTGTCCAAATCTACCTTTCTTCTCATTCAGCTGTTGTCTAACAACCTAGATCAAACCAAACCTTTCACACCAGCAATGCTCATTTGTTCCCAAACACTATGAATAGATGACAAAATGATAAACAAAGAAATCCTGAGTAGAAGATAATTATTTTTGCCCCTCCTGTACAACAGTAAAAGATTTTAAATGGTGAAAATAAAAATCTGTGTCTAAATAGGATGTTACAAATAAGAGTTGCTACAATACCCCTGTAGTCACTGCACTGAAGATGTCACCAGCAAACTTCTTACAAGGAGTAACTAAGGGACTGATCACACATTTGCATGAAGGGAAGAGCAGAAACTGGCACTTTTTTAGAGTTTTTACCTGATTCCCAGTTTCTCTCTACTTCCAGAGGTGTATCCTGCATTGGGCACCTTTTAAATCCCCTGCAATGCTGAACTGAGCTTCACAAAGGAAAAGGACCAAGGCACCAAGCTGCCCACTTCCCACAAAAAGGGAAGCAGAGATTTGCAAAAGCAACCCTTCTTTTCTGTTAATCCTATGAAAGTCTTGGCAAGGGTCCCCAGGGAACAAAGAATCCTCTTCTCTATGAACAGGTAAATGTCAATTTTCCCCAAACATCTGCTTCTGCAAACTAGGGGATGTTTATACAGCACTAAAGTTAAGGAAAACTCCCCACAGTTTTCAGACAGTTAAATCCATAACAGTGGATTTAATTGACAGTGACTGCTAAACTTCCAGGAGACCCTGGGACTGACACAGGTAAGCATTTATTCGTTTTGTCTGCATCCCTTCATTCCACATGACTCTATTTCAACTGCCTCAGGCCTAAGCATTTCTTTTGTCACAACAGTGAGAGCACAAAGCCAAGCTTTGAGCTGTAACACCTCCTGGCTGGACACACCATTCCAGCCCTGGGGAGGCAAAATCAGGACATGCCTGGGAAGGGTTCACCTGCCGAGCCCACAGAAATCCAGGTTCCCTTGGGGAAACATTTCCAGGTGAAGCACTGAGCTAACCCTGGTGCTCTGACTCCCCAAGGGAAGTGTCTTTCTCACCAGACTGTGATTTCCATCAAGTGACCCTCTTGGTGGCAGTTGCTGTAATTTCTCTGGTACCCACGGAGCTTGGGAGTTCTTCGGATGTGTGCCCTGAGATCTGCATTTATAGAACACCAGCTGGTGCTTCACACTGATCAAGTTCTGCTGTTACCAACATACTACAGGGCCTTGTTTCCCTAAATATAGGAGGGGTAAAATTATCCACAGTGTTATTCATCTATTACACTGAACTAAATAGTGCTTCCACTGATTTGTGATTTTTGTTATTGTTTTCTTGAAATGTCACAGTATCACATTTTTTCCATTTGAAGAGAGAGTGTGATGACAGCTATAAATAGATCCTCTTGGACTGCTGCTTCCAGCAGCGTCTGAAATATAAATTCCTAACCAGCAGAAATAGAAATTCCTAAGTGGCACTTTCAGAATCAAAAATTTTGGAGGGCACGTGACCAAAGCACGTGGCCACAATAAAAGCAGTTGGCAGTTCTGTCCCAAACTAGGATGGCCTCTTGGTCAGAAGTCAGACACCAAACAGCCAGAACATTGAGAGAAATTACAGCTCTTTACTACAAGGCACACAAAGATCAGTGAAGCACCTTGAGTCCAGATCTCTTGGTTCTGCACATTTGCTCAGAAAAGAATGGAGAAAAAAATACTATGCACAACATTATCTCCTAAATTCCTAATAATACCCCTCAGGCACTTTGTGCCACACACAGCAGCAGTCGCAAAGTGGGACTGCTGCAAGCAGGAGGACAACTAAACAAAATGAAACAGCTTGTGCTAGTCTGGCCATGATACATCCGTCAGCCTGGTGATGGCTGATTTAGCTGTACCACATCCACAAACAGAAGAAATGCTCGAATAGAGACGTTTCTGACAAGCTGTGAGAGGCAAGGCTAAAATAAAAATAGCATAGAAGAAAATGAGGAAGTGGTTCATTGTTGAAAAGGAATACCAACACTGCCATCTCTCCAAGTCCTGACAGGTTCCAAAAGCACCTGAGCACAACAAGCCAAGTGCTAATTCCACAAGGAGGCTCCAGGAATGGATGTAAAGTTATCACAGACATGCAAACACACAAGGAAAACCAGGAAATATTCCTGCTGAGATAATCTACCAAATGGAAAGCCTTGAGAGCAGCCAGGGCTGCAGCTGTCCAAAAGCAATCCGTGGACTCTGAGAAGGGGCAGAGGACAAAGAAATCACCCTGTGGTGTGAGGGAGCACAGTCCCAGGGGCTGCAACAGCACCACAAGACAGGACTCCCTTACAGCAAGGCCCCTTCCAACCTGGGACAGGATTAAACGTCCTCAAAGATTTTAACTCAGGCAGCTCAAGGTTTGGTTTGGACTCTGGTGGGGATACAGGCCCCGGGACCCTTGTCAGCCTGCCTGTACTGACACGAAATCCGGGTTAGTTCATTACAACAAGGCAGATAATCTTTTCTTGTGGGCAAGAGACTCTAAAATATTTCCTTTACTAACTCCTCAAACAGCACTCTGGGTCTGAAAGCAGCTAAGCTCAAATAGTTTCCAATAGACAGGTTTCCCCTGTTGTTTTTTATTCTTCTCTTGCTTGACTAATGCTCAAACCTTACAATACACCTGTGAGGAATGTCAGTTCTTCATATCACAGTGCCATTATCACAGTGCACAAAACACCCAGGATTATCTGAGATGCTGAATCAATGACTTTAGCTCAATTTAATGGCAGCTAAGAAATACTTTATGAAGTTACTCACTGATGAATAATATTATTCCCATTTTATTCTTCAAAAATCTTTTGGGTGAATTCAGTCTGAGGTACTGAAAACCACATCACTACAAAAGTGCAATGATTTGTGTTTAGATTTTTTTCCAACATTGATTTTAAAAGGTCAGTTTCTGTATTCTCTTTAGGCAAGGAAGGGATTTGTTAGCTCTACAAGAAGATACAGCTAGACTATAACAGCATTCCAGTGTTTTCTGACACAAGCACAGATGGGACTAACACAGGCCTGTGTTAACATCAGGAGAACAGCTTTTCCTGCAATTAACCTTTACTATAAGAACAGCCTGAGTGGATATTCAAGGAGAACCATGTGAGGGATGCACACCTCTGGTACATGTAGAAAAAGCAAGGTTATCTTCACCTGTGACCCTATGGGCTGCCTGTATCAGAAGGGGTGTGTGTAGACATAGATGATGTAGATACAGGTTAGATATAGATATAGATAGAGATAGATTAGATAGAGATAGAGATAGATTAGATACAGATTAGATATAGATTAGATTATATAGATACAGATATATGTCAATATAGATATAAATAGGTATAGATATAGATGATATAGATACAGATATATAGATAGATATAGATGATGATATAGCTATAGCTATAGATACAGATGATATAGATATAGATATATAGATGATATAGATATAGATGATATAGATAGATATAGATATAGATATAGATATAGATATAGATATAGATATAGATAGATATATGATAGAGATATTGATATAGACATATATAGATACAGCTGATATAAATTATATAGATATAGATGATATAGATATTTTGCATGAAGTAAGTCACTTCACCTGTATTTTCAGAAGGTTAGGAGCCACACTTCTCAGAGTGAAAGATGCAATTCATTACAGCTCCGTGATTTCTAATCAGCAGTCAGTTCTAGCAGGATCATGTCACCCCCTCAATATGCCTCAGAAATAACTGTAAAGTTTTGTGCCTCATTTTGTTGGGTTCTCATCTTGAAAAAACCCAAACATTAAAAAGTGAATAATTACAGAAAGTTCTCACTTTATACTACTAAAAATCATGATAATTTGGTGTACAACATGAGTGATTTCAATGACAGCCACCTCAGTCCTGCTATGTGAAATTGTTTAGTGTTAAGACATTTTAAAAAGCCTACCTTCAATGCAGAAAATATAAAGTAAAATATGCAGCTGTAGTACTTCAGTTCATGCAAAAAGGTTCGGTGTACACACTTGAACACACCTCACCTAGGAAACACTGACATTTGTGATACCACTCAGATGTTTACAGCAGTTTAATCACATGTATGTCTGAAAATGAGCAAGATTGTAAGAGGCTGTTTGCATGTTTAACTGTCACAAAGACCACAAAGCCTGGAATAATTCACTTAAAAGTGTGGCTGTTTAAAGTCTCTCTTTTTCTTCCATAAATAAGTGGTTGGAATTCAATCCTAAGCTCTCCATGACCCCTAACAGCTCCAAAGGCCAGCTGCAGATGGTGCCCCTTGACTTGCTTACACATGACAGAGTCTGAGGTCGACTTGTATAAACTGCTGGCACATTTAGACCCCCCTGGGACTCCAACATGTTGTGTGCCAGCTCATCTTAATGATTTAAATTAGTGCAAAGTTCTCCACTTGAATACCACGGCAGCAGCCCTCAGGTCCATCTTTCCAGGCAGGGCTGTGCTGCTGTCAGCGTGCTGAGTGCTGCTGCAATCTGATCAATTCTTCACTGAGCTTCAGCCACCTTGTCTGGGTTTGAAACTAGCAAGCTTGTTCTTAAAATCTACTAGGGTAAAAAAGAATAGCAACTCTTCAGATTTTACTGGAGGGCAAAAAAAGGACTAAAATTGTTATTTTATATGTGCCTTTTTCATTCCTGGTTACTCTTTAGATAACAATGATCATGAGATGACTCAAACAACAACCATCTTCTGGTCTGGCAACCAGGAATGGTTTTGATCCATTGCACATTTACCTCTGTCATCGATTTTCTACTCCCTAGTGAGCAAACATCTGGCAGCTCCTAAATTTAAGCAAGATAACAAACAGAACAATGAAGATTTCCATTTAACAATGCAATAGATTCCTCTGATTTGCCAGGAAATACTCTTCCTTTTCCAGAGAAAACAAAATTCATATTCACACAACTGCTTGTCAACACTGCCCCCATCTTTACATCCAAACCCTGCTGTGAGCTGAGCCTTTAGCAAGCTCCCAAACACTGCCCAGACAACAGAAATTCTGTGGGCAGCCCAGACCTGGGTACCCCCTAAAATAACTCCAGGGTTTGATTGCACCCAATAGGTGCCAGCAGAACAAACCAGCCCAGCACAGGCATCAGTCAGGGCTACGCTCACTCCTTCCAGGCAGGGCTACCTCTACACCTCCTTCCTCAGAGCAGCACTTTCAGGGCATCAAAAATGCAAATATAAAATCAAAAATGTAGAATGAACAGGGGGTTAGCACACAGGAAAGCAAAGAGTGAAGTGGAATGATGATCAAGGTTCTGAAAGCAAAGAATCATTCTACAAATGTCGTGTTGTTGAGTGACACCTTTAATCCTAGGGCAGGATGATGTCCCTGTCCCTGTGTTGGCAAGAAACGAAGTATTAAGGAGCAGTTGATTTCCAGAACTACACTTCCCTGGATTCTTTGGTTTCCTTTCCATACCTCCAAAAGACAACACCCACAATGAGGCTAAAGAAGAGGTGTGGCCCAACAGCCCTGAGAAACCCGGGGAGAACGGCAGGGCCAAGTCTGCAAGGAAACAAGAGGAGACAAGCGAGAGAAACCAGAAATATTAAACATTTGTTTCATTCCAAGTAACACAATTTCCTTCAGGAGCAATGCCCTTAATGCATTCCCAAGTGCCACTCGGATCACTTCCAGTCAGACTGATTTAGAATAATGAAAATCACTGCTGTGCCCCTGATTACTGTACCTGTTTGCTGTGTGTGGAACTAGAACTGAGCTGCCTTCTTGTTTGTTTTGGTCAGGGCTGCAGCTTTGCACTGAAATAATTATACTCCACTGCTACTTCACATAATTCCCCTCCAGGTATAAGCTGGAGAGATAATGTTATTACCTGGGAATAACACTCAGAGGAACTGTACACTCAGGAGGGAAGAGCTGCTTCACTGTGATGAAATAGATAAATTGGCACTTCTCTGGGTGCAATCAAGAGATATGAGGCTGAGCCTGCATCTATTACCATGGCATCAGAATGCTGTGATATCATCCTTGTAGCAGCCCTCTGATGGAACTCTATCTCTAGATTACAGAGAGAAAGCCAAAATCAAACCTCAAAAGGCAAACACTGCAGCAGGATTGAAGAAGCTGGAAGAAGACTGAAGTGGAATTTACATACTTGAATCTCAGGATGCAAAATTAAAAGCACTATTTGAAGGAAGGAAAACTGAACCCAAACAATAAAAAAGAACCCAACAGTCACTAGTTCATTAACCAAACAGTGAGGAACCCCTGACACTGTCTAAATGTTTGCTGCAAGGTTCTCTGGGCCTGGAGAACAGCTGTGCAGCAAGTTTGGGGTTTTTTCTTGGTGCTGAACAGACGGTGCTCAGTTCCAAACCTGTATTGTGATCCAGCCTGGGTTTCCTGTGCATGCTGCTGCTTTCTCTAAGAAAAAACCTCTGAGGGATTTTTTTGGCTTGCTGTGATCCAATCCCTGCAACTGTGGCACCTGTTCCCAGTTTGAGCTCCTCAGCAGCATCCCACACCACAGTGTGCCAGCCCTTTAAACTACTTGGTTTCTAAGCACTGGGTCAATTTATCTGGACACGAAGGTCTACAAATTAAGCAGACAAACCCAGGCTTTATAAACTGCTTAAGACAGCTAGAACAAAACACAGGGAATTCATTTATAAAAATACAGGGAATTAATTTGTTGCAGTGAAATAAAAGGTCAGCTTGCTTCACTTTTAGGGCAAAAAAAAAAGCATTAAAAAAACCCCAACACATTTAGCACTGGGAACAGTCAAAACGACAAAGGAAAACAGAGAGGCAACAATAACACGTTCATGGTGACAGCTCTCACTCCAGGGACAGTTTGTATCCTCAAGCCACATCCCATTTGGAATGGGGGACACTACACTCCTGCTGCAGGGAGAGGATGAAATCACCACAGCTTTTGGAGAGAGGAGCATGGATGTTAATCCCAGTTGGACAAAACGGCTGGGATTTGCAATAAGCTGCCAGGCCCCTCAGTCCAGTGGGAATGCTGACTTCCCTGCCTTGGAAGCCAGCACTGTCCCAGAAAGCACACACAGGACTGGAGCCTCTCCTGCAGGCCCCAGCTGCCCAAAAGCCCTTCTCTGCAGTGACTAATTTTGTTGCTCCAGCTTAGCCTCTTTGAGGATTTAAGTCTCCATGACCTTGCCCAGGTCACACTCTACTTTCCTGCATAGCAAGAAGGAAAGGCTGACACCATAGTAACCCAAATCTCAGCCTGAAACCATGGTAACAGGATCATCTTGCTTCAGGCACGCTACTGGAGGTGCCCAGCACCATTTCAAAATATTCAAATTGAAATAAACTGCTCTCGAGCAAATCAATTCCCTGACCCCAATCCCTACAAATTATTCCAGGGGAGAATTTCAGGGTAGGCTGGAGCTCCCACTGGAACCTTTAAGGGAACATGCCTGTGATTTATCTTGATGCATCAAAGAACGGGTGCTTAGAAAATTCTACCCTAAAATTCCCTTGAAACAGTGGTACAGAAAGACAGAAGGGTCTCCATCTGTTCACCTGTGGATATTCTTAAAAGCCCTTCCTGTGAAAGGCTCCTTTAATATAGAAAAATGCTTCAGAAAGTACCCCTGGTAGTGCAGTCTAACCAAAATGGAGAAAAAATAGGGGGAAAAAGCCTTTTTGAACTGACCAGCTCCTTTTATTTTCATCAACCATAAGGTTATTTGCAGCCCTAATAAGTGCAAGATTGCTGCTTTCAGTTTCATTAATCTTAAGCTTATTTCTAGAAATAACAAGTCCAAGATTTTCTGACAGAAATGTGATTTCCATGTGATGTTTTTCCTTTAAGCAACCATAATGCAATTAAGAAGAGAGAAAATGCAGCCCTGCTTTTCAAGCTTTCCTGCAGGCTACCACCAAATTTATGACCTTTACACCTCCAGTTTGCCTGGCACGGAGAAAACAAGGTGGGATCACAGTTTATTGTGTCTCACAGAGTCCAAAAACCACCATGTCCAGGTTCCCTCACAGAAGGGTGCACTGAGATGTGCACACACCAGAAAAGAACAAATGGGATGGGGAGAACAACACTGCACAGGACCAAGGTGATGCCATTTATTCAGATGGAGAGAGAACTTGTAAGAACTCAAGAGATGATTAAATACAAAGGAAGAAACTGTTTAACACAGAAAAATTTCTACATATGAGAGATCATTTTTTCTACAATTTCTACAAGGAGAGATTCCAGTAAATTAATGGCAGGTTGTTTCATAAGGTATTTTACTGCCTGACTCCCACTGAATTCTTATGGAACAGGCTGCCTGTAGGTGATGGCTTTTCCTAATGACATCTGCTAAAGGTTTTTTAGCCAAAGAGTTTCTTTCAGAAAACTATTAAAAAAAACCTTAATTTAACTGTCAATATTTTATTATCCACATAAATGTCAAATCCTTTAGCTGACATTACTATTTTATTGGCATGAGTCTACTGACATGCTGTAACACATGTTAATTGTGCATTGCATCATATTTCACTTAATTAATTACGGCCTTTCTTTTTGATGAATGTCCTTGGCTTGTTGTATTGTTAGCAAGGGTAAACAGGAGCACACCACTTAACTTGATACCATTAGTTTAAAAAGTATTTATTCCATTCTTCCTCTTCATCATTTTTTATGCTAAATAGCTCAACTGCACACAGCCATATGCAAAATGTAAATTAAATGCCCAGAATATTCATCTGTGAAAAACCAATTTGTGTGCAGAAAGCCCATTATATAGAAGCAGAAAAAGATCATTTCAAATCAAGTCCATTTTGAGTCCAGAAGTGTAATTTGCCTGTGCAGTTCCTCAATGGCTAAAATACCTGAAAAGCAAAACTTTAGTCTGTTATTTGAGGATTTGGGGCAAACATACTGGCTCAGAAATAAGTAAATGAAAGAAAAACTATTTTTTTTTCTTACCCTATTTCCTGTTTGTCTGAAAAGCACATGCAGCAGCCAGCCAGCCAGTCAATGATATTAAAAAAAATCATTAGGCTGAAGCCAACAGTAATATTATCATCTGATTAACAACAGCCACCAAAACATCATCAATTCAATAAGGCAATGGAAGACCTTATTTCCCTCAGAGATTTCCTCACTTCTATACAAAAAAGCCAAAGGAGAAAGTGCCTTTTCAGCTGCAGTTTGTACTGATGAGCTGGGGTGAGCCTGGATTGTGCCCTTTGGAAATATATGTGTACACACACAGAGACTTGTAGTGCCTGGGTACACACACCCCAAAACCCTGAATAAAATGCAGCTTGAGCTGTCCCTAAAATGAATAAAATTAATAAAATGCACCTCGAGCTGTCCCTACCCACGTGCAGAGAGTCTCTCTGCCAAGGAACCCATTGCTGTGGAAGCATAGGGGGGCTCTCCTCAGTACAAAGATGCTTCCCAAAAATATTTTGTCTTCTCAGCATTGCACATTTATCCCTATTCTAAGGACTGCTGCAATTCAACTGTTTTTTACCAGACCTGCCAGCAGTTCTCCAGTCAACAGCAGGAAATTATGAGGACTATTTTATTCATCCTGTGCTCACACTCCAGCCCACGCTGCCTGCTCCCTGCTGGTGTCCTGGGGAGCTCATCCCATTACCTCCCCCTGCTCCCACTTTCCCTGGCACTGACGTGCCTCAACAGTGTCTGAATAAATTGTGCCCCATATTTACACACCTATTAGTGGCTAAAAACCTCCCCTCTCTCCAGCTGGAATGATATTATACCAGTTTGAGCTCTTCTTACATCAAATTTATTTGCAGGTAAACACAAAACAAACGGGATGATTCTCTGGCAAACAAGGTGTTTGGAGCAGCAGTGAATGGAAATTGCATTCTGACAGGTTAGCTCTTCTGCTTAAGTTCTGAAGCTGCTATTCTGGTTGGAAAAACATTTATGCAAACTGCTCAGAAATTTGCCTTGGTCTACTGCCCATCCAATATCTTATTTCTCCGATGGAGTCTCATCTCAATGTAATCATATTCCCAGTAAAAATTGAATAGTGCAGGAATGGGAGATTCAACACAAGTTATGCAGTCTAGAATACATGAAAGACTATTAAACCTGGCCATAGGGTTTTCAGGAGGGGGAAGGGAATGTTTACTTGACTATATTTTAAATATATTTTATGTGAAATTTTGATTTCATAGTAAATATCCCCGCTGATCCCTTTGCCACTTCCTTCTGTAGTAAACATGATCTGGTGCAAACATAAGGCTTATTTCAAATCCTAAAAGGTAATTAAAGCTGAGAGAGTCCAGGAAAAAAAAAAAATCACTGATGGTTCTTCTGTGCCTAAGGGAAGTTTTAATTAAAAGTCACAGGAGAATAATCTGTAAGAAACAAAAATGAGATGGCTGCTGTTAATTTGCCTGGGTCTCAGGCAGATAAACAGTAAATATGCAACAGCTAAAGTTGCTGTGGTTTCCTTGTTCACTTTAACACTTGCTGGCAAAGCTCTGCCCTCATCTCCCATGTCCTGAGCGCTCCTTGGTAATGCCAAACCTCTGCTCTCCCGAGGCTGGGGCTGCAAATTCCACCTGGGAAACTGCAGCACCTGCTGAGCCGCTGAGCCTGGGCTGCAGAGCCTGGGCACCAGAGCCAGGTATGGGCTCCAGAGCCAGGCATGGGCTCCAGAGCCTGGGCACCAGAGCCTGGTATGGGCACCAGAGCCAGCTATGGGCTCCAGAGCCTGGTATGGGCTCCAGAGCCTGGTATGGGCACCAGAGCCTGGTATGGGCTCCAGAGCCTGGCATGGGCTCCAGAGCCTGGGCACCAGAGCCAGGCATGGGCTCCAGAGCCTGGTATGGGCTCCAGAGCCTGGGCACCAGAGCCAGGCATGGGCACCAGAGCCTGGTATGGGCTCCAGAGCCTGGTATGGGCTCCAGGCAGGTATTGCTGTGGGGTGAGACAGGATCCCAGCTCACCAATTCCCCTGGGATGAGACAGGATCCCAGCTCACCAGTTCCCCTGGGATGAGACAGGATCCTATCTCACAAATTCCCCTGGGTGAGACAGGATCCCAGCTCACCAATTCCCCTGGGGTGAGACAGGATCCCAGCTCACCCCTGACAAGCCCCTGAAGCAGTCCAGGTAAGGAAATCCCTTTCCTCAGGGAAAGAGCCTGCAGAGCTGGACACAGCCCTGGGCTCTCCCATTGCCACACAGAACACCAGCAAGGCACAGCCTTTCTTTGCTCCTTTTCCAAAGAGCAAAAGGAAGGGAAAGGATTCCCCTTTCCCCCCTCGTTGGTGTCTCCAGCTGTTGTAGGGAATTCAGCAGTTTGCAGTTTGGGATTCTGGGGCTGCAGCAGGACCCAGGATGAGCTGTGGATGAGGATGACAACGCTGTGCTGGAGGAAGGGGACAGCCTCCCCTTGCCCCGAGCCCTGAGCACGGGAGGACAACCAGGGTACAATTTCACCATTGTGCACCCGACAGCCCACCGCAGACATCAGCCCCCAGAACAGCAATAAATATCTGTTATCCTCTTCTGTTTCCAGCCTTCAAGAGCCCTGCCAAATGTCAGATCAAGGATCTTGGGATGTCTCCTTGTTTTGGGAAGAAGGAGGCGTGGTGCACTTTGTGCATACAGAATCACCAAAGCTGCATTTGTCTGCTAATGAGATGAGTACCTGCCACAGATTCCATTTCTTTCTTGCACAGGGCAAATTTCATTGCAGGTGAAAAGTGACTATTTGTATTTGCTCAGAAATCTTGCCCCAGCTTCACTACAACCAATGGACATCACAGATAAAATCTAGTAAAACAACCACATTTTTTAGTCACATTAATTTTTGGTACTTTTCTGCATGCATAACAAAGAAAATCACATGTATTTGGGGTTTTCTTCTTGTTACACAAGTAAAAATCTCTACTCCCACTTACCTACATCCCCAGTAATTGTGTGTTTCAACAGGGTAACTCCACTTATAAATTCAGACATTTCCAGGTAAAATGAGCAGCAAATCAGTTCTTCCTACAGTACACACTGAATTGTGCTATTATCCTACACACAGCATGTGCCAATTTTTACAAAATCAGGAAGTGTCACAATTATAAGCAGAATTACTTGTTAAAGTTTAAGAAGCAGATAAACAGCAAACAGGAACATTGATTACCCAAAAATGTTGAAAAAGGGAAAAATGTCTTTGTCTGATGAAACCAGTATAATATTTTTTGTTCTATGGGCAAGATGCATCTCTTCAAAATGTAATATTTGGTTAAGAACATTTTTGAAGATTATTTTAAGCGTCTCTTAAGTTACCAACGTAAGTATTTTTCCTGTGAAACATTTACAAATACTGTAATTAACCACTGTGGCACTGAAAAACAGAGATGCTGCATCCATTTACATTTCTTGGTGGCTGTGTTTAGAGAAACCTGAAAGGGAAGTGAGGAGGCAGTGTCTGAACAGTGACTCTGCCCTGGTTTTCTGCCTGCTTGGCCATGGTTCTTGCCTGCCAGCCACAATCCACATGGAAAGCTCTGATCTGTTTGGAGCAGAACTGACAGAGCCTTTGGAAAACACTAAGAATAAGGCAGGTGTGAGTGAGCTTAAAGCCTTGCTCCTGCTTCTTGTCTGCTGTAATCCCTGTCCAGCTCATGGAACTACAAACTGCCTCCTGAGGCCCAGGGGAATAAATGGCAGCACAGTCAGGATGGAAGCTTTGTCCTGCCTTTCTCAGCAACATCAGCAAATCGTGCCTCCAGTCTTGTTACCCATCACCTCCCACTAGAAATTAGTGACCACAAGCCGATGTAATATCAGTGGAATCATCCCACTTTGCACCTGCTCTACAAGAGTGGCCACAAACCTCATCCCCTCCCCTGCCTCCTCCTCTTGCACAGCTCCCTCTTTATCCCCCGCCTTGCAAGGGAGGCCCCAGCCTGGCAGTGAGGTCTCAGTCCCTGTGCAAACACAGCTGAATTTCCTGAGGCCTGCTCTGTCCCTCCCAGGCACGTGATTAAAAGCAGGCTCATTAATCTTGTCCCTGCAGCCTCCAGCAGTGCTGTAATGCCCAGGTTATCACTGCACCTTGCTCCCCAGTCTGGCTGCCCTTGCCAGCAGCCCCCTCCTATAACCAGGTCCATCCTCGTGTCTTCTTGGCCTCACTCCTCCTCCTCCTAGAAAGACAACATTGCTTCTCCAGAGATTTCCAGTCCAGCTCACTTCCATCCAGAGCAGAAGTGATGAAGTTAAGACCCTCCCCTTCCATCATTTTAATTGTATGAGATCCTGGTTTCTACCTGAAAATTTTGTTAGCCTTGAATTCCTCTGCGTTTTGTGCCACTAAGCTTTATTCTCTTTGCATTGTTTAGAGGTGCTGCCCATGCAGTCCACATCCCTGTTTCCAAACTAGTGCATTCCCCTCATCCTAACAATAACATCAGGAGCTAGAAAACAACACTGCTGCAAAAACTGCACTGAATTTGACACTCTGAAACTCATACTCACTCACTGGACATGCCAGAAAGTGTTACTGTCAGACTTGGACAATTACCAGAGCTAAGTGATGTAAGGGTCATTTTAGCACAATTTATCTCCATCAGTGTAATGCAGGAGGTGGCACTGTGTCACACACCCAAGTCTCACATGTGAAATGACACAGGACTCAATGACATTTTTTCTCCTACAGAGGAAACAAAGGCAAAAGAAGGAAAAGAGTACAAATCCTCTGTGGAATGTTAAGCATCCTCTCCAAAAGGAAACGTGATATTTACTGGAATACATGTGAAGATAAATTGGAGCCAAATACAAGATTTACAGACACAAAAACCAAAATGTACAGAGGAGAAGATTGGCAGTTCCCTCCCCTGCCTTTGCCACTGGCTTTCAGGGAATTCTGCAAGAACTTCCTTTGGGATACACAACCCCTACGTGCTTCATTGCAGACTGAAGAGGTCCTGCCAAGATCTGCAAGGAAACGGTTTTAGTTCTCTAGCACACTGTAAGGGAACTCAAAGGGACAAACCCCTCCTGAGCTAGGACAGCTCATCAGCTTAAAACAGTTTTTCAAATATTGGTTTGGATCATTTTTGTGCAGTCAAGTTTGAAGAACTCTCCAAGAATTGAGAAGAACGGGAATAACGACGTAAATCTAAAAATCATACCAACATTTCAATGGCTGCCCATACACTGAGCACACTCAGAAACTCTAAAGCTGCACTGCCCTGTACAGGTGCACGTCAGGCAGTTCCCTTTGGGCCCGGAGATGGATCCCTGGGCTTGGAAAGGAACACCCACCCCACACATGTGAATGGGTGCCCCGGAGCTGCAGGTCCCCAGGGGACGGGCAGGGTAAGCAGGGCAGGCCCCCTCCAGCGTCCCCACACTGGCACTCTCGGTCCCCTCCCGTTTGACACCGAGCCCAAGGGTTGGGCTGGGCTGGCTGCCCCCACCCAGCTGTTGGTCAGAGCTCTGTCCCCCATGGGACAGGGGAAGGAGTGGGAAAAACTGGAGAGAAACTCCCAGGCTGGAGCAAAGGCAGAGCAATCACCCACCAGTGAGTGTCACGGGCAAAACACGCTCACCTGGCAGGATTTGACTTCATTTTTTGCCAATTAACTTTAATTATCTCTGCCCCTTCTTATCACCACAGGTTACACTCAGTCCCCAAGTGTCTCCTTTCCTCTCTCATGCACACATGCCGTTATTACACAGTTTGTATTTTTCCTGAAAAGCAAAGAAAAAGACAGATTTCCACTGTTTCACAGTAATACCAATTTTTCTGTGTAACTGTGGGGTTTTTTTGTTCACCTACTTGTAGCCTGACAGGAATGGGAGAAGTATCTTCAAGCAAAGCAGTTTTAAAAATAAAGACACAGATTACTCATATCTTTATAGACAGCTCATAATGAATACTCAAAGGAGAATCTGACAGAAGTGGTGAACACACTCCTGAAAACTGGAAAGACAGAGGAGAAAGAAGGCTTCTGGTCTACCAGAGCTGATACCTTAATTAGGCAATTATAACTATTAAACATTGCCAAAGCTCCAGGCCTAGTTGAATTACAACTGAGAAATCAGTAGAAAAATGGTAAGGGGAAAAGGAAAGCCCTCGGCAGGATTTGTGATAACTCACGAAGGAAGGAAGGGAGCATTTGAGAACTAGAGTAGCAGTTAATATAATTCTTTTTACTTTAAAAGGCTCCAAGACCATAGAAAGCCCAAGCTTCTTATCCTGCACTCAGCTATGCAGAAGACAGAAAATTATTAAGCCAGATTTTGAAATGCCTGACTTAGAAGACCATGACAGGAGGCTGAACACAGAGAAAAGAGGAGGTCATGGCAGACAACTCAAACTCCTTTCATGTGTTACTTACCTGGAGACAATCCCAATGTAATGGACAATTTATCTGGAACTCAGAAAAGCGTTTGGTGCTGCAGCACAGAGCAGATTGATTTGAAAGGAGGTGAACATGTTTGCAAAGGGCTGACCAAACAATTTCCAGCAGGCTCAAAGAACACGCAGCAGCAGCAAGGAGCAGGCCAGCCGGGGAGTCGCGGGGGCAGCTGGAGCTCCCGGGAGCCACAACCTCAGATTGTTTGCTGGAGTCCTGACCTTGGCATGCCGCGTTCAAAATTGTTACATTTGCCGATGGCACGCAATTTCTGAGGCAACAGGAGCAGGGGAGAAGGAGCAAACAATTTCAGAGTGACGTGGATGACTGTGGGTGACAGCCTTATCCACGGCACACGGCCCTGAGCAGGCACCTCGAGGGGTTCCACAGCACTGGGAAGTGAGCACAAAGAAAACATGGCAGTGGGAAAAACTGGGCAAAACTGGAACCTGCTGTGCCTGACACCAAGGATCCTCTTTGTGGAGGATCATTGCTCATTACAGAGAAAAATTAAACAAATTGTGGGGTATTTTTAGTGAAAAGTATATCGAAGAGGACATGATTCTAGAAATGCAAAATGGGATGTCTTTTAAGAGGGTCATAACCAAGAAAGTTATTGAGTGATTTCACTGTTTCGATATTGGCTGATAAATCTCTAAAATTAAAATACAACTTAGATTAAACCCTCAAGAATGTTGTCTTTTTCAGACATCAAAGATTTGTGAATTCTGTTCAGAAGAGAGACAATCTGTGGGTTCGAAATTGTAACCACTTACTACTTTAGCTTCTATACCATGGATGAATAGCAAAACTATTAAATTCCATGCCATTGAATTCTTATTTTCTTAAAAGGTCTCATTTTGGGGTTGATTCTACACTTATCTATAATTTTATGAAAAGAATTTTAATTTTGTCCGCATTATACAGGGATAGAGATGAGAGAAATGAGAGAAAAGAGATTCAAACCTTTGGCACCGTAACTTAGGGGAAATTATAGAGCAGGTAATTTCTTAGGCTTACAGAAGAGCAAGCAAAAAATTGATGTAAAAAACTGTGACTAATACAAGGACAAAATAGCAGCTTTTGTACTGTAGTATAATGCATAGAATACCCATCTTTTAAATAGATCCAGCATGAGAATAAATCAGGAATAGTGAATTAAAATGATGCTGAGTGTGGCTCAAGGAAGAAAAAGGTTGGGTTTGGGGAATAAAAAAATTGGAAGTATATAAACCAATCTGTTTCTCTGGGAGAAAAGGCATGTTTTGATGACTCTGTAGTTTTGTCTTTTCCTATAAAGATATTACTGCATGTTCCTAATTTTTGTGTGGCAAGACAAAAGGATTTCCTGCCAAGTACCCCAGGAAACAGCCAGTGAGCTGATCTGAACAGCCTCAGGCACAGCCTCTGACCAGGAACTGAGGAATTCCTTGCTTCCAGGAAAAGGCTCCAGTCAAAAACATTTTAGGGGAACTTTTGAATTTGTATCTGTGTGTGACTCTGCTGATTTAACTGGGTTTTATGTCCTTATTTCACTTGTAAAGCTTGACGTGATAATTTTGGCCAAGCTGTTGCCTAATGACTTTCAAATAGACTTAAAAACATATTTTGATATAAACTGTATTGCCAAAGTCAAATATATATCAGCTAAGTAAAATTAACCTTCAAGTGATACTTGAATAACAGTAAACCACAAGGGTATGGAAGAGATTAGATATACTGTAGTTTAATTATGTGACAATAATTCACCTCATTAATCTCTTAGGAAACAATAACCACAACAGTTAAATACTGTAATTAACAAACCCTAGTTCAAACTTAATTCTAATTTTATACGACTGTGCAATATTATCCAGTGCAATCATAGAAAAGATAAATGAAAAAAAGAGCAAATATTAAGTTCTCTGGGGAAGACATCCAAAATGTCCTCACCTCTTCCACCTCTGACAGGAAAGGAACAAGACCAGCACCACTTGGACCTATTTCTGTCCCAATAAGTGGAGACACAGTGGCTCCAATTCATGTGCAATAATCTCAGATTCTCTCAATTCCCACTTCTGCAGGGTCCAAGCACTCCGTGGACATTCCTGGTTCTCTCTAGTATCAACATTCCTAATTCATTCCTAATTCAAACAGCACTCCCTGGGAGGACTGCTGCAGATTTGAGTAGCACACTGTAGTTTAACAATGTGCATTTAGGGGGGTTTTTTTGCCCTTTTGTTGCATTACACAACGGTTTCCTAAACTGCATGCAGAAATAAACCTGTCTGTGTTGATGCCTTGGAACAGAGGCTGGACAAGATTGAGAGTAAAAGCTGCTATTTATTAAAGGCCTTCAACAGGTGCACCCTGGGCAGTCAAAGCCTCCCAGGGGCTACACCCAGGATGGGCAGTGGGCTCCAGTTTTTCACACAGTTAGAAGTTTGGTCCATTCACATATCAGGGGTTAATCCTCCAATTACAGCTGCAGGTAACAAAGTCATTTCCCCCCAGACTGCTCCCCTCAATTCACTGTTGGTTACATTTTTCAGGGCCTGAGGCAGTGAGGTGTCCTTGAGATTCAGGCCTAGAGAGGAATTGTTTTGTCTGAATAAAACGGGAGAACAGCAGCTGACAGGCTGTGGAGTTTGGAGTTATACACTAAAGCAGGATCTGAAAAATGTAAAAGCTAAATCCTAAGGCATCACTGTTACTGCCTTTGCCAAAAGCCTGCAATCCCCCAAGCCTTCTGTAGCCCTTCCCAGTGTGAGGAATGCTGTGGGACAGGAGCACAGTGATGTCCATGGCTCAGCAGATCCCACTGTGGGCAGAGAACATTCCAGCACAGCTGGAGTGGCACAGCACTCTGCAGTGCCACTGCCTGCAGCAGCCGGGGGAGCTGAGCTTTGGTGTCAGCAGTCCCAGACAAGCACAATGCAGGAAGAAATCCTGCAGGAAAAAAGAAGCATTCACAACACGAGCACCCAAGGGTTGCTGCCTTGCACAGGGCCTGGTCAGCAATCACAAATGTGACAGAGATGGAAAAGGAGATGGGGACAAAGGGAGCCCCCGAAAGCAGCCAGGTGAGCCTGGCACCTGCAGCATTGCCACTCTGGTGCTCTCCATGCCAGAGGAGAGTTCTGCACCACGGCACAGGAAAAAGCTCTCGGCTCCACCAACACACACTACAACACCTGCTTCCTGGGGCTCTGGGGCCTGTGGCAAGGGAAGACTCAGCCTTTTTATTTGATGAACTCACAGCCCAAGTTCCTAGCAACTGCAGGTATTTTCCATGTGGATTAAGCCAGACACCCCTTAGTTTACAGCTGTAAATCAAAACCTCACTTTCAAATATTTCTTTGTAGATTATATTCCTCATTCAAATGCAATGCAAATAGGAGGGAAAGTGTTTGTCTTGATTACTTTGATTTTAGCTTTTTAACAGGTGTCCCGTTTGCTCCACAAAACTTCTGGAAAACTACACTCAGATTACTTAGCTTCTGCTTGCTGACCTTTTTTTCTTTATAGCTCTCCAAGGAGAAAAGGAGATATGTTTATAAAATCAGTGAGCAATAAACAAGAAGTTCATGTTCTCACAGAATGAAAAACTAACACCATCGAGAAAGTCATGTTCAAAAATATAAGTGTCTCAGAGAGAATAAAACTCATTCATTTATAACATTTTTCTATTAAAACAATGTAATAACCACTGAAGTTCAAATGATGTATGAGAATCTCCTTGAGGAAGATCTCCTGTACATCTGATAAACCATAAATACTGTAGAATGTACCTCAGGCAGAACAAGCACAGCTTGGCTTGATCCTGAAAAATATCCAGTGTGTGTGAGGATGAGTTATGAAGGTGAAGAAATTTAATGTATCTGCTTGCCTCGTGGACACCCACAATTTGCAATTTAATCATCCAAATGTTACGGTGTCTTCATAATTGTATTAGATTTTGAAATAAGGCAGTGCTGGTTATGTTAAGCCTAAAAAATAGCCCACCTTTTCAGGTTTATGGTAATTTATAAAGGAAATAGTTACAAACAAGGTGAATGAAAGCATTGGAGCTGCACTGAACAAAAGGACAGTATATTGCAGACAGATCTTGAATCTACATCACATTTTTATCATTGTCACCTTTTACATCTCCAGATTTATAGACAGAGAAAAACCCCAGTACTGTCATTCTGGGAGGGTGACAGGATTTAAATTTTTTTCTGCAAGCTAATTTTAAGAATACCAAGACTTTCAGAGTGGAAAAAAACATTGATCAGTCTTGAACCACTATTTAGCAAGTAGAGGCATCGGCTTCATGCCTACAGACACAGATCCTGGCAAAATTGGATAATATCAGAACCATTATTTTATATGAAATAGTTTAAAAATCACTGGATTAGGTCTAGATAGAGAAAGCTAGCTTCGTATTTTAGTGGCTTAGACACTTACCTGAATAAAGCACAATGATCTGCTAGCTTATTTTTCAGTAAACAACTTCATTGTTTAGGAGAAAAATGAAGCCTTTACTTCTAGAAAGATGGGGAGAGATTATACTCTAATAATGCAGCCAGGTGCACAGTTTTAGAAATCAAAGACCTTGGTTCAAATCTATACTTTGAATTAGGCAGAGATTTGAACATGATCCTCCCATTTGATAGGAAATAAAAGGACCAGCAGGACCAGCCTCCTTCAGGATCTGGACCTTCACTCTGCTTTAACCACAGGTGCCTTTGCCCTATTCAGGGGAGGGAGAAGAGTGCCACCAAGCAGGATTCCTCATTCAAATCAAATTGTTAGCTTCCACACTCTCTGGGCTGAAGGATGAGGAAAACATTGTTTTGGGTAGGTTTGAAGCAACCCTTTTTCCAGGAGGGGTGACCTCCTGGCAGTGGTCAGGACTGACCAGGCAGCTCCAGAGGGGATGGAGGCTCTGCCTGCACAAGGAGCCACCGTTTGAAGACAAGAAGCAACAAGTACAAGTTGTACCAGGAGAGGTTTCACCTTTATATATGATTTTTTTTTCCACAGAGTAAACAAGAAAGCTCTGAGACAACCTCCTCATGGATGTGGCAGAATCCCCATCACTGGAGGCTTTTCAAAACATGACTGGACAGGGTGCTAAAAATGCTCCTTTTCTCCACAAAAAGTTGGACCAGATGATCTTTGAAGGCCCCTTCCAACCTGGCTTGTTCTATGATTTTCCCTCAGCAGTTGGGCATTAATAGTAAAGACAGCATTCCTTCAGATGCCGGAATAAAAATAATAAAAAAAGAGTAACTCTGAAATCTTCTTGCTCTATTATCAGTGAAAGGTTTTGAGAAAAAAAAACCACCCGCCACTATAACATAAAACCTTCTAATTCCTCCCCAAAAGACAATCACATAACAAGATCTCTAATAAAAAAGGAAAAGATTAATTGGAGAGCTGCCTTGAGAGACCAAATGTTCCAGACCTGACAGTTTTATAATGTAAGTAATTAGGGCAACATTATGAGTTATGTTATCAGAGCCAGCAGCATGATCAGCAATTGTTTGCATTTCAGGGTCTATTCAGGAGTACAGCACACAGAAAGGAGAGCACCAAAAGCAGATGAAACAGATGCTGATGGAGCAGAGCTGACTCCTCAGCTGAATGCAGTTCTCACTCTGTCAGGGCCTTCCATGTATTTATCTTCATTAAAAGAAATGTAATCTTCAATAAAAAGAAAACAAGTAACTGAGAAGTTAACCCAGAGAGGCTCCTGCAGGTGTCAGCTTTGTGTAAAGTGAAAATTCAAGATGGGCACAGCAGCAAGGGGTGGGGAATGAACCCAAACTCATCCCACTTCCACATCTGAACCTGAGGCACCTTCCTGCTGCTTTCCTGGAGCAAGCTGGATTCCAGGGGAGAACCAGTGTGGGTCCCTCTCTTGGCACAGGGCTGCACAGCAGCTGAGGAGCAACAAAAGCCAAACCCCCAAAGTGAGAAAGGAGCCTCCCTGACTGCTAGTGCTAAAGCCAAAGGCCCTTTGCTGGAATAAACAGTGAGAAAGGGAAAATACAAAGTCAGCTTGAAAAGTAATGTCCAAGAAACATGAAAATTAGTACCAAAGGGGAGAGAGGAGGGTGACAGATGATGTGTGGGATATTTGACCCCAAGGGCATGGAAACCCCAGCTAAGCAGCAGGAGTCACAAAGTGGGGGCTGTGCTGGACCCCACAGCAAGGACAGGGCGAGGAGGGGCTACAAAACAGGGCAAGTGTAGGGGAAAACAGAAACTTTCAGGGGTTAGTTACAGAAGGGTTTAGAAATTTATAGTTGCATAGTAACATTTCACAAATGTCAACTATTGTGGCTTATCTGCGGACTGGCTGATTCTGTCTGAATGCCTGATTCCCTGATTGCCAGTTAATTAATTACATGTGGTTAAATAAATCAAAAAACTGCTTTGGTCATGATTTGATATAAAGAATACAATTTGAAGTTTTCCTCTATTACAGGTTTTTATTCTTCAAATGATCAACTTGTTTAGTTTTCTTTTCTTCTTATTTCTGTACCTGTTTGAGACTATCACTGGTACCATATGTTTAAAGAAATTAACTTCAATTGAAATGAGGTTTTTGTATTTTTGGCTTTGTCAAATGAAAAGTTGGCAAACATCATGGAAAGGATCACAGATATAGTAAAACATGGGACGCTTATTTAACCAAAAATTATAAATATTACACATCTTCCATCATGTAAAATAAATACCATTTATCTGATCACTTATGGCAACTCACAAAAAGTTTCTGCCCTCTGATCTAGAGTGATGTTGAGGCTGATCTTTGACTTCTACTAAAACCATAGAAGAGAATATCCAAGTGAAGTTTCTTATACTAGGTGCACAATTTTTTCAAATCAAAATACTGTAAAGTCTCTCTTGTTTTCAGAGAATCAAGTCCTAAACAGCTGCTCCAATCCTTGCCTTACAGATGGAAAAAGCATCGAGGTAATAAACATCACAACAAAAATAGAGCCTTGTTTTACAGTTGAACTAAAGGCTCCGAATAACTGAAACAAAGTAAATAATGTACCAAAGATCCATCTCAAAGGAGTACTACTGTAACCACTGAATAATTACAAGCAGCAATGTTTATTAGTATGCAAAGAAGCCAGATCTGTTTTGCTTCCAGAAGAGCACAAAGGATAAAAGTCAAGGAAGCAGCTCACATTATAATATATCACACACAAAAATTCTCTGTTTGTTTCAGAGAACATCTTTACTCTGGAGGCACAAAGTGCAGAGCTTCTTGCCCAGAATAAAAAGAAATTCTTTAATTTCTATTTCCAGTGATGCATTGTGCCTTCAGAGCTCGTTCAATTGAAAAAGTACAAAGGTTTCAGTTTACAGAACTTTTGTCAAAATGATTACAGAAGTTGTCATGGAACAATTTCCAAAACAAACTGTGTTATTTTCCTTTTATGGCCCCCTTGACATTTTTAGTTCTTTAGAGGTGGTGTAAGTGGTATAAGTTTCTATTTTCACAAGAGTGGCAGTGTTTTCTCTGATAAATAGCAAAAGTTTAAAAAAGTCACAGGCATCTGTGAGCATGTTGAAAAGACAACATTTTAAGTACTTTGTATGTGTAAACGAATATGTGCACAGAAGCAATAATTAAAGCAACAGAGTGAAGGAAAGATTTTTCAGGTGTTTTCAAGATACTGCTCCTCACATAAGGAGTTACTGACAAATTAATTTTTTCCTCTGTGTTTGCATCTTTACAGACACATACCAGCAAATGACAGAATAAAAACTATAGAGACGTGCTGTCAGGAGCCAGGCAAAAGAAAAGGTGAACTGTTCAATAAAACCTTCAGAAACAGAATGATTCATTCTAGCAGGACGTGAAGAAACAGGGCCCAGCTGAAAAATCACAGCTCTGCTTCAAGAATGTACTATTAGGAGTTTAAAGATGAACTATTTACCATTGGGTCATCTTTTAAAACAGTGTTTAATCAAGCCATTACAGATGGAGAGGGGGCTAAGAATTGCCTATAAATTAGGTGTTCTCTGCAACAATAGTGGGAAAAGGGAATGTTGAATAAAATGTAGATGTAACTGTCTCAGAGAAACTTTGTGAATGGCTGAGCAGATCCCCTCAGCTGCTCTGAGTGGAGTCACACATTAATAGTCAGTGCATCTATCAATACTGCCTGCACTACAAATGTGGAACCTGTCAGACAAGGGAATCTCAGGGGATGCACACCCTGCTGGGCTGCTCAGATGAGTTATTCACTGTCTCTGGAACTGGAAGGAGCAGAAAAAAGAGAACTTGGAAATTTCATCATACTGAGTGTGTCAGCACCACACCTGAGAGATGTGGTTCTCAAATTAGCCCCTTACAACAGAAACTGAGGAGGTTTAATTTCCCTGGACAGGTCACCCACGCTATTTTCCCAGTCTGCCTCGTTCATCGTCCAGCTTCAGAAAGATGAGTGGACTGAAACAGTTCTCAGTTTCCACACAATTGCACTTTCTTTCATATTTAGACTTGCTTTCACTTCCAATTCAGAGAATCAGAGGATGATGTCACTTGGAGGGGACCTCTGGCACTCACCCAGTCCAATCTGCTTCGTGCTCCTGCACTCAGAGCAGGCTGCCCAGGAATAGTCTGGTCCAGTTTGGAGCATTTGAGTACCTGCAATAACTGCCATTCCTCTCTCCACCCACACACACACAGTCTGTTCCAGTTCCAGGGTAAAAATCACACACACACATAGAGATGTATATGTGTGTATATATATATATATATATGGAATTTCACACATTCTGCCTCCTGTCCTTGGACAACCAGTGTGCCTGGCACTAAAATCACAGCAGCACTGGCAAGGTCCCCCAGTACAAGTGCAAGATGTCCACAAGTTTGTACCATTCCCCACGGAACCACAGGTTGCCACAGCTTTAAGAATCATCTCCTCTGGATGCAAAGGCACAAGAAGCAGGTCTGCCACGTTCCAGTGAGTCTCCAGGTGGGTCTGTGAGTGAGGATCTGTGTGCAGCCAGGCTGTGGGAGCTGAACAGCCAGTACCAGCCACTGCCCACTGCTGAAAGCCCCAAGCCAAGGCTGGCACGTGGTGCTGCTGTGTTTGCAGAGGCCTCAGTGCCTGCTCAGGGTGCAGGGAAAGAAGTGCCCAGCCCCTTCCCCAGCACCTTACCCCACGGAGCCCAGCAAGGCCACCCCACACACCCACCCCAGGCTTTAACACTGAAAAGGCACCAGAACCCCCGGGAAAGGCAGAGCTGGATCCTGTTACCTGCCCCAAAGACACAGTGAGGAACCAAAAGATAAACTGATACCCAGGAAACACCACTGTGTTTTGTACAGAGTGATTCTGAGAGTTTCAGAAACTGCAAATATAAACTGCTGGTGTATATGTGAATCACTAAATATAACAAAATAAAAACCAAACCAAATCTGTTCCAAAATCAACCAAGCAGGCAAATTCTCCTTGAGTACAGATTTATATTGGTTCTGTGTGGATTCTGTCATACTTGAGAGCACTTAGCAGAGACTATAATTAACCAGAAGTTTTGCAGGAGGCCAGATGATCCAACACAACAATTTGGCAAAGGACGTGCACGGGAAGGGGAGGTCTCTGTGTGGGAACTCAAGGTTTTAGAAATAAAAATAACAGAAGCAGCAGTAACTTAATGACAAGTAAAAATACTGAAAGTTAAATGATTTTAGTAGTATGTCAAGATGCGGAATCACAGTCTTGGGAAATGAGAGCAGGAAATGATTATCCCTCAGGTTTCTTCCACACTTTGTTGTTCGAGTGTGAAACAGACAATATGCAAACTCCTCAGCCGTATGTTTAGCTCTAACACTTCATTAGTGCCAACAACTCCGGAGCTGCCATCTTCAGCAATATCCTGCCATTCCCACCCTTCTGGATTGAGGAGATGCTGAGAAAGTTTTTAAAAGAAAAAATGTTCTAAACTAGATGTGTATGTGGATTCTTTTGAGACCCTTAAATAGGCAAGCAGGATGAGACGTTTGCCTCTCTACAGAAATACCCTAAATTTATACTTATTTAGACAAACAAAGTCTTTGGATTAAAGCTTCATTATCATGTCCTACACTACACAATAGTGTAAAATAAACTGGTGGCCAGTTCCCATGGCCACAAACTTGACTGTTAACACACTGCTTGTTTTTTATGTTAGATGTATAAAACATTTTCCTCACAAAATGTTAAAAAACCCCCAACCCTGCAGGCAGTGACCCAGCTCTAACAAACACATAGTTCTGGTAGCTCTGTTTATGAAGGCAAGACAGGAACACTCATGTCCTTGTAGACCATGATTTCTGTGGTCAGGGGATTGCAGAAAATTAAATATTTGCAAGTTCAGGAGACAACTTAATGAAAAAAGCCAGAATTAACAGTGGAAGTGACACCATGGACAACCTAAAGGATCAGGCCCTCTTCTCATATAAAAATTCCTTTTGTCTGCACCATCTTCACAAAATAGCCTAGTTCTTGGTATCATTTTCTTTTCTAAAAAGTATATTTTAGCAAATATCCTTACCATATCCTTACCAGCAAGGCATTCAACTGCTCCAATTTAAAGCATTATTTAAACAAACAATAATAGGTTTTGGGTGCTGTTGCTGTTTCTGGGGTATTTTTAAAATATTCTCCAAATTCACATGCTTTATCAGTAAGTCTAAAACTCTT
Organism: Nicator chloris; assembly: GCA_013400495.1. Taxonomy (NCBI): domain Eukaryota; kingdom Metazoa; phylum Chordata; class Aves; order Passeriformes; family Pycnonotidae; genus Nicator; species Nicator chloris. Next base: position 83,487 of record WAAE01003336.1, read on the forward strand.
ATGGTGACGAGGCAATAGAAAGATTTTTATCCATTTCTTGTCCTTTCTGAGATCTGTCTTGTAACAGTGGGAGAACACTTGGGACAGAGCAAATCACCAATGTTCATTTACTAATCCAAGTCCAGGCAGAGCAAGCAACACTGGCCAGATCTGTAATGGATTTTCTGGGCTATCCTGGACACCTCCTTTCAGTAGCTTTAAAAAAAAAAATTAAAAAGACATAAAAATTCTGAAAATCCAACAGAAAATATTTTGAACTCCCTAGGTTCCTAAAATGTTGGCAATGCCCTTCAAAACAGATAGATTCTTTTCTGTCTGCCTTTTTTCAGAATTCTCTGCCAATGCATGACATTATGGAGGAAGGTTTGTCTGTGTTCTGCAGACAGATGTGGCTGCAGATGTTCACACTCGTGGATGTCCACACAGACAGCACAGCCATCCAAGGCTCTGCCTCAAGATGGGATTCTGGATTAGACAATTGACATCAATGTCCTGTACATCTGGAGTAGCTGCCACTTCTATCCCTTCCTTGGAGATATCCAGGCCAAATCCCAGCTCCTTCAGGAGCTCAGACATCTCCACGTGATTTACTGAGTTTTTCCAATTAAACTGACTGCAGTATAGGGGTCTGACAAGAAATCTGCTTTAAATATAAACGTACATAACTGAGCTCAAATACAGAACTCACTCACACAAACATATTACACAGCTAGAAACACAACAATTCATTTCCTGTGTGCAGCAATTGGATTCTCTTTGTGTCGATGATTTATTGCACACATGACAACAGAACATGCACATTAATACTTTGCAGATTCCCACTTGTGCTTCCCACTCTCACAAAAGCTGTTTTGCCATCCTTCATGTTCATGGAGATTCTTTACCTTTTTTTTTAATTGTCAAAACTCTCAGCAAGTGCAGTGAATTCCTCACCATTATTTTTAACAAGTTTTCCATGTCCCATTGAATCAAACAGCTTAAAAGCTTTGGCTTCAATTGCACTTTTTGAACCTCCTGTCCTTATAAATATAGACACTTTTTCTCTGATAGGATTTCCAACTTGATGTGCCCTGAGCTGCAATGCCAGAAGGATTACTTAAATTATTGACATTTAATTCCAAATCATTGTGGGTTTGATGACACAACGGAGGAGGCTTTGCTGTGTATTGTGCAGGAACGAGCCACGTGAGCCTTCCTCACATCAGAAAGTTTGGGACAAGAGCCTTTGTAGGGCAAACCAGTTACACTTTAGGGTTTTGGGCCCTGGGTCTTAACACCACGATGTTTAATACCACAGTTTCACATATCTCTACTCCAGCAGAAATATTCTGTGGGCCAAGATCAAGCCATTCCTGGGCCTCTAAATGAATGACAAAATAGTGTACAAATGTATCCCATTGCTGGCATCTATCCCAGCAGGGAATCAGATCCTCTGGCAAGAATCCTTCTGGGTTTGGACAAGGATTTTCTCCTTTTGCAGGAGGCACAAGACAAGAAAAACAACCAAAAACGAGCCTTGAGCAGGAAGAGCCACAATCCTTGAAGTCTGAGATGGAGAACCACAAGGAGAATGTGGTGCATGAGGAATGTGTGGCAAAGCATCCAGGAGATGACAGGAGAGATGTTCAGATGAGCAAACAGTCAACACCAACAGAAAGGTCTTTCCTCCAGGCAGCTGAGTCTTTTAGAAAGGTAAGATGTTTGTCCTGCATACTCAATGTCATTAAAAAATCTTGCCCTACAGTCAGGGAGTAATAAAACTTGAGCTCTGCTCCCCTGTACCCCCACAGAGCCTCATTCAACACTACCTGCATCAAACCTGTAACGTCTGGTAGAGCTGAAAACTGGTTCTTCAAAAATAACTCCAAGTTCCTACCTCAAATGTGAATTTTAATATCTTAATAGACGTGAATTTATTTCTTGGGAAATACTTTTCACATTTCCTTTTTTCAAGCATCTCTAGCATTATTCCTATAGAAATGCTGACCTTTCGTGCTGAAATGAAGTTCAGCCCTCTGCACAGCCAGTATTTATCTTATGGACTAGTTAAAACTGAAATCTTTTTTGGGATCCCTGAAGTGCTACAGGATAACTCCACAGAGCACCTACATGAGAATAAGGGGTCTGTGGGAACACTGAAGAGCTGAAAATTACTCTTTTTCCACCCTTTGTCAGAGTTCACATTTGATATTTCAACGAGTTGAGATTTGTTTGCCTTCAGTGCCTTTTCCTGCCCTGTTTATCCCTTCTGCATCTGTGCCCAGTTCCCTGTCCTGAGTACACCTGAAATGGGAGTGAGTCCAGAGGAGAAGGGCCCCCAAGATGTTCACAGGGCTACCAGACAGGACACACCCAGAATTGGTTTAGCCAGCCTGAATTTACAAAATTAAAGGCTTTGGCCTTGCTTTAGCTCTGGTTACATAGAAAGAGGAACCAGATTCTCCTCAAACATGCACAGCAAAAGGCCAAAAAGCAATGGATAACAAGTTCTGATTAATTATCAGGAATAATTCTCTGTATCATTAGGAATAAATTGCCCAGATAGTCTGTGGAATGTCTGTTCATCAGAGATATTACAAACTCAGCAGGGCACAATCCTGATCTAACTCTGGAGTTTGAGTAGGATGCTGAATTAGATGATCTCCCAAGGTCTCTTCCAAGCTAAAGAAGTCTATGAAATATCCAAGCAAAACTTACTATTCATTGGTCAAAAAAAGACCTATTTTTAAACATACTGATTTTCAGTTTATTCTGTCCATCTCCCTGGCCCAAGTTCCCACACTGCTCCTTCAGGGGCTGCTCTGTGTTTCACAGGCTCTCCCATTTATCAGATCACATTTGGTGCAGATTTTTCCAGGCTCAGGGCAATGCTGTTTCTTTCAGGAATCACCAGCTGGGAGCACACCCAGCTTTTCCAGTGGGCTCCAGATGCATTCAGGGGCTTTGGCAGTTCATCATTCTGCTGAATGCAGAAACTCCTGGCCATAGTGCGAGTCACACGTTGGATTTCTCTCTGATCTCTCCAGAACATCTTCAATCTTTAGCCCTGCTCACCTCTGTGCTGCCTCTGCTGACAGAACATGCTTGGCTTTCCAAATGGGGCTCACCGCAAGGGTTTTGCCACCGGAGTGCAAACTCACCCTGCTGGGAAGGTCCCAGCTGCTGCTGCCCAGGGAACAGGGAAATGCATCACCTAGGGCAGGGCAAAAACTCAGCATCAAAAATATTTTCAGCTAAGAAGGAATATAATATTTGGAAATGCAGGCATTTCCCATGCAATAGGAATTATGGGCAGCCCTAAAAGTAGTGTTTTCCTCTGAAAGAAACAGAGGGAACAAAGCAAAAGAAGTCAAAACCTTCCAGAACCATCACTAACAGTTTCCCTCAAACCTAGAGTGTCTTATGCTTTCTCTAAAATTACAGAAGTTTGAAAACCAGATGTGCAAGATTTGAGCTTTTATCAATTTATCTGACACCCTTTAGCAGGTGATTTCCAAAGTTCTACTCTCAATCTACTTTTTCTGTACAATATTCCCTATTGCACTCTCCATGGGCTCACTGCAGACCACATCTACCCAAAATGTCTTTCTTTGTGCCTTGAAGTTTTCTTTGACTCTCAAGTCTCTCTGATCTCTTGTACTTAAACATGAGGTGAGAACCTGGGAGATTCTTCTGAAAGAAGTGAGAACAACATTTTCCCCTTTAACTACCTGCAATTTGCATGATTTCTGGATTTTATTCCCAAAGTTTAAAGCAAACAAGATTTAAAACAGAACCTTTGAAAACTAAACCTAAAATGCTGGAAAAGAATTTTCTATTAAAAAAAAAAATCAGTGAAGACTGTAACTAGATAGGTCAGGTGTGTGAAAAAGCCCTATTCTCCATTTTCATAAGGTGTTTCTACCCCAGCATATCTTCATCTAAGCAGACTCTCTCTTTGATCTTTATGTATCAGCGGGGCAGAGATAGAGGGATTTGATAAATCCCTGGCCAATAATGGGGAAAATCACACTTAAAGAACCTGCCATCCAGCAATCTTCTTCCCCAAAGTGAACATTACAACTTAACAGACTGAAATATTTCTGCAGACAGACAGGAGGAGGGCACTTCATCCCTCCAGTGGCACTGAATGTGGTCAGGACTGTCTAGAGTCCTAAGTGGTGATATCAGCAAATCCAGACTATTTGCTTACCTTTTAATCCAAGAGCATCTGAGCCCTGTGTCCTGCATGTAATGAATAGACTCGAATG
>WAAE01003337.1:0-116145 GCA_013400495.1 Nicator chloris
TCTTATGCAATAAATCTACTTCTGTTATCAAAAACAAACTACATAACGAAAAAGGTTAACAGTATTCTATCATACTGCCTCTTAGGGATAGCATTACCTCTCTCCTTTCTTCACTGCAATTCCGGGTATCTCCAGAAATGTAAGAATTCATGCCTTGCTATTCTGAGTGTTAAACTATCACACTTGGCACAGACACCACATAACCCTTAAATGGCACTACAGGACTATGCTCCTCTCACAGATATACCCTCTCTCTGGCTACAGGAACTGCATTTTTAAGCTACAAACTGCCAGTGAAAATTCATCAGGTCATAATAGAATTAAACCTCTATCTCGATTTTCAGATTGTAATCCTGTGTGTAATAGATCATTTCTCAAACTGCTTTTTCCTGTCATTAGTGAGGTGCACCTTCCCTATGCAGAGGAATTATTCAGCTCATAGAAGATACTTCAGTGGTCTTTAAACATTGTGTTGTTAACAAGACAGAAACCAAGACAGATAAGACTGCCTAAGACCTAAGACCTATTTTAACATCACATTTTCAACTGCACCAAGCTTTATAACCATGGGGAAACATTAACTTTGGAGACAGAAAAACAACACCAAAATCTTCCAGGATTTTTGGACAATAAAACCAAGAATAGGTCTTACATGTGTTCTACAATAGACCTGCCATCACAATCGAGGATTTTAAATAAGCTGGGAGGTGCCCAAGAACCACTTATCCCAGTCTGCCCAACATCTGAAGTATTTTCAGACAGAGAAGCTCAACTAGTAATATTAATGTTTCAAATTCTCAGCAATTCAGTCCAGGGCTGTGTAGGAAGAGTTTTCTCCTACTGCTGTTTCTAACCAACATGAACTCCAGCATATGCCACAACATATAAATTATATATAAATTAGCAGCTCTGGCTTTTCTCCAGTTTCCATATTCCTGGTGGCATCTGGAAGGTTGGAAGGTGATCAGCGTGTCCTCAACAGTGAGATAAGGAAGTGCATAATTAGGAAAAAAAAGTTATCAGATGTTATCAAAACACAATTGTTTAAACAAAACAAAATAAAACCAACAAAAAAAGAAAAACTGAAGAAATTTCATTTATAACATAAAGAAATACTAATTGTGGCAAATTGATGCTATTGCTATGAACTGAGGAATGGCAACAGATAAACAGTTTCTGCTTGATATCATACGTGTTTCTTCTTGATGTTATAGTGCAGGGCAACAATAAAGCAGCAAAAGTACTCTTCCTAGCAGATTTATTCTTACATATACAATTAGGGGAAAAAAAGGCATTTTTAACATATTTTGTAATTTGCATACCTGATTGTATGGTGGTAGAACTTGAGCAAATTAGAAATCTTGTACAGTAAAACTGCTCCTGGCTCAGCAACAATCACCTGCTCAATTCTAACCTGCAGCATGAACAAATACAAACATCCTTCAGGTCATAAATTTCCAAAAGCCAGTCTTCTGTGAGTTTATATGCAATATATGTCTGATTTTTTGAAAAATAAATTAAACCAGAAAGAAATTTTAAAAGAGAATATTCAGTTAACTTTAATTTGGCTTGAACTGAAATGCTTCTGGACTGTCAAGCATCTGGGCAGAAAACATAAAGGTATATGCATTCCTAAGAAAAGAAAAACTACAAACACAAAAAGCCTTCCAAAAATCCTACAGACTTCTGCTGTTATTGGAAAATTAAAAATAATGAGATTATTTGATGGACTAATACCAGTACATACTGGAATCTTCCCCAGCACTGAATAGCAAGAAGAGCTGAGATGTTGCAGAATCACTAAAATACAGCAGTAGATTTCTAGCATCATGCAGAAATTCGGAACATCAAAGTATTAGGTATTTTGCCTAAGAAAGAAATTTCACCTAGATGAATAAATTCTTCCTTTAAAGCAGAGTGCATGTATCTCCTACGAGTATTTAGTTAGATATATTTATAACTAATAATCAGCTATGTTGACTCTTTATCTCAACCAGGAGACACTGGCTACACAACAAGATGGTGCTGAGTGTCTTTACAGCTGGACAGCTGATGTCTTGTCTCCAGGGTACACATAGACCCAATCCAGTCATAAAAAGCTGCCCCAGGGTCAATCCTTGTGCACTTATGAAGCAGAACAGACACACAGTGACTTATCACTGCACTGCTCTCCCATGTGCCTGAGTGTGAAAGGGCTACACACAAATCAGCAGCCATCACCCACTCTCCCAAGTTATTTGCTGTTCAATGGAACACGATGCACTGCAGTCCCTTCTCCTCAGAGCCAGCTGCAGGGAGAACCAACCAAGATTATGTTTCCTCAATCCTTTCAGTTTGCATCTAATTCACAGATCAAAACCAAATAACATTTTTAACTCTTATTCGCAATACTTAATGCACAAAGTTTATTTCAACACACAAGTGCAACTTCGTTCTTCTATGTGTTTGAATATACAAAGGTCTATATACAAATATATGTCTCCAGTGGTACCTAAAAGGTCCTGCAGGCATGACTACTGAGTATATTCTAGCTGTACAGCAAAAGAGAATAGGGCAGACAGGGGAAAAAGAGGGCAAAAATATTGACAAAAAAATGGGAATAACTAAAAGTAAAGAAAATAATTAAAAACTGAAAAAGAACAGGCAGAAGAAGAAGGAAAAAAAAAGATTTTAGGGTTTTAAGATGAGAGAAAAATAAGAATTAAAAAGACAAAGTGGGAAAAGAAGAACTGCTGCTTCCCACACAGATGTCTTTACTGCACTGGAGAACTAAAGTTTCCAAGCAATGCAACATAACCTGTTGGGGGAAGCTCTGGACTTGGAGCTCTTACTATTTTTAGTCCTGTGCATCCTGTTGTTAGCTGACCATGAAAGACTACCTGCAGTCCACATAGGGCATCAGACATTTTGTTTTGAACTCATCTTAAATGCTACTGAAAAGATGAGGAATTTAATTTAAATGTTTTTGAGGATTCTTGTACCTCCATGTTAAAAGAGAGGCATGTGGTAAGATTTACCACTAGGGAGTATTCAAGAGTCACTTCAATGCCTAAAACACAAACCAACTATCAGTAAGAAATGTGGGGAATTTAGACTGCATGTAAGCATAAGCCTTCTACAATGCATTGTAGAAAAGACTCCTCCAAACTGGATCTGTTACAGTTGTTCCTCTGAACATGGTGGCTTGCAATTATTTAATTACCTATTCTGCATTGTATGAAGGCTTTTTTGCTTGGGACTTTCTCAGGGGGATTTCTTCTAACTTTTTTTTTTCTCTTTCCCCTCAGGAAACAATAAGTGTTTCATACTTTTACTGGAAAGTCTAGACTGGCAGTGAATTAATGTAAGTTGCATTCTATTAAAACACAGAATACAATGAGAAGTCTTTAATTGTTCTTTTAAGATTTTTTTTTTAATTTTTACTAGCACAGTAACTAACTAACAACAATATTTCAGGGGATATTTCTAAAGAGACTAGCAGCATGTAAGTGTAAAGAGTCTGGCAATCAAAATGAAAGATACTCTGCACTTAACTATAAAAATCACAAGCACTCAGATCAAGACTAAAACTTCCTCTGACTTACACAGGAGTTTGATCTTATTCCTCATCACTTTGTTGGAATGCGCAGAAATACTGAACTCAAACACCAGCAATCAGTATTAACAGAACTGATTCAAGAACACAGAAAGTTTGGAAATATCTTCCAAAAACACAAAGCTGTGGTGACTGTGTATCTATTAGGACAAGTGTCTTCCAACAGATCAAAAAGTAAAAGGTTGTGAAGGATGATCATAACTCTGTGGCAACAGGCACAAAACTGAAATACAAGAGATTTTGTCTGAACCTCAGGGAACACTTCTGTCTTACTGTGCAGGTTGCTGAGCACTGGCATACGTTGCCCAGCAAGGCTGTGGAGCCGCCATCCTTGGAAGTCTTTAAAAGTCACCTGGACAAAGTCCTGGGCAACCAGCTCTAGTTGGCCCAGCCTGAGGTGGGAGTTTGGACCAAGTGACCTCCAGATGTCCTTGCTAACCTCAATTCTTCTGTAATTCTGGGACTTTCTAAATGGCACCTTTTTGAATTTTACCTCTCTCCAGACCTTATCCTTTTCTCATCAGAAACTTATGTACAGTATATCCAGAAACTAGCTGTTCACATTTGAGACTGAGTATTTGTCAACTGGATACGGTTGTTATAGCTACAGAATCCTAAGAGAAATTTATCATAATCGTATTTAGGCACAGTAGATTTTACTTTAAAAACACTTGGATTTATACACTGCACGGTCAGGCAATAATTGGTATTCAGCTTCATCACCTTGATTGCTTCAGTGCTTATGTGAAGCACATCCAATAGACAAGTCAATCATTTGATGGATCATCATTAAAGATTTCAATCAAATGCATCCCCTAAACTTACCAAGGCTGTAGCTTGAAAAAAAGACAAGTATAGGAAGATGTGACAAATATGAAAAACTGAGGTACCATAAAGATGGTAATTAGGAAACAATTTTTCATGGCATCTTTAAAATACGAGAGCTGGAGTTATGAAACAAAACAAACCCCAAAAAACCAAAACACCAAAACAAAACAACAAAACCAAAACAAGGAAAATCAAAAAAGAATTGGCTTTTCACACAACAGAGCTGAAATGTTCACTTCCCTCCTGAAGGATATGTTGTGAATATCAACATCTTGTATCAATTTGACACATTCATGCCAGAAAACACCTATTGAGATCTATTATATACAAAGAAGATATGGCTCAGTAAGTCCTTAGTATATTCATAAACAGGCAAGGAAACTATCCTACAGAAGTATGACACAACTGCATAACCTGTACACTCTTCCCTAAGCATAATGATCACTATGAAAAACAGGTTAGTAAATTACATTGATTTTTCATTTGACCCACTACAGCTATTCCCATACACTTATCACAAAGCTGTATTTCTGTACATCAGCACTCCTCAACATAGGAAAAGTAAACCAAAAACAAGGCTCAAATTTAGCATCCTAGTACCTCCCACTACATGACTATTGTAAACCACACCTCTATGAACAAAGGAATCTTTAATTTGAGGAAAAACCCTTCAGAATTTGACACTCTAATTCTTAACCAAAGGCAATGAAAATACATTGAAGAGATGGGAGCACAAGTTAGGAAAAAACATGTCAGAACAGTTTTTGTATTTAGAGTGTTAAGGAAAACAAAATACTTCACCTTCAGAGGCCTGCAGACGCCTTCTGTGATGTGCCCAACTACTTCTTGAATATTTTCTTCCACACCTGTAGTTAATGCAAACACATGCTAAGATAATGCAAATGTAATTCTCTTTTCTTCAAGACTATAAAACAAATAAACAAATGTAGGCGGTACTTCTCCATAAAAAGTATTATGAATTGTGTGTTCTTTTCTCCACACGAGTTCTTTTCTCACACCTCCACCGTACTTCCAATGTAGCCATTAAGAAACAGATGCATGGCAAAACAGCCCCGGAGTTATTACCTTTTGCTATGCAATTGCTTCCTAGAGCAACACAGTGCGTGGGGACTTGAGGTAGAAGCAGCAAGGGGAAGAATAAATGATTTAGCTAGAAGCTGTCTCAGTAAGGTTCAAAATTAGACTTCATGAAATTAAACTAGAAAAACACCCAAAAACCAGCCAGGCCGGTGAGACACTCAAGGAGCAGCAGTGCACCCCATTTTGAAAGGCCTGACTGGCAAACACACGTGTCTGTCAGCGCTGGTTACTGACGAGCTCATGGCATTGTTACAAATGAAGTGACATGTGCACCTCCACGCTCCCGTGTGCTGCAGCGCTGGCAAACGCGTCCTCCCCAGCAGCAATTGAAACTCATCTTTCACAGAACGACGTACAAAAGAGAATATTGCCCTATCGTACCACGAAACACAAATGAACTGTTGCATGGCAACCAGTGCTGTCATAAATCAATCAAACTGAAAGCAACAGATCTTCAAGCTCTCACTTCAGTAACAGCTTAGAACAGATTTATGGAGAAAGCAATACTTTAATTCTAATTTAAAACTTGTCAACAGGAGTTCATCTTCAGATGGGAACCATGCAATGAAAGTAAACAAACTGACTGTGACATGTGACAGAAATCAGGTGACCTGAAGCTATTTTGCTATTTTGCTTATTTCAGACTAAGGCAGATTATCTCAGAGAATAAAAATAATGACAGATCAGAGACCTGTGCCAATGTCTCTTTACACCAAGTTATATGAAAAGCCATATAAGCAGTAACAAGGGAATTCAGTGTGGTGGCTGTAAGAATTTCAACATACTGAATTGGTAAGGTAAAAAAATTATGCTTCTATACCTGAGTATTGATTTCAAGGCAAAAAGCAAGATTACAAACCACAGCATGCATGCTCTTTTACGTAATGGCTAGCTCCTAGATAGACCGTAGCAATTAACACATTTTTTAGTAGGAACAGTCACACTTGTACTGTTCATCAATGCAACAAGTATCTAGCACATATTTACAATAGCGTATCAAGACCAGACTGACTTAAAAACAAGTTGTTTGGTATGAAAATTTTAGCTCAAAAAATATACAAGTTTGAATACCAAAGGACATGAAATAAAAATGTTGTGATACCACATGCTTGTGCCTTCGCATGTATTTTCACATCCAATTAGAATATCTGGATTCCAAAAGCAGTGAAACCTTCCAGCAGAATGGGTTATATAAGTGGTGCAAGTTTGACATAAAAGAATTACAGAATAAACAATTCTCAGAGGTCCAAAATAACTTTTAGAATACAGCTCATAACTGAAGATACGCTTCCAACTCCTTGCTACACCATATATAATTTTTCTCTGTGTATCCTTCTTTAAAAGGAGAGATCTTTTTTTGGACTTTGTTTAGCTTCTGTTCTCCATCTGGGTTCCTGTAACTCCACAAAAAATGGGTTTCTACTGCATCTCTTAAAATGCCTGCAATTCTCCATCCCTTTCAAGTAGAAGATTTCTGTATGCAGGGAGGGTCCTGCTAGCAGAGTACCTAAACTCTGAAGAGGAGAACCAGATGCTTTATGCTTGTCCAGCAAAAGAGTTAAACTCTTCTGAATGTGTTTTCAGCACTTAAAATTTTAACAGCATTTTTTACCAGATTAATTTGAAACAGTTAATTTTCGCAAGCTTAACATTTTAAAACTTTTTAAAAGCCATCCTTGCATGCTCTGCTTATGGGCTACATAGTTTAGTCACTTTAAAGTAAAAACTGGGGTGGAAACATTTCTCAAAAAAAAAAAAAGTGTCACACAGACAATTTTTCATCCAGTGGGACCAAATCCACCTGTATTGCACCAACACGTATACATGCGGCTTTTTTTTGGTTGTTTTTTGAGAAGGGCAATTTTTGTATAGCTGTGATTTACCACACTCTCCACAGTCCTGAAATTACACAGAGCTTATCACAGAATTTAAACAGAAATCTGAACTCAGTACAGACACACCTGAATGAAATAATAGAAGTGGCTCCATCTGCAAAAAACTACTCAAGCTGAAATTGAAGTGAAAACATCTTGCCTGACCTAACTTCAGACCACCAGGAAAGTGTTTTATCTATGGCAGTTGCTTGGGCTCCCTCTATAGGGGAATGGAAAAAAAAAATCCCAGTTTGTGATGACAGTCTCCAGAAATGCTTACATTACATCTCAAATTTTGTTGGGAAGAACTGCAAATCTGAAGGTGGAAATCTCTGTCTTTAACTGCAAATAAACAAGATGTCCATTTGTTAAATAGCTACATGAAACTAACTCAATTTTTTACTGTAGCCTGCACAGCTAGACTCCTGAAGACTGCACAACAGTTCAGAAAATTCAGCTTGAGTTTTTCAGTACCATAGATGCTGTCCTCACTACCAACTCAGGACCTGTACTTATAAAGAACATATAATCTCAGGGTACTTTGGAGTGGCACTGCCCATAAGTGTTTCTTGTAAAATCCAGTGGTATCCTATTAAGTACTGTTTTGTCTTCCAGACCTTATCACATCACTATCCCTATCATCAAAAAAAATTTCCCCAAAGACACAGAGGAATAGTTACAGACAGCATCTCCCAAGCTCCCAGTTTGTTGCTGCCAGTATGAAAGTAAGAATTCCTCTTTACATTTCTTGAAAACTGTACAACAGTGATAGCAGACCCACTCCTGCAGAGCCTAGGAAAACATATTTTTCCTCCAGACTGAAATACTGAATCTCTTGTTTATACCAGTCTCTCCAGAAAAAGCTTTTGGCCTGGTGATTTTTTGTTGAAAATGTTTCCCCCAAATATTTATATTCTCTATATTATCAAGTATCTTGTTTTGTGGCTGAAATGCTCTAAATGTATCGCATTTCATGGTCATATCATTTCAGCCCAACATCCTGTCAGAAGGCCAAAGAACTTCATAGTTAAGCAAAGCACTACACAAAGAAGTGGGAGAATTTCAGAACAAAGTGCAGCAGCAGAAGTCCAGCCCATAGCAGAACCAGACACATTTACATGCTCCAGGGGCCCAGCTTTCCCTGAAGGGCTCCCCAGTTACAGCAGAAGCATCAGTCAATCATCTACAAAGAACTGCCATGTCTTTTCCTCTATCATAAAACCGTCATGAGTCCTGCTTTCCTGTCTTCCTGAAGTACTGTCAGCAAACAGTATTAAATTCGTTTCTATAGTACACTGTAACTGTACTTATAAAACAGCATTCCACTAGTTTGACTTACAACAGTTCCTAAACAGCCTCCTTTCCCATATACCATTAATTAGGAAAGCCAATTAATACTTACAGCAGCAAGGAAAATCAGAATACATATACACTTTAAAACTCACAGTAGGATTGAGACATACAATCTGAAGAGCTCACCAGATACAGATCAAATGTAAATTCTTACAATGAGTTTGTTACAATTGAGTACACATGCTTAATTTATAAAAAATATCTTTCTCTGAAACTGTGGTGGCAAATCATACTAAAGCTTCTACAGGATAAAAGTCTTCAAAGTATAGGTTCAATCTACTGAAAACAAAGCAAAGGTGCTGCAGACTAAGCATGAGAATCTGCAGTTCTGAAATGAAGGAGAGTTTTGATATTAAAAAGCTTCACCTATCTGTGAGCGGCCTACTTCAACTTCCATAAACCTGGAATAATGTTAAATGACAGATGAAAATTCCATTTTCCTTGTAGCATAGAATGAAGACACTTACAGAAACAATGAATTATATTTAAAAAAAATTACTAAAGAGCAAAGGTATAATGAAAATCCTCAACATAATATGCAATGTTTTCAAGGAGATATGTACTCATATACATTAAAAAAATTTCTGAACTCTCAACTATGCTCTAAAATGTTCCTTTGTTAATTTAATGTAAAACTATTATAGGCACAGTAAAATAAAATGAGTGCATTTTGAAATACTCTTCATTATGGGCCTTCTTTTTGGCAGACAGCAACCACTAGCTATTCTGAGATTATTTTTAGGAAAATTTAAACTCAGATTTGTAACTGAAGCCCAGCCTAAGAAATTAATTGCACTTTCTTACTCATCACACACTTACTATCACTTCACAATTTATGTTTTAAAACCAGTACTACCTTGAATAGTCACAAGCTTTAACATAGCTTCTAAGTGTTCTTTTTCAGAAGCTGTAGCTTGATGCAACCAGGCCAGCATGTCTCCTACATACCTACACAAAGACAGAAATTTCTGTGTAAATTAGTGGTTTATGGTGTCAGGAATTCAAAACGTCAACAAAAAAAGAGGATTATTTCATATACATTCTTGTTAGTACTGTACCTCAGAGGATCATGGGAGTGCATTTCAATAGGGCGGGGAGTGCCTCCCAGACCTCCTCTAGTAAGAGCATCTATAAAGCCACGGACCACAGCACTCCTTCTAGCTGTTCCAAACTCATCCAACGTGTATCTGTTATTGAAACATGAGAACGGGTTAAAAAACCCCAGTTAGCCACATCACAGTTGATTAGTTCAGCCTCACAGCTAACACAAGTAAACATTTTTATAGTTCTAGAAATCTTGCATCAATGCTTCTACTATAAAGCGTTAAAAACCATCTGATGATGTCAGAATTTCCATCATCCTGCACTGCCCATGGTACATCTGACAAACAAGAGAAAACAAATTTCATGTCGTCATCTGCCTGTCTGGTCTAGAGCAAATGTGTAGGATGAGATAAGACTTCTGATATTGCAGAAAGGTGCTTCAATATACAGTCTTATATATATACACATACACATAGACACTGTCCTTTTCTTCTTTCTTGGTTGGATAGCTCTTAGTTTCCAGGCTAAATTAATTATCTGTCAGATTATTATTTGTGGAGTTTTTCTACTTTGACTTAATAGTTTTTCTAGGGTGCCTCCTCTCATACCATTGCAAAATAGACTGAAAGAAGTACTTGGTACTGTGTTTCCTACACAGGAGCATCGGCAGAGGCTGTAGTCTTGCCAGGATCAGGTTACTATTACTGAAAAAAGTGAGGGAGGGAAGAAAATGAAGTGACTGCTTCTGCAGTGTCCTGGGGGGCATCAGGCGCAGCATGGCCAGCTGGGCAAGGGAGGGGACTGTCCCCTCTGCTCTGGGGCGGCCTCACCTGGAGTCCCACGTGCAGTTTTGGGTGCCACAATATAAACAAGACATTAAGCTAATAGAGATTGTCCAAAGGAGGACCACAAGGATGGTGAAGGGCCTTGAGGGGAAGCTGCATGAGGAGTGGCTGAAGGCACTTGGTTTGTTCAGCGTGGAGGAGACTGAGGGGAGATCTCATCTCTTCTCTGTGGTGATGAGTGACAGGACCCAAGGAAATGGCCTGAAGTTGTGTCAGGGGAGGTTTAGGTTGGATATTAAATAAAAGTTTTTCACCCAGAGTGTGGCTGGGCACTGGAAGAGGCTGCCCAGGGAACTGGTCACAGCACCAGCCTGACAGAGTTCAGGAAGTGTTTGGATAATGCTCTCTAGCACATGGTGTGACTCTTGGGGATGGTGCTTTGCAAGGCCAGGAGCTGGACTTCATGATCCTTGCAGGTCTCTTCCAACTCAGCATATTCTGTGATTTTCTTTACTCCTCTGAACAGATACTAAAGAGAACTTTTCCTTGACCCTCCCATTCCCTTACCCCACAGAAAGAAATAAATGAAAATTCAGCTTTTGAATTTTTGTACACATAAGCACCTTGGACAGGTTTGGGACACCTGTTTGCATATGGTCCAGCTGACTGACAGAAGAAGCAATTTATTGCACTGCAACACAAGGCTTCTTCCTTCTAGGCTACCACATGACTAGCAGGAACAGACTTATATTCATCTGATCTTTGTTCACCGATTTTAATCAAAGCAATCTTAGCTACATATGTAATGGATGAACAATTACAGCCCAGAATGCATTATCTCAAATGGCTTGCTGGTGGTAGAAGAGGTGCCAAAAACTTAGACATGGCTCATTTCTGGAGCAGGCTACCTTTCTTTCTGAAGCATGAAAGCAAGTGAAGGATAGGAAATGAACACTGATAACATCCCAGTTATATCTGCAAGCCACAGAACACTTCAATTTTTTTTTAAACCAATTTAAGCATTTTGAACAACACACAAACTATAAAGAAGAGAAAGAAAATACACATTACAGTTTATTTTCCCCATACAACTGAAAATTGTAAAATAGTGAGCATGGTGTCACCTACCAATGACACCCAGCAGAGGAATGCATATAAAATAATATTAATAAAAAGACTGTTCTTCACTGACTCACTTAAATCTACATTTAATAAGCACTGCATTCATATTTAATAGAGGTGGAGAACATTTAAAAGAAAATAATATATGGTTTCAAAAATGTTTGGCAATAACTTCAATTAGATTGAAGTTTTGTTCTTTTTAATCCTAATTATTATTTGAAAGAGGTGGGGGAAGAGCACATTGAAGAATCTGGAAATTTCTGTTGACGTGTTTTGCTTTATGTACTGTACTTGTTAAGTCGGATAGTAAATATCTGCAATTGATAAAAGTCTAACAAAAAATTCTAATAAATTACTATTGACAAATATAATGCAATTAAAAGCGGAAGAGATCTGGGATCTGACAACTGCCCACTGTCTAGAAGGAGCAGTATTGGAAAAATATCAAGCATCTATAGAAAGCAGTTAGCTTTTTTCTCCCTCTCCAATAAACAGCTATACAATAGATCATTAAATATACAGCAGTGAAGCAGATCTTGTGATTGTTATTAGTTCTGAAAACAGCATTCAATAATGATAATTTTGTTTTAGAAAGGAAACTACTAATTTTCTTTTTGCTCTCAGTAGAACAGGGTAAAACCATTACAAAATCCTGCATCTTAAATTCAGCAATAACTATTATTTACACTAGAACACAGTATTTACTACTATGTTATTACACATACTCATGTTCGGAGAAGAAAACGACATTTGGATTTTTTTCAACCCAGCTTTAATGTTTAAAATATACAGTAATGATCACTGGGGAAAGAGGAAGAAAAAAAACTTTGTAAACCTGAGTGGATGATGGAAGAGGAACACTGCTTTCAGCTATCTCTCCGTGAATTTTCTAGGAAATAGTTCTCCATTTTTCTGTTAGAGCCAGGAAGTGAAAACTGAAATATTTATTTTACATCCCTACTGACTGCAGCAAAAAGTCCATCCATGGTCAATCCTTCTGATACTTTTAGTTAACAAGACCTAAGTCAATATAAGGAAACAAGGATTTGCAGATTTGTTTCTAAACTCCTGCCCTTCTCCATCTTATTCACTTTCACCCAATTGAATCACAATCTTTCTCAGATGCAAGGGCAGTGACTTGGAGGGAAAGTGTTTAGTTCACACAGCAATGCTAATACACAAAAACCAATTTAAAATTATTTTCTTCTGTGACTTAACTTCTACATTATGAACTCAGCAATTTGTTACTTAAAGGTATAAAAAGACTTTGGAAGGGAATAAACTAAATCTTGAGATTTATAATGTAAAGCTTCAGTACTGCAATTCTGATAATATGCTGTAGCAAGTAATTAAGCTTGATAATCTATGATGAGAGACACATGGCTGCATCATCTACAGTAATGTTTATTTTTGCCCTTTTGGCAGAGGAAAAGTCTTACCTATCAAGTTCTGTCTTTGTTAATACTATTACTGTTGTTTGTATCAGAAGTGTCAGAAAAAAAAAATCTGTTTTGCAGATTCATTTTAAACTGCCCAGCAGTGGATTTAAACACAAGATGGGGTTTTTATTCCTTGAACCAAGAAAGCAAAACAATGATTTTATGATGTTTCAAAGCATCATAATTCAACAGAGTATTTATTACAGAAAATAAAACTGTATCTAAAAAAGAATCCTATAAAATGTTGTGAACAGTGTAGTGACTGATCTTTTGCAGCTGTAAAAGAGGGTGTAGAGCAGAGAATACAAAAAAGGACTGCAATTCCCAACTATGGCCTGAAATACTGCAACACACCCCATTCCAACAGCTGGGGAGGTCAAGTGACACCACTTCTCCCTCACATTAACCAGCAAAGTGGACTGAGCATGTCCAGATCTGAGCTTTCTCTCACACTGACAGGATTTTTCAGGTCCACATGCCCTATGCTTTTTTCCTGCAAAGGGCTCCATGGAGCTTTAGAGCATCATGCACCTACACCTTTGCACTGACACTCTTAAAGACAAGGGTAGCCTTTGGAAGGCTGCCTGTTACTCTGCTGTCCTGGATACCTGTGGCTGAAAGTGATTTTCAATGGTTACAAAATGTGATGAATGCATTAAAAAAAAAAAAAAAAAAAAAAAAGCCCAAGAAAAACCAAAAGCCCCAAACCCAAAGCAGCCTAAATAACCTCTTCAGGGATGGTCACCCCAATAAACAGTTCTTACAGTGCCATCTAGTGGTTCACTCTCCTAAGTACCATTCCATTTACTTAACACCAGCAAATTCGGAATGAGAACAGTAGTATTACACATAGATACAGATATATAAATACCTCTACACTTTAGTGGTCTCTATATAGACTTTTTTAATAGATTACTGTATAACTCATAATGGAAGACGTTCTTACTACCACAGGCACTTCAGTAAAAGCTAATTAGCCTCTACCAATTTTTTACTTTGGGGATTTAAATGATACAATCACATGTTCTGAACAGCATTTTTTTACTTCAGAAAAATCCCGGAATGAGAGCACAGAATTTCACAATTCATTTAAATTAAAACAGTCTGACATTTTAATTAGAAACTTTTAAGTTAGAAAAAGCCCAGTGACATTTCCTGTATCATAATTACATCAAAAATACTTCTGAAATTTAAAGCAGTTGAAATTGATATTTTATAACTTAAGTTTCTGGGTTGTTTTGAATTTGGCACAGGACTAAAGTGCCACCAGTCTTGGCACTGTAATTCATGCCCATCTTCAAGTTTTATAAGTTCAAAATACTAGTTTCTGCTAGAGATAATAGCAAACATTTACTTACTTGTACAGGACAGGTCTATCTTGTAAGGCTTCCATGGCTTGAGCAAGAACTGGAGAAATATCACATGATTCTTGTGTCAATGTCCTGCATTCATCTATAAAATAGAAACACAAATAAAAGCAATTCTTTACACTGTTATACATTATATACAAGCTGTCAAACAAAAAAAAATAAGCAAAAAACTCAAAGGCTTCTAATTTTGAAGACTTCAGTTTATGCTACCTGGGCTAATTAGTTTTAATACAATTAAATTCTCCTGCAAGCAGTACTGTAAAATGCATGTCCATCACAAATTTCAACAATATAAATGATTAAAGGAAGCTTACTATTCGTTCATGCCCACATACAAATGTTGACTCATTCAACCTTCAGAATTTTATTGGGCTCCTTTGTAACTGTTTACCACACTTCAGGTAAACTATTTAGAAAAAATGGAGCAAATAGTTAAGCAAGCTGTTTGTTTTGTCATTTGGTTCTGCTATTTTTCTTCTTTCATCAAAATAACTATATAATCTCGTATATTCCAGGCAAGAATGTGGAAATCATATAAACTAAATCAAACATTGGCAGAAAAATTATGACTTTTCGTAAGGGTGAAACCACAACTATTATTCAAGGTTTCAGCATCCATTGAAGAACAGCTAATGAATATAAAAATCACATTGCACCATTTTTTTTCCCCCATGAATCTTACTGTCAGTGAGACAGTCTCTTGCTTCCGGGAAGAGGGAAGTGATAAAAAAACAACTACATTTGACACTATCAAGGTGTTACATTGAACATGGATGGCTACAGAGTACATCTGCCAAAAAAAAAAAAAAAAGCCTACTATCATTCAAAAGAGCATCCTGACAAAAGGAGGTGTCTTTTTTCTTTCTTTTCTAAATGTAATCCACCCCTCCTCCCACTAAACTAGATGTTACTACCAAATCATTAAAATCAACAACTTCCCTCTAACTCACAAGGGAATGAAATTCAACAATTAAAATTTTGTTTGGACTATCAAACTGTGCTTGTTGCTCTTTCTGGAAAACCATCTACTAAAAACAGTAAAAAATAAATAATTCACTTTTGTAAGAATGAAACTGGCCCCAAAAATGAGAGAATTGCCAATTAACTCTTTAGTTCAAAACACATTTATCCCTAAAAAGGAAACCAAAATGTTACTACATCTTGGAAAGGGTTTGTGCTAAGTTCAATGCACATGAAGGAATTAAAGGAATCATCAAAATAATAATAAACATATTCATAAACATAAAAACATTCTTAGTCCTACTTTGAGTCCATCTGTAAAGTCGTTCATAAGATGTCTCTTGCAGTAAAGCCATCTGTTCCATAATTTCCAAGCTACAAGACAAATAAAAAGTTTATTTGCAAATACTATTTTAGGCAGTACTAGCAAAGGCATGTGCAAGTCAAATTAAACATACCATTATTAAAATTTCGACTATTTTAATTTTTTTCTGAAATATTCTGCATATTTCTGTATATATTCTGTCACATGAAGCAAAGAATGAGACCTTGCTTTAACTTCTGCTTTTAACTGTAAACAGTTCTCTTGCTCTCATTTAAGTAGGACTCACCCCGCCCTTTGCTGATTTGTTCGGAGGAGAATCTTGACATCATCATGAATTTGTTTTACTCGTCCCAAAGCCTTAAAAAAATCCTAAATCAATTTGAAAACAAAATACAAGCAGTGTGAAAAGCAGTAATTTCTATTCATATCTCTAGCACTCTATACTCCCTCTTTCAGTTCCATTCCTATGTTTGTTGTGGGTCTGTGTTCCAAATGCTGCTTTTTAAATTCACACCCTGCCTCTGCCACTTACCTTTCATTCCATCTTAAGAGCCCTGGGATTTTTAAGTTTCCAATTGTATCAAATTCCATTAAACAAACTTTTCTTCCATTAAACAAACAAACAAACACACACCAACAAAGCACTAAAAACGTGTTTTTAACCTGTCTTGTGAAGTATGTTTGTTTCACAGCCATTAGGTAACTCTAGGGAGATTTTGAGGACACTGCTATGCATTACATTGCTGTCTCCCATTACTGTTAGCAACTAAGGAGCAAAATGAAACATTGTAAAGGACAATGATTACAGGTTGATATTTTTTGTATTCATAATATGGAGTAACTATTGCTTAAAAAAAATTTAAAACCCACTTGCAATAGACTAGGCTAAGGTTTTCCAGAACAACCTTTCTCTGTGGAGTAACTCAACAGCAGTAGTGAAAAAAAAAAAAACAACCCAAACCCTAGAAGACAAGGACATATGGCTGAAAAGGTTACTCTGTTAGTTTCAGAGTGCAAATGAAAAGCCAGTCACATTTTCAAACCCGCCTTCTTATGGAGACATATTTCAAATGCCTTGGAGAAGACCAGCTACTCCAGATACAACTGTTTGTTACATCTTTTGTGATTTGAACACAGTTTGCTCAGGAAAGCAGTTTCATTCTGGCTCAAGTTACATAAAAGTAGACGTACTCTAAGTAAAACAGGCCAGCAATTTAATCTACTGCCTTGCATCAACTGTGTTAAAGACCATGTTTATAAAAACCCAAAGCACTCTTCCTTCAGGAAAAAAGAAAATTTCCAAACCAGAAGTCTGACTAAAGGTGTTTAAGCACACTGGTTGACCCTGTCCAGGGGAAATACACACACATGATGTTACTGAAGTCTGCCAACTAAAGCAGAACAACTGTTTTACCTCAGTTACTTCTGCACATTTTTTAGTTGAATTATCAAAAAGCCCAGCCCTCGCTGGCTGCAAACCAATCATGCAGTAACTGGCACAGCGTTGCTGTCATTGTTCCCTGCAACAGGCACTTTCCAGAAATTTGAATGTTCTTTCATGGCAATAGTGGTACAAAAGCATACAGCAATTACTCAAGTGCACAATTATTTAGCACATTCCATTTATGCTTTCATTAGCACTGTTTATGGTTATCAGTTCCATGTTTTTCATAGTGCTTTAACTGCGAACAGGATGCCTGTGAAAATGAGATAAATCTGGACTACCTGCTGAGACACTACACGAGGCTTTCCATGCAACTACAATAATAGAAAAGTCTATTCAGTATACTCAATTCTTTCATTATTCAGTTTGCTTTTACTGTAGAACAGCTTTCCTTTTACTGTGTCTTCTTACTCAAGCCATAACATATTCCAAAACTTGTTTTGGAAGGTGGCTGAAGTGAATCAGCACCTAGCATCTTTGGCAACCAAATAACATTGAGGGAAAGCCTCAGCTTATATTGTCTCAAGTCACTGAATACCTATATGCATGAACATGCAAAATGTACACACACAGGCACAGTGGCAGTACTAGAGAGCTACAAGCTTCTCATTTGCTTTGAGTATCATGAAGTTTTAAAATGCCTTCACTGAAAATGCAGACTTCATAAAAGCCTTTTTGAAGTGTAGAACCATATGGGAACTCCCTTGCCTCAAACCGATTACATGAGAGCTCATTTGCCTCAAATTCATTACATCATTACACAAACTAGAATTTCATGTTGATTTTCTGTCTCTTTACTTGAATCTTTCATCACACATTTCAAACTTATCAGAAATTCACCATTCTGTTAAAAGGTACATTCCTCCATAAAAAATTAAATTGCAAACTGAAAATAGCATCTCGTGTACAATTCAGTTACAGCATTGCTACATTTTAGTTCAGGGCAAAGATTTTAATGTTCGTTGAGCTACCTCAGTAATTGGCTCATCTTTTGTGCCTCGAAGCAGATTCATTTCATCCGGTGTCAGCTGGAATTTTGCTATGAATGCATCTGCAACTTGTGCTTTCATTTCTAATCTCTGACTGTAATAAAACAAAGTGAAGAGGATATCAGCTTTTTATGCTTATCTCAATGACTTATTTTTCATATTCATACTTCTGGAAATACAACCAGCATCACAAATTGATATTATTAAATTATAATAGCACATTCTTGCCAACAAACACTTGAGTTGCTTTTCCACATACAACTTTCTACTATGATTACACAGATTATTCAGTAAAGACAATATAGAGGTATGTTAACACATTGGAAAATTACTAAGTTCCTTAAAATAATATTAGTTTAGCATTTGTATCATAAGTTATCTAATTCAGATACTTTGTGCTTGTACAGTTGTAATGCTTGCAGTTATTTCCTTTCAAATACACTGAGGAAAGGAAGAGCCTATAGCATCCAAAATTACCCTTAGATTAATCCACGTTTCTGGAGACCAGATCCATTTCTTTGTAACACCATACAGTCGGGATATCAATTTACTAATGTCACAAGCAATCAAAATGCAATGGCTAATTCTCTTGTTCCTGAAATTAACATAGCCAGGATGCAATATGCAAACACCATTTCATGGGCAGTATTTTCCTGCACATGTTTTGTCACATGCCTTACAGCCACAGAGGACCCAAATGGAATGGACTGGCATTCCTGTAGCAACAGAAAATTTGCTTGAACTGTGGTTTGAGCACACAGTATTCCAGGAAATAAAGACTACTTTTTCAGGACATTGACAAGGCACTAGTTATTTGCAGAAGAATAAAGCTCAATTCCTTTAAGATCATTTCATCCTTCAATGTGACACAATTACACAAGATAAATACATTGCTATTACAGGGTGGTTAGGCAAGTGTACTTCCATATACTGTATAATTAAATTTCCTTGCAAGATCAAAGCTTGAAAAGTAAGCTTTCACTTATTTACCCCTTCTCTACTACCCAACTAGTGTCTGAACTTCATTCAGCTACTAAGTATGGAAAACTGGCTCCCCTGCTGTAGACATGGATGACTTTCCACCTTGCAGTTCCACAAATTCTTTTAGAGATCAGATTAAATGTTTTGCAATTGTCAATGCTCTAGCACGTTGAACAGTAAGAGGGAGAGCAATATAAAATCCAATAGTACTTTAACTGTAACACCTATGAAAATCAAAGGGGAAAGCAAGCCAATACTTCTAAGTTACACAGAAGAGACTTTATCAAAAAGGAAAACCAAAAACTTGTGTACTTCAATACCACATTTTGAATTGATAATTCAGGTTTCACTGGGGTCCTAGGCAAATATAATGATTTTATCGTTACATATAGAGTTTTGCAATGCTGAAAATCAACCTATTTAATTTTCTCTAAGTAAACTCTACAATTACAAAATTGGGGTCTCCATGAAGCCAAATGTTTCTCAGGGAAGGAACAAGAGTGATGGACGAGGATTTTAACCAACTATACAGGCAGATGTATCCCTGAAAAAACCTGGCATTTTCCAACACAGTGGAAGGGGAATGGAACAACACCATCTTGAACAAATTCTGTACATTTTCAGCAGGAAGATTTATGTGGTGAAATCTGAAGAGAGCAAATCATGTTGTAAGAGGCAAAAAAACAAGTGGTCTACAAAATATACAAGAAACAGACAAGAAGATATAAATAAAAGAGTATTTTTAAATCAATACTAGGCCTGTGAGAGATGTTCTGAGGATAACTATGAAATTCTCTGTCCTAGGGTGACTTTATGATACTTGTATCCCCAATTGTCTGCTGTTTGTGTTGGATATCATGTCCTGTACCTTTAAGGCTGGTTTCAAGAGGAAGCGCACAGTTTGTTTGGAGCTCTGCTCTGACTCCTCCAGATTCTTTTCTCTTCGGACTGTGCTGTCTTCAGACAGACAGAGAGAGAGTGCGAGCTTTCCTTTTTTTTTTTTTCCTTTTAATTAGTTTTTGCCTGGCTGAAGCCGAGAAGCTCCCTGGACAGCTTTTTTCCCTTTTTCTTGAGATTGTTTAAACCTGTCCTGGACTGAAAAGACCAGAGAGACACCGGGAGCTCGCACCTGCGGCCCAGCGGGGCCTGGCCCCCCTGAGAGAGACTGAGAGAGAGCCGAGCACACCCACGGCAAGGCCACTTTCATTCTGGGAATCCCTTTTGGAGCAGTGAGAGGTTTTGTTGGTTCATATTATTCAATTGTTGGTGCTTGTGGGCTTTTGTTTGTTACATAAATAGTTTTTTTCCACGTTTTCTCAGAGAAAGTTTATTCCCGGACCAACTGAGGGGGAGGGGCTGTTTGGGCTTGCTTCCAGAGGATCCCATTCGGAGGTTTCCTCCCAAATTTGCCCTAAACCAGGACATTCTCACAACACAGATGAAAGATGGGGCAGGTCTGCTCCATACTAACATACTCAATGCAGTGATGTGTAAGCCATGCTACTCAGGCTGCCTCAGCCATCCCTGCTCATCCCTGCCCTGTGCTGGCCTTCCCACTGTGCCAGGACCATCGTTTACAGCATCATCTAGCGAATCGGATCAGGGAACAATCTGGCAGGAAAAAATCCAGAAGTTCTAATTTCTTGGGGCTGGAGATTACATGTATTTTCTAATCCAGTTTGCCACAGCCTGTGCCAAGGTACTGGGGTGTGCCAGCACCAGGAGCTGTCAGAGGCAAGAGGGCATTGACTCACTGCTGCTGTGAAACTCTCACAAAAACTACACTTCAGAACTCCTCTGGGGTATAAGAAGAGCTCGATTCAATTGTCAGTTACAACTGTTACTACTACTAATAATCAAAATAATAATAATCAAAATTATAAATATTATGACTCAAAAAAACCCTAGAGGCATCAAGATGGCTACTCAAATTGAAAAACAGTCAAGGACACTTAAAATTTAACACAGTGATGCTGCTTTCAACAAAGCATTCCTGTTTCACACTGTTTGCTGAGCAAGTCTAATGCCTCAACATCACCATCACCGTATTTCGTTGAAACAACAGAAAATGTAAATTAGTGAATTAACTTCAATAGCTGCTCCAAGTTGCTCCTCTTGGGATGGAAACCTCTATTTAATATAAATCCACAAAGCTGAAAATAGACTGGATTACCCATCCCTTTAGGTAAGAAAATGAAGGTAGCAAAGAGATGAGAGAAGGCAAATGCAAGGCCTTCTTTGGGTTTAACTGCAACATATCTTCCACAAAGAGAGGAGCAGATGGGATGATGAGAAACTTCTCTGTTCTTTGAGCCTGTGTATCTCCTGAGTGTATGAACTTTTAGGTGTTCTTACAGAGATCTCAATTTATTATTATCTTCTGTTCTTCATATTTTTTGAATGTATACTTCCACCAATCTGGGGGTAGGAGGAAATCTGATTTTAAGAAGTGTAGCATACTGGGCATAATGGTTTTCTTAGTTTTCAGGTGGAATTAGGGTTGTGGTAGAACAAGGAACAGAGTCAGGAACTGTACAAACAGCATGTTCGTGAGTCCATTCTGGAACTTTGTTCCCTGTTTTACTCCTCCTTTATAAAAAAAAAAAACAATCTTGCAAATTAGTATCTCTCTGCAAATCCTCCCTCTTCACAGTCCTCCCTCCATTTTTGCTGCTATGGAGAACAAGGTTTGATCAAACATCGTGCTTTAAAGCCATTCTTGTCTTGGGCTAAGGCCTGGCATAACTGTACACTGATGGACTCTGTGCACTCCCAATAGCTAACTTTTATAAAATAGAGTCAAGACATCAAACTGAAGCACACGGGGAGAGCTCAGCTTCACAATGTACTCAAAAGATAACAACCTCAAGGTGGCAGCAATGTTTCATTCACTTTTCTCAAGATACTGATTAGAAAGTGGTGACAAACATCTCTCCTAAACAAAAGCACGTGTCTGAATTTTGACAAAGCTCTGTCTGTTGGGCTCTTTAAAAAGCACACCAGATTTCAAAGAACTACTCGGTATCAGAACAGTTAGCCAGTTCTGCTTGAGATGACTGTGAAAGTTGTCTCAGTTATCAATCTGCACAAGAAAGAGACCCTATATCCTAGATTATGGATCAGGAACAAAATATGGAATTTGTGCATACCTTTGATTTATGCCTGGCAGTGTACAGTATTACTGAGACCAATACACTCACATCTGTATTCAATTTTTTTCTCTATATATATTTATTTATGAATTTATTTCCTTACATACAAACTAACAGATACTTAACTAGAATTTAATTTATTTTACTAAGGCAAGGCAGTGGATTAAAATGTCACTCAAGGTTGCTACCATCATTTCACTACAGTGAGCGTCTTACAAAACACACTGCAGGTAACCACAAAAGCCAGCGTAAGGCTGTCTTACATATGACACACAGCAGTCAGTACCAGTGTGGACATTTCAAGACCCACTGGCCTTTCTGTAGATCTAATAATTTCTAAATTCTAAGCAGTGCAGTATAGCTGAGGAATGGCCATACCATTTTGTTATCCCAGTTTTTTTTTTTTTCTTTTAACAAAGTTAATCCTTTCTAAAGGAACAAAACTAACAGCTTACGGGAACCCTACATCGATGCAAAAGGGGAAGTACCAAGTGTTGGTAGAATTTAGAACTTGGGCAAAGGACAGGATTCCAACAAAGAGCAATTTCCCCAGTTTTAATCGTTACCAGGGAGACAGAATTCTTTTGCAAGAGAACTCAAAAGGCTGGGAAAACTATGCACTTCATGCACTTTTCCCTTGAACCAAATACAAATGTGTACTGTTTGTTAGGATTATCACCTAGACAGCTCAAAAGAGACACGGAGAAGAAGCAGACTTCTCCAAAGCTTAATTTTATCTTGCCACCACATACAGCATAAAAATCTCTTAGTTTCTTCTACCTAGGATGAATCAGAGCAGTCATTCTGAAATTACTTTCAATTTCTAGCACTGAGGATTCAACACATTATTAAAGCCTCAGGACAATGGAGTATTTCTAACTCAGAAGTAAATAACAATCTTTAACAGACTTGTATAAAGCTGCAAAATTATTCTTCTGTCATGTGAAAGGCAAATATACAAGATTATGTAACAAAACATTTACACACAAGCATTAGAAAACCATTCTTAAGAGTTAGCAGAGGTGCAAAAGTGCATTTGTAAATGTTGAGAACAAATGTTTTGTTCTGCATTTTATCCATCAAACACATCTCTCATTGAAGTAGAACTGAAACACTGTGAGGAGGTACTGAGTGACCCATTCCATCATACAATATAATTATGAAATATTCTCCCTAACTAAAAAATAGGAAGATATAAAAAAACCAGTGAGTTGTCTGATGTTTCCAGGATACAAGAAAATAGCAGTAATAGTAAAGAAGGCTTTAGTGAGACCTCATCTGGAAAACAGATCACAATCCTGATCATCTGTGTGCAAGAACAATGGACTCCCATCAGACCACATCTAGTATGATGATTATGGGAATGGAAAAACTAATTTATCACAGGAGATGAAGGCAGCTCTTAAGATAAAGGAAAAGATGAGAAAACAGTCAACTTATATCCAATAATTAGGTTGGAAATCAGAGAAAGGCTTTTACTGGAAAGAATGAGCTTTTGGGATAAGTGTTCCATGAATAGCAACACACACAAGATGCAAAAATAATGCACTAGTTATGGGTTGAACAGTTAATGAGTTTACCAAAATCATCATGCAAATAATAGGTGGCAGCAGGACAACAGACTTGAACTTAGAAGGTTTCTGCTATCTGTAACACCTATCTGAAGACAGATAGCCTGCAGTGCTGCAGCCCTGCCATCTCATATATTCTGTGGTAAAAAAAAAATGGGGAAAAATTGAAAAGGCTAAATCAAAAGTTAAGCAACACATCTGCACTGAAATGATTAACATCTTACCAAACAGATTACCAAACACCAGAATAAAAAAGCTTACATGTTGCAACTAAATTCAAGTAATTCAATCATTTCCTACTTTTATACTGGTAAGACTTCTGCTAAGATATACATCTACAGAATATTTTTGACAATATTTTCATATGCAGAGCTTTGCAGCAATCATATGATATATACAGATACAGGTATACAAACACACATGGTAAATCAGTGTTTGGCAATGGTTAAGATCCATGATCCATGGTTTCATGGTTTCTAAGTTGTGCACAGGGATTAAGTTTAGTGAAAGGAGTGTATTTCCAATGAACACATTCTTTTCCATCTTGTAGAGATGAGCTATTTGATATTCCCATACCAAACAGACTGGTATCTTCAGTTTATCTTTCATAAAATATGATATAAAGCCACTTGAAAGGGGCCTGCTTAGTCTAGCTTCAAATTTGCCATCCAATTCAAAAATGTTGCCAAAGGCATGAAAATTACACACTGTTCTCTACATCCACCTGGAATAAGATCAAAACAAATGAGCTTGAGCTGCAGCAAAAGGAGAACTAAATCAAATAGTACGAAAACAATAAAACCAAAATCAATTTCCAGTGAAGACCACAGGCTCTTTGTTCCTTCTGTTCCTGGGCTTTTCTTCCCAGAGCAGATCAGAGAAACATCAGCCAGAAATGGTACCATATAACTGATTCTGCACTTCTGGTGAATGTTTCTCGACCTGTAAAACCACGCTTCATTTCATACTGACCAAAAGTACTTCATGTTTCAACAGAGTTGCCAGGAAGAAAAGCTGGCAAGAAAATAAGGCTTTGCATGTTCTCTGATGGTCATGGCTAGAATATGACAAGTTAGGTTTTTATTCCTTTTGTTTCAGATCCATTTTACCTGGTTTTATTTCTCTGCTACAGCTTTTCACCTATGCTTTACTTTGGTACAAATCAGGATAGAAAATGAGCCTCAGAATTTCAAGTCTTCACCTTCTCCCACATGGACTTATAATTAAGTTTAGGCAATCACTGCTTTTTCTCATGAAGCATATTCATGGGAATAAGTGTAAATACAAGTTTCAAAAGGTCAACATATGAAATACATCTCACCAATGCAAACCACCAGGTCACTGCTTTTCTTAGCACAGGCTGATAAAAGCAAACCGCTCTAACCTGCTACAAATAGTGCTGAACTTCCTGCATAATTTCCAAATTGACTATGTCAAAAAAGATAATTGTGAGAAAAGGAAAAAGGCACCACCAAGAGACAAGGATGAGAGATCAGTAATGTAGCACTACTGAAGCAGATATTCACATAGAGACATTTTTTCCTAAGACTTCTGAGCTTGTATTGAGCTCAGAGGTGACAGCCAAATAATTGACTAAATTCCAAGAATGGTGTTTGTTGTTTATTAAATAAACATCAAGCCTGAATGTCACACAATTCAATTAAAACAAACTGAAGTACACGCTTACATTCCCGTCTGGGAATCATACTTAATTGTATTTTAAAAAGTAAATCAATTTCAGGGCTATGTAAATGGCTTTTTTAGAATCGATATAACAATGATTCTGACACCAAAACACAAATTTTGCTCTGTTTAAGAACACAACTAAGAGAGGGTAGCAAAATAAGACAGTTCGTAAAGGTGTTCAAGTGCATAATCTCCACAAAAGCTCTGAACCAGTAGCCTGACACAAGAAATATCTGTCTGAGCCATTTCCATTCTTTCCTAACAGTTTTCAGAGTATTGTGGTTTTTACTTCTAGAACACTAGCTCTAGCTCTCAACAACACTTGTTTTTCTGCAGTCTTATTTTCAGTGAAGCCCCTGGGCATAGACATACACTTACACAACTGCTCTTATTTTATAAGAATTAATATTGCAAGTATTACCTTCTAGTCTCTCTTCTCAATTGTTACATTGATGACTGTAACTTGTGGCTAACCTCAAAAACACCACAACATGTTACACAACGTCTTAATAATAAGTGGCTGGTAGAATTACTATGAAGTCAGACTTCTGGCATTCTGCATAGAGTATTTGGAACTAAACAAGTTATTTCTCTGGTGTGACAATTCTGAACTCTGGGACGCTTGTTCCCTACGCAAGGTGAAGTAGTTCAGTATTGCAAGTAAGTTCTTAGCCTCACACTAAAAAAAAAACCAAAAAACAAACACATACACAAAACAAACAATCTGGAGTCAAATATAACAAGAGAATCAGAGAACCAACAAGTCAGAGGAAGATATTATTAAAATCCCACTTCAAAGAGCAAGAACAGTCAGCCTACTAGAAATAGCAATTAAACAAACCCACATCTTTTAAAGCACAACAGATGTTCATTGGTTGAAAACAAAGTAATCTCCTCATTACTATACATAAAAAACCTAATGCAACCTGAAAGCAGTATTAGTGTGCTCAAGTAGAAGTACACAAATCTACTGAAGATAACTGAAATGGAAGTGGATTTTTAACAATTACCAGAAATTGTCTAAATTAACTAACTCAGTTTTTCCTTATTATAGAAGTTTGTTATATATTAAAATGAACACTCTATTCAAGACTCTATGTTACTGTGAAGCAATAACTTAACCTTTTGTAATGAAGAGACGAGTTGGATGTCTGGACTACTTTATTTCATACTACATGATTCTATTAAGTTATGGTAACTCTCAGTCTTGAAGGAAAAAAACCCCATCCTAGTTCCTATGCTAAGCAGATACCACAATTCAAATAGTATGAAGGAAAACTGTTTCTAATGTACAGTAGTTTTAACTGGACTTCATGGAAGAAATAAATTCAGAATAAGCAACCTAACTGACAAATGCACCAACTCTGACATATTCACAAATATAAAAACACAATTGTATTAATCACTTTTAAAATTTGTTATCTAAGATCCTATATTTAGAATTTATGCCAAAGCAGGTCTAAAGCTCACAAACTAAGTAATAAGAAAAAAAATGCTTCAAAGCAAAAGCCCAAGAATGCAGAAGTTTTGACCTAAATCTGAGACAAGCATCTAATTTTCTATCCCAAATATTTGCCCAGATGTCATAAATTCACACATTTCACCAATACAGGAAGTCCCAAAGTGCTCATCAGAACTACCTACAGGAAACTCCAAGGAGGCAGCTCTACCTTCAAACCACAAATCTGAGAGACAAGAGTTCAGGTAAGAAGCTGTGGAAATTGAAAATCATCTTGAACTACAACTAATTATATAGATGATAATACAATGCCAAAACTACTTAGTATAGAAAACCTAGTACCCACACAGAACCCCTGAGACAGCCATTCCTTTCAAGTACTGCGAAAAAAGGAAAATAATCTAAATCCCTAGTTACCATAAATGTATGAAATCTGGAAGTTTACAGTCTCCCTCCAGTTTCAGATCATTTAATAAAATCCTAACATTTTTCCAGCTACAAGAACATGGTCAGCTAAAGTAAATCATATAAATGCTAAGCCTAATAGAAGAACATAATAGAACAGGTCCAGTTTTCATCTCTGCGTTTTAACCAGACAGCATTTTAGGACAACCCTCAGAAGACAGAGAAGCCATGTCCTTCCAGTTTCACCACTGACTCATTTGTTGGCTAAAAAATGTCACATTAAGTTGAAGGCATCAGCAATTTAAGACCTGTATTTTTTCAGACACAAGATTGCAGGTGTACAAGAATCCCCTAACATCTGGCAGCAGATGCCTCTTCATGTGCCTGATGTGAACCAAAGGAATGCATCAGAACAAACCATACTTTAACAAGTTAAAAGAACAAATTACTGAAGTGTCCCACATGGAACAAACAGTCATCACAATTTTTCACACATTTAAACAGGGAAAAATTCAACTTTGCCAATGAATGGTATTATGAATCTTCTATAACTATCAGACTGTAAAAGTCACAAGGACTTTTTGGCTTCTGCTCATGGGTTCTTCATGGTATGCTTAAAAAATAAACTTCCAAACTTTTTCCTATATGTGTACTCTGAGGTCACACAGACCCTTAGAAGGACAGACTACTTCATAAATATTTTTCCTCTTCACAGTAGGGGGATGTTCTGTCTTTTAAAGGAATTAGCAGAAAGTCTTTTAAGTAAACTATAGTGCAAGTAAGGTCTATATTGTGGAGGTACTGATGTACAGGCTGCATAATCTCCTTTAATGGAATTTAAGGCCAATTAGACATACACCACTTGGGACTGCTCTTGGTATATCCCATTCTGCTTCAGAACAAGGAATCAAATTTCTTTTTCCTGAGACTACAAAATATATGACCACTTCTCTGTCCTATTACTTTACATACTCATATTCAAAATTATATATTTTGTAAGACTTCTGCTCACTTATTTAAAGTGTCTTTACCAAATCCTTCACTTTATATGAACCAGCATTTCATTTTATGCAGTTACTTTACATCCAACATTTAAAATATGTATAGATTTGACTCCAACTTCATATTCAGACATAATCCATTTCCTACTGAAGCTCATATCATAAACCTACTGATTTTGAAAGCTCACCAAGAGCTATCCAAAACCATAATTTCTACTAGAAACTTACTACTGCAAAATAATTGTTTCTAACCTCCACTGAACTGTATTTAATTTTCTGAAGAAAGCTCATAAAGCAAGAAGATTCGTTCTTCTATACTGAGAAAACCTAAAGCTATAAAACCATACATCCTAGCCATAAAAACAGTAAAGACTGCTTGAATCCATCATTGGCTATTATCCCCTTCTCAGAATAAAAATACTGTAAAGAGAAAAATACAAATCTTTTCTTCCACAGGAGTCTGGAGAACCAATGGAAGAAGTGGTCTGTGCTAGGCTCATTAAACAGCACTCCTGTATTTTACAGTCAGCTTTAAATATGGCAGAGTAGGTTAGAATCCAACTTTTCATTCCCTCATACAGTTCCTGAAAAAGAGAGAGACTTCCACTGGATATGGAGCATGAATAACAAGAAGCCTGTCAAACTGATGAGAAATGGAGTTGGTGCATATCTGTTATGACACAATATAATTTACATTATCAACAGACTTCAGGCAAAGCACATCCATATTTAGCATGTGCTACCACTGTAACTGATTGTTTTCCCTAAAAAGCCAATTTTTATTGAAAGAAATACTAACATTCTTACCTTTTTGGATCATTTAGCAATAAGCTAAGAGTGCAGTTGAGCTAAAAACACACATAGTATTGAAAAAAACCCCAAAGCCATCAATGAAAATGTCAGAGTCACATCTAAAAGAAAATTCTATCAAATAAATAAGGTGGTATACATACTTTTCTGCCTGGAGTTTTGTGGTTTTTACAATCAAGTCCTGGGTTTGCTCCTTTGCTGCCTAGAATACAATTAGAATTGTCAAGCACATGAAAAAGACAAACATGTCATTGTATATTTTGTTTTATACATATCATTGTATTTATTGTTTAATAACATTGTATTAAACAATCTTTAAAATAGGTAATACTTTAGAAGCTGAGTATAAACAATTTAAAGAGTATACTCTTTGAAACAAAAGACCTTCTTGAAACAAGTATTCATTAACTCTCCCTATGTCCAGGCAGTAAAAAAAATAAATTTTTATCCTTGTCCGTACATATTTTCATGTTTATATACATTTTTATTCGAAATAAAAAAATGAAACAAATTCATTGGGAAGCTAAACTGCCCAGTACCAGTGTCTGCCCAGACTTTTTAGAAAAGATGCTGAACACAGCTCTGCTAGTCTAAGCAAGCCTAGCTCTACAGACCAACAGCTTACAGAGCTGCATGGACCAAGGACAATTATTAGGAAAAATTTCTCCACTGAAAAGGTGGTCAGGCATTGGAACAGGCTGCCCAGGGAAGTGGTTGAGTCACCATCCCTGGAGGTATTTAACAGATGTGCAGGTGTAGCACTGAGGGACATGGGATAGTGCTGGACTTGGCAGTGCTGGGTTGGACTCGATGATCTCAGAAGTCTTTCCCAATCCAAATGACCCTACCACTCTAACAGCAATTCACTTAGGAAGTTCATCACAGCCCTAAATATTGAGTGATGGCAGTGCAAGAGAATCCATGCAGAAACAATTCTGCATCAGACAGCAACTGCATAACCAAAAGGATTGCTGCAACTGAAGTTAAAGAGTTCTGAAACTTACTGCTCTGTGAAAAGCTAAGAGACATCTGGAATTTTTGGCTTCACACTGGCTGCCACCAGTGATCCCTCATGCAGAAAAACTGAGATGATTTAACAGAAAAAAATCCTAAAAACAAAATGCATTCAGTATAGAATAATACTGCAAGTGAAGAGGTGGAAATGGCAATAAAGACATTCTGTGTGAATAATTTCAATACTGTATTACAGCCAAATTACAGCTTGCCAAATTGAAGATGCCAGTCTTGAGACCCCTGGGAGGTTTATCAAAAGTATCTATACTCACTGATTCATTTCAGCCTTTCTATCTGCCACTACATTAGTTACAACAGAAAAGTAGTCAAGGTACAGGAATGCTTTGAAAGCACAAAGTAGGACTGTAACAATTTATGTCCAACTTCATTGCAAATTTTAATTAACAAAAAAGAAGAGATCTGCTTCCTTTCCAGTACTTTCTGGGCCGAAGTACTGATTACCATGAACAATGCTAACAGCAGGACAGCAGAAAAGAAGCAAAAGTATTTCTCTAAATCTAGCTAGATACAACAGGAAGCCAGTATTTACATATGTGCATTCAAATACATGCCAAGTATTGTCATATTTTTTGTATGAAATGTAAGAGCTTACATCTAACCAAACAAGGTACCTGCCAGAAACGAGCCAGACATGCCAGAAAAATCAGAAAGTTGGTATTTGATGTTTCTTGTATATCCAAAACAGAAATATTTTTCTCTTCCTCCCCACCTCAGTATACTAGTTAACAATTTCATTATACTTCAACCCCACTGAATTCCATTTCAGCACTTGCTCCTTCTTTGCCTTTCAGCTACTGTATTTATCAAGTCACTGTCTTAAAATCAGATGTGACAATATATGGTTACTTGGATCAGACAGTATTATAGACTCACAAAATAATAAAGCTAAAAAGCTTTTTGGCTTATCCAAATATATTCCCTTTCATGTCCTGCATTTGTTCTGCTTTCTTAATATACTGCTCTTTGCACACTTTTCTGCATTATATGCCCCAAATCCTCCTCTTTATATCTTCCATTTGCTCTACTTAGCTCATTTTTGTTCTCTTATTCAGCTTGAGCACATGCTTGCAAGTCTTCCTGTCCTATTACAGATAAAGTACCAGAGTACTTCACAACTGAGGGCTAGTTCATGAGCTTATTAACTTTACGTTCATACAAAGAAAATACAGATTGAATCAAGACAAGTTATGAGTTCTACAGGGCTCTAGAGGAAAGCTCCTGTGAGGCACAGAATAAAACTACCTACTGACTTGAACAAAAAAAGAAATCTCCGCAGGGTGGCTCTACTCTGAGAAAAGAAAAAAAAAAATCACAGACAATAGTTACACTTCATGATCTAAAGACAGAAAAGAGCAAAAATCTGCATGGACACTTGACTCATTTCCACATCTAAGAGCTTAGTCTAACAGTTCCTGAACTGCACTAGGGAATATATCCACATTAACAATGTTCAAAGAGATCTGAGGCCTCTGAGGCGCATTACCCAGTTCCTTCCAAAACTGAAGATTAAGTACTGCAGCTGGCTACACCGTACTCTCACATTTTTTTGGTACAAGTTCATCAAGCTACAAGCATTTGTACAATGACTTGAAACCTATTTATCTAAGTAGGAGGACATCTAATATCCACACACATATGGAGAGGAAAACAACTGTTTTCACAGGATTTTTTGGTGAAGGATTCTTATTCACATACTGTAACTTATGTGCTGTACTGGGAACAGGTTTGGTTTGGCAAAACATCTACACTTCAGCATCCATAAGCTGTTTATACTCATCACTGCACTGAATTTTGAACTTGTACCCTAAAACCAAGCCAGATTTAGTAATGCACCATAAAACACAAATTTTCACACTCCCCAGCCCCGCCAGGAATATTACAGATTCAGGATAAGGTGAAACAGAATTGGTTTTGTTGCATATCAGCATTCTGAGATGATGTTAAGAAACAAAGCCAATAAACTGAAGACACACACTAGATTTGTCTCCCTCTCTGAATTACCAGATACTTTCCTATGGATACACTTGAGATATTTATATGAACATATAACTCAACAGACACAGTCAATGCAAAAGCCTTTTTAAATGGAAATACACAACCCTTAAATCTCACACACATCCAATCTAATAAAATATTTTCTCTCCACTGATGTACACGTGGATATTACACTTCTGTTCTCAAAACAAGCGTACAGTTGCATTTTGAACTGCAATTTGGAAGAAAGTAAAATTACTTCCTTGATACATTTTCTAAACAAGTAAAAAGAAGCATATTAATATCCCAAAGTAACAGTATGCATACCATGGAAACATCTTGGTGTTGCTATTAATCCTGAGAAATAACCCTTCATCCTTTTAAAAGGATGTAGTCACATCTCAAAAGGAAAAATATTCAAAGCACTTCCATTTATATATTACCTTCAAACGACTGGACATGTCTTCACAGCAGCTGCTCATTGCTTGCACATCTTCATTTATACTCTCAAGTTCCTAAACAAGTTCAAATAACAGTAACTTTGTTTTTATTCAGAAATGCTGTGTCCAGGCCCAACTTCCCACCAAAATTAGATGCCCCAGTTACAAAGAACATTGCTGCTCTAGGCTCCCTGTTAGTCAGTGAAGAGTAATGCACCTCTAAATATCAACATTCGTTCAGGGCTTGGATCTGTTTGAAACATCCAATGCACTTTCAACAAAGGAAACAATTTTACTGCAAAAGTGTATCTGTCCTGGAAAGTTAAAATCTCTCTTAATCCTTTTTTCTTTTTTTAAACTTCAAACCACATAGCAGTACTCTTGCAAAATAGCTAGTCATGCTGCAAAAACGTTACCTCTTTAACCTGCTTGAATATGTGCACAAATTCTTCATTTATGGCCAAGCTTCGTCGTTCGATGTCTCCACGCAGGTTCCTCCGGGTGCGCAAACTGTTTTCCACAAAAAAGGTCGAGAGAGCCTTGAGTGCTTCCAGCATTTCCTAGAAAATAAAAAAAAAAGGACGTTCAGTTTGCATACAGTTACAAAGAAGCAGGTTAAATAGTCTGTACGCACCCCAAGTTCATGGTCTTGTTAAAAATAAAGCAAACCTAATAAACGGTTTTAGAGGAAAAGCTACCTTAACACACTCCACATCAGTTGGCAAACAACTAAAATAATTGCTGAGCCTTTCTTCTTCTCTTATAACAGAAAACGCTGTCCACAATTTTACACTAGCTTTAACCAATAAGACGACTTTCTATAAATGAATGACCTATCCACAGCAAGAAAACATTTAAATTACAAACACCTTCAGAAGTGCCCTCCGGCGCTAGTAATACAAACCTCCCTACGATCTGACGGGATAAAACAGGAGCGTGGCATGCTGCTGGAGAATAGAAAACTAATTCAATTCGTAATTAATGCTGCAAAGGGCCGCCCGCAGCTCCGCAGCGGAACTGAGGCTACGGCAGGACTCGCCTCCCCGCCGCGAAGCCTGTCGGGGCGCGCGGCCCCTGACGGCTCATCCGGCCCCCACCCGTCCCTCCGCCGCCGCCCGGCCCACCTTGTCATTGTCCAGGCGCGTCTCCAGGATCTTGTTGAGCTTTCGGGACAGCGGGTTGGTGCCGGGGGCAGCCGGGAGCCCCGAGGCAGGGGCGGCGGGCGGCGGCGGCGCGGCGGTGTCGGCCATGGCTGCGGCCTTCCCCGGCCACAGCGCCGCCACACGGAGCGGCTCCGGCGGAAACGCGCTGCGAGCATTTGGTTCCGGCCTAACGCAGGCCGGCTGCGGAGCCAGGCCTCGCATGGTGCAAGGCGGCACTCGCGGTTTTTCTGTTTATTTCTTTGTTTGTTTTTATTGACAAAGTAAAAATACATAAAAATTAAAATATTAATAGTTAAAAATAATTTACTCGCTAAACAAAGGATTTTGAGTCGATGATAGAGGGTTCACTTCATGAGGCCAGATAGGTGTATTTATTTCACAAAACAAAAGCTTTAATTATGAGCATAGCTAGAAAGAAAAAACAAATGAGATCTCTGTTGTATAAGCTATCAGCAGTG
This sequence comes from Nicator chloris, assembly GCA_013400495.1. Lineage (NCBI taxonomy): Eukaryota > Metazoa > Chordata > Aves > Passeriformes > Pycnonotidae > Nicator > Nicator chloris. The sequence goes on from WAAE01003337.1 coordinate 34,365, forward strand.
GCTGTATACGTGTCAAAATAAGGAGGCTGTCTTGTTTCTGCTGTGCATTCACTGACACAGAGGTGAACTCCCAGGTCTCCTCACAGCCCCAGAGCACAAAATCACAGAGTCAATTACATTGAAAAAGACCTCTGAGATCACTGAGTCCAACCTGTGACCTAACAGCACTGTCAACCAGAGCACGGCACTGAGTGCCATGTCCAGTCTCTCATTAAACACCTCCAGGGATGGTGACTCCACCACCTCCCTGGGCAGCCCATTCCAGTGCCCAGTGACCTTCTCCATGAAGAAATTCCTCCTAACTTCCAACCTAAACCTCCCCTGGTGCAGCTTAAGACGTGACCTCTCGTATTGTCACTTGTCCCATCTGAAATGCTGAGGTGCAGCAGAGGGATTTCTGCGGGTTTTTCCAAAGGACAGAAAGCAGGCACACAGATAAAGGTAAGATGCCATGGAAAGAAGATGACTAACAGTGCTCAGCTGTTATGTAAGAAGACAGGTTCCAGCATGGTATTAGCTGTGAAAACGACATCACTTTTCCATTTGTCTGGTGGTGTGTGGTCAAAACCCAAAGATTCAAGCAGTAGCTTAACTCTTTGGGAGTTTGGGGATTTCACATTGCTCTTCTGAAGACCCTTCCTGAAAATAACTGCAAGCAAGTTAAGTAGATATTGCCTTTATGCCCAAGGTGGAGTACTGAGCTTCTGAATGGTTTTATTCATTAATCATTTGTTCTTTTTGTTTGAGTTATTTACCTCAAGGAAAAACTGTATGACCAGAGCCCTTGAAATCTTAGCGTGATGGAGACAGTGATAGAATATTTTTCTATTTAATTTTCATTTGTTTGTTTGCTTCCTCACATGGATCCTCTGCATAAAAGGCCAGCTTTTGTGAACAGTCTGTGTAGTGCCTTGTTTCTACTCTTGGCTAGTCAGCAAGCAGGTTTTAAGCATTTTCAGACACCTTGTTTTCCTTAGTTTCTCTTTCTCATCCACCTTATTACACTGATGTTATCTCCCTCTAGATATCCTTTATTTCTGACTAAGCTTCCAGGAGCCAGGATCTCCCTTCTCCATGTCAGAAGAGATAAAACAGCCTGCAGTCATCACAGGTGTAAGCAATTAATATTTAAGCATGTCAAGAAAATCCTATCATTAGTAAGATCCCCTCCCACCTGTAGGCTGGATGTTGTTAGTTGTTTGAACAACACTTCAAATGTTGTTAACCTGATGGATGAGTTGACAGAGTGAAGGCACACCTTGAAGTCAGAAAGTCTCCAACATCTGAAACACAAGTGTCAGATAAGTCATGACCATTGCCAAGTCTTGTCCAACAAGTTCTACCACAAACATACAAGGAGCCAGAAAGAATTCCCTCTATTAGTTGGTACATGCATTTTCTTTTGAAGCAACCAGTTCTGTTTTCAGATGCTTCTTAATGGGTGTGCATTTCTTCAAGAACGTGTTTCGTCAGCCAGAATGCTTCTAGCTAATGTAAGACATTGGGCTGACAGGAACCAATGGAGTTTTGAAACAGCATGTATTTATCTATGCATGTGTTCTTTTGAAAAAAGGAGAAGAAATAATCAAGGGAGCACTTTTTTACCTCTCGTAAGTCTAAAAGGTGTTTGTATGAGGATACCAATGCTTATATCTTGTTCATCTTTTAGGAATATTAGATGGAGCTATAAAAAGGAATCCTCTATTTTTTCTGATACAAAAAATATTTGCAGGGTAGATTTTTCCTCACAATGGATTTTTTTGAACACAAATGCAAATGTGACTGCAATGAAGTCACCATCTAGAACTCAGCCGGTGTGCCGTGGCTTGTATGCATCACAAGGGTGGGTTTGGCATGACATTCTTACCAGTCTGCTTGCCCACCAGCAAACATCCTGTTAAATCAATTGGATGTACATTGCGAGATAAAATGCTTGGGATTTTGTGATCTGTAACTGCCAGAAGGTACTTTGATTTCAGTTCTCAGTTTCTGTGTGTCAGTGGTAGACAGTTTGTGTAGCGTGTGTAATTTACTCCACAGCAAGTTCTCTTACCAAAGCTTGACACAGCAGCAGAACTACAGATGTCATTAAAGAAATGTCTGGCACAGGGTGTTTTCTGTTAATTTTCTTATCTTAGTTCCTTACTATGGTGGTTTCTGCTTTTGTGGGCTTTCCCTCTCAGACAGTAAAACTGTTTGACAACTGTTACCGCTATGCAGCTGGTGAAAGTGTTCACAAGTCACTCGTTTGGTGCACAGACAGGAGCATGGTTCAGCCTGCAGAAAAAGGTGTGGTTGGGAATGTCACCTGCTGTCTACGTAGCCAAAGCTAGTAAGTACTTCTGTACTTTCAAATGCACTTTCTGAAGACAACAACCAAAAAAGGTTTGTAGTAGTAACCTGAATTTGTTCCACAAAAGGCTAAGTACTAATAAAACTTCAGTGGATGAATAGGTTGACTGGGGTCAAAGACATGGATGGATGTCTTTCCCTACCCTGTGGCAAAAGAGGAGTGACAGAGCAGGACATAAAGAAAATAGTTTCTTAGACAAAAAGAAGAAGGAATAGACCTTGTTATGGGTGTTGTCATGGGCAAATAAGAGTGAGAAAGTAAGATTTCTGTCATGAAGGAAAAAAAAAAGTACAAATACCAGGAAGGAAGGAAGGAAGGAAGGAAGGAAGGAAGGAAGGAAGGAAGGAAGGAAGGAAGGAAGGAAGGAAGGAAGGAAGGACTAATGCAGAGCTTGCCTCAATATGATGCACAGAGCACATAGGAACAGGAAGTATTATGAAGTCAGGGATGTGAAAGGTCATACAGTCATACAAATGTCCATAATTAGTTGTATTTTTCTTACAGTATATTATACTGTAAGATAAAAAGATTTTGACATTGCTATTTTGCATACAATTTACAGATCCTGCAGTGAAGAAGAGTATCTGCAGGAAGCTGGCTGTGATATATTGCTGCTCAACTATGCCATCCCCGTGAAAATGTTTACAGCTCTTTATGCTGATGTCCCTATAGATGATCAGGTGAGTGGAACTTGGCTCTGCCAGGCTCTCCACTGCACACAGCATACCCCAAAAGAAATCCACCACTGCCTTATAATCTTCACTAGTTCTCTGCCATGAAATTATTCCCTGTCTTTCTCCAGTATTTAGATGCCTTTTTGTGCTAAGATTGGACTATGAAACCCAACTGATAGGCAGGAGCACAGGAAAATGTTCTGTGTCTTTAAGTCAATTAGAGCTGGATTTTTTAATGATTTATTTTCTTAGAGGTTAGTATTGCAGAATCTTTTCACCAGACCAAATCCATCCATTTCCAGAGCTAACAACTTTTTAAAAAACTTAGGCAATATTGACATCATCTGGAAATTGGAAGTATGACTCTGTGAATGATTTGGCCAAAGGTCACCCTGACAGCAACATGTAGTCATGTAGTGAAACCTGTCTGTGTCCTTTGAAGGTCCAGGAGAATGTACAGTTCTGAAGTTTTAGGTTAGCTCATGCTATCTCACTTGAGGATTTATTGTCATGCCTCACAGTCAGCAGTAGTGGCTCTGATATATGTGATGCTGAATCAGCCACCTGGCTGAGGAACTATAAAACTTCTGTTTGTTATAACTCACTGAAAAGATAACACTAGCAGGACAGTGTGCACTTTAATACATACCAAACCCATGAAATCTTCTTGTTCATCTCCTGCTAAAATAGCCCAACCATTGATTTCAAGGGAAATACTGTATCAGCAAAACTAATAGGGTTTAATCTAAATTTATTTCATTCTAGAACACTACAGAATAACGGACTTTTCTAAGGAAGTGTTTGTCTAAACTATGTGGCCACATCCCTGGCAAGGTCATGGTCATGGCACTGCCACTCACTTCAGTGAAGGCCCAAATTTCACCTAAGAAAAAACCAGAAACAAATAGTTTAGATCATGGAGCTATGAGAACAAATATCTGCTTGTGGCTGACAAACTGCATCACCTTAGTGACATCATGTCTCTGTGGCTGAAGTGTAAGGCTTATCTTCCTTTGCATATGCTCACTAGTGTGCTGGTAAGATCTCTAATATAGACGATTACTCTTACCATTATAATAACAATATAGCAATAAAGAGGAATATTTTTGCCAAAAAAAGAAAAAATAGAAGCAGGACACATAACACATGACAATAATGTATGCCAGACCTGCTGACCTTTCCCTTCAAGCAATGACTGTCCATGTCCTGCTGGCAAAATGTCTCCGGAATGTGTTCTGTTTTATAGGTGAAATAAAAAGAACCCAAACAATTGAACAAAAATTACAACTATTCACCATCAGACAATGAAATAGTACATTTCATTATGTCCTGATCTCCACTGAAGTCAATGTCTAGCAAAGAAAATCTACCGAATGATACCTAAATTACTGGGCAGTGCCCTCAGATCAGTTGATCAACAAAAGGCCCTCTGTGAGATCATGACAGGGTCATGACATGGATCATGACAAGCCAAAGGTAGATTCTAATAAATTGCAAGAATGACAGCATTAGAAAAATGCCTTTTGAGTCAGTACATCAGCAACACAAGTTTTAACAAAGACCATAACTGCTGCAAACTTTGACTCCAACTGCTGTATTTTAATCCAGACCTGTGGGTCAAATGTCCATGTCTTATGGATCTCTGTGTTATCTCTTAGTTCTTTCCTCCTTTGGCTTTTCTGGTACGTTTCTTGTGAACAGGCTCTTCTTGTGATCCTTTAGTGGAAACTAGGCATTACCTTAAGCCCCACCAGCTAGTGATCAACTATGGCTATTCTCCACTGAAGCATTTTTGTTATTCCCAGAACCCAAACACTATGGTCACTTTTTTTTTACAGTTCACGTTACTGAACATGTGTGATAAATGTAGCATACCTTTCTGTCATTCAGGACTCATACAGGACTCCAAGATAGTATAACTCCACTTGGCAGGACAAGAGATGCATGAAGTACGTTTTTGCAGCCTTTTTCCCCTCCCCTTTTTTTAATTACATTGACTGGCTGGTCTGTGTTTTGAAGCCTATTTGAATTTTCCAAAGCTCCTTTTAAACTCCTGTTATACAGCTTCTGCCCTCTTGCCCTTTTTGTGTCTACACACACATACTTCTGCCACGCAGGCAGGGTAGTATGACAGACTTCCCTCAGCTCCAGGCAATTTCTTTACCATAGTCAGTACCCAAAGTACAGTCCTTAATGTTAGTAACTGCTCTGATGGATCTGGTAGCTGTTGATTGGGATGTAGTTGCATAAGATGATAGAATTCTCACCTTGCTAGCCCAGCAAATCCTGCCCCAATGTTTGTAGTGGCACAGAACAGACAAGATTATATGGTCAGGGACATCTGGCATGTAGAAACTCCCTCTGAAATGGCAGCTAACAATTTGGTCAGGCAAAAGTGTATCTGGAGCCATAAGAGCACAAGGAGGTCTTGAGGGAAAAAAACCAGTAGTGGATCATGAGGCAAAAATTGTACAGCTTCACCACAAAAGCCATTGTCTTGTGAAAGAGCACTTTAGGGATGTTGCTAGTAAAAGTTGCAAAAAGCATGTTGATGATCATGGCAATTTTCATAGCAGTAATATAACATCAACCTAATTTTGCAGGTATGGGTGTCATAAAGAGCTTTTCTAGTGCTTATAACAATTCTTAGTAAATTTAATGGAACTTTATTGCTACTTCAGGAGAAATAAAAGTTTCCAAAATGCCAGAAGTCGCACTCTCAGACATCTGTCAGAAGCGTGGCCAAACAGCAACTCCAGCGTGGATCTACCTTGTATATTTGGATTTGATTCTTTTTGTAAAGTCGATTCAGGAGTGTCATCTGGGCGTGCCTCAACCATTCATCTTTGTGTGTCAGCTCATACAGCCCTTCCAAAGCCTTGGCGAGATGCCATCACCCTCAGAGATGCTGGAGAGCTGCTGTGGATAAAAATAACATTACTTAATGGCTGACACCGGTTGCAGTCACCACGGTCGACTGCAAATTACAAACAATTTCTACACAAAGATCTGCTCACCTCCAGATGAAATACATTTAAACCTTCAGTTTCTGGCTAAAATTACCTGGCTTGCCTTTCTGGTGGTCATTTCTGCCTTCATGGCATTATTGCAGAACTAGCATACCCATGACTGATGCACTGGAAGCAAATAATTGTGTCCCCAAGGGCAGGCGAGTGTTGTTTCTAAATTTTGGTATATGTGGCTCATATTTATCCATTTGCAATCTGAAATAGTGGGGATGGAGTGAGTCTCTGCCAAGAACTGGCAGCCTGATGGTGACCTAGTGTGTCCTGGGATCACCAGTGGGCTGCAGGACATCGGGGGGAGCATAGTGATGGGCCGGGTAGTACTGGTGTTTTCTCTGTGGTTCCACTGGAAGGAAAAAGCATTGTGTATTTTCTGCTTAGGTAAGAGTTTTGACAAAGCAGAAGTTCTGTGTTTGCATCTACTGCAGCTGACTAGGTTGGTGGGTCTGAGTGTACAGAACGATGTCGACAGCTTTGTGAAGCACTCACATTCCCTGGCAGAAGCTCAAGGAGCATTTCCAGCAACCTCCAATTACAGTACTAATTGCAAGAGATTATCAAGTTCCCCAGAATAGACCCCAAGCTTCTTTTTGCATGCAAACTAGTAACAACTTTCTTGTCCATGCAGTTAAAGCTCTCTTCAGAGTATCATCAGTCTGAATATACATCACCCATCACTGTCAACTTTCTTTAAACAATGCCATCTAAAAATATTGTTGTGCATGCAGAGCACATGCCTGTCAGAAAGCAAATGTCATGTTGAGTGAACTGCCAGTCTGGAGGTTTTGAAAGGATATTTTTATGTTAATTTTGATGATTAGAGGCTTCTTTCTGCTTCTGTCCCATACACGTCCTCTTATGTGATAAGTTCTAGAGTACTAATAATATAGGCACGGTAATATCTCAAAGAAAAGCATCAGGTGCTTTAACCAGATTGCGGCACTAACTGGCAAAATTAACATATTTGTGCCTCACTGAAGAAAGTTTATGACAAGAAACGCCCATGCTTGGCCTGGAGCTAGACTTTCCTTTTACTGGTCAAAAAGTGGCTTACATTGCTGTGGTGTAATTGCTGATCCATTGCAGATATTGGGAGCTCTTAATTATTATATGGCCTGAATCTATTCTGGCTCTCTTCAACTTGAATATTCAAACACTTGAAGACACAATTAGGAACTTTTAGAGGGATACATTTCAACATCTTCTAACACCTAAAACACTGAGGTAAAATCCATAGCTAACTGTCCTATCACAGCATGGAAAGAAAGGCACTTTCAGAAGGCAATTCATCCTCAAATTCCTTCCCAGTCCTCTGACTGTGTAGAAAACTTTTGTGCTGGACTATTGAGTAGACAATTTTTTTACCCCTATTTGTCTGACAGTGACTTTTGACTTCTCTGCAAATAATTCCAAGAGTATGTCCCAGCTTCAGTACTGTGGAAATGAAATACTGTGTTTGAATCTTGGTGTAACCCCAGGTTCTCCTTATACTCATGGGGAAATGGGTAAAAAACCCAGGAGGTTTGCTTTTACAATTAAAAAATAAAATGTCTTGTTTTCACAGCAAAATGATCAAGTTGGTGCCTGTAGGCATGTGACATATCTTGCAAATGTATACCATTGTAGATGACATATCATAGACTTGCCAGTTGAAAAGGCAGAACTGCCCAAGGGCTAGTTTAATTTTTGCACCTGAATCAGAAGGAATGTTTACATTTTCATTCATAAATCAATGCTGCAGTCTAATTCATACCTGCTTCTTCTTTCCCCTCTTCTCCTGTGCCTCTTCGTTAATTTTGTCACCTTCTCTCCATCCTCCCATGCAAATCCCTCTCTTAGAAGTATGTGTTTCCCTCTATCACAGACATGCCCACTTGGAAAGCATTATTCATCTTCTCAGATTCCAATATGTATCTAAATTTCTTTTAATGTGGTGGGATTAGGACACAATTTCTACTACCAGTAGTGGAAATATGCCAGCATACTACCACAGGGATACTTGCTTATGTCTGATTCATTGAGTAGTTGTTTTACAAGAGACTGGAGTGTGAGCAGGAACACATATGTTGAGCTCCATTCTCCAAAGTGTCAGGCACAGTCTTGAGGATATACCTAAGTTCTTGGTGATTCATGGACAGAATTTCTGTGTTTTACCAGGTTGAGCCAAAGTTCCGTTATTTTTTTTCAGTCACTGAAGTTAACAGAAGCCCTCATAGATGGGTATTGCAGCATAAATTAACTTCAGTTGAAGAAACAAGATGGTTGCAAAGAAGAAAGTAAATTCTTACTGCATCAATAAGAGAGGAAGGATTCATTGCCTTTGAGAATTTGAAGGAAGAGGATAAGAATTAATTCCCTGTTTGTCACTGCCTCAGCCCCATTCTGCCTCATTTTTCTCCAAATGTCTAAGGACTCAAGCAATGGGCAGTTCTTCAATATGCAGAGCTAGCACAGAGTCCTCTTTACTCAAACATGAAAATGGCTTAGAAAATACCTAGTTTCTCTAAGGCCAGCTTATGCTGTATACTTGAGTAAAGAATTTTTTCCTTAAAAAAAATCCTTGTCTTAATGGGTAATTTCCCTTGAAAATGGTAAACTGCAAATTAAATGGCAAAAAGCAATTAATTATTGAAATTGTAATATCCTTGTAAAGGTTAAGAGGTAATATAAATGAAGTTCCTGTGAGCACATTAATGCAATTACTATCTTCCCTCTTATAAGTGGTAACTGTAACGACCTTGCTAATTAGCTTTTTCATGGGGAAAAGGAATATTGAAATATGTAGTTATATTGCAATAGCACAATCTATGAGTAGATTATTTTGTTACAATATAATATTGACAGAACACTCTCAGTGCTGAACCTTCCCAGAGAGGGTTAAGAGGCCTTCCCAGAGCATGTGTGGGAGATGAGTGAAGCCCCCATAAACCAAGAGGAGATGATTAGAGGCTTCTTTATGCTATGGCAATAACACATGCCCAAGTCTATGGGCCCTGATGATCCACCCCAGAGTAGCGAGGGAACTCGTGAAAAGAACTTGCCAACCCACTCTCAGTCACCCAGCAGTCCTGGTTAATGTAGAAGTTCCAGCTGACTGAAAATTAGCAAATGTTACACCCCTCTACAAGAAGTGTTGGGAGGACGATCTAGAGGACTACAGGCCTGACCTCGGCACCAGGCAAGGTTATGGATGAGATATCCTGTGTGTCTTTGCATGGCCCATGCAGGACAACCACGGGATCAAGCCCAGCCTACGTGGATTTACAAAAAGCAGGTCCTGCTTGACCAGCCTGGTCTCCTGTATCTATACCTATACATATATAGAGAGAGAGATATGTAATCCATATATCTGTATTATAAACACACATATATCTAATAAATGCATACCTATGTAGGTATATGAATGCTATACACATAGTGGATTTACTAATGACAAACCTTTTGGAGGGTTGTAAAAAAAGGAGCTTGGTTCTTCCCCCACTGAGAACATGTTTCAGACATTGATACACCCGAAAGTGAGTTCTGTTTGGGTTTCAGCTGAAAAGAGCTGGCATTACTTCTATGAATGAATCTCTGTGAGATTTCAGAAGTTCCAGCTTCATGGAGTCCCTGAGTTTCTGTATTACTCTCAGGGTGTGATGGGGAGGGGAGGAAATGAGCTTCCACTTGGAAAATGAATTGGCCATTGTCCTTAACTGGAGATTTTCAGTTTTCCTTTCTCAAAACCCCAGAAATCATTAGCCATATCCTTGGGAATGTGGTCTAATAGGGTGACCTAGATGCAAGTGATTGCTGGAACTCGCGGGGAGAGGCAGCTCTGCTCCAGTTCTGGAGAAAAAGGCTGGGGGAGGAACAGGACGCTGCCTTGAGCTCCCTTCTCAGACACACCCAGTTTAACCAAACCGTGGCGCTACAAGTCACCTTTGGCTTTCGCAAAGGCACCTTAGAAGCCTCAGGACAGTGGCCCAGGGCGGTTAAAAATCCCAGAGGTTTTATGGAGAGCAGAAGCACGCTGTGCTCTCTGCCCCCGCTTTTCACACACACGCCCTTCCTCGTCTGCAGGCGCACCAAACGCTGCGGAGAGGCCAGGGCAGAACCCGCGGAGCCCGGCGGGGCCGGGAGGCGTGAGGCCCCCCCTGCCCCGGGCCCGCCCGTCGCGGCCGCCCCCAGCCCTGCTGCGGCCCCGCCGCCCACCGAGTGTCACTGTCGAGCAGCGCAGCGCAGCGCAGCGCCCGCCGCCCCGGGCACCCCATCGCCGGGACACCCCATCGCCGGGGCACCCCATCGCCGGGGCACCCCATCGCCGGGGCACCCCATCGCCGGGGCACCCCATCGCCGGGGCACCCCATCGCCGGGGCACCCCGCGCGGAGACCGTGACCGCCTGCTGAAAGCTGATCCCAGGCTGAGGCTTTAAAGCGAAAAGAAAAATCTTCTTGCTGTTGCGGTGTCATTAAACAAACCCGTGTCTCCAAACGCGCCCGCCGCTTAGTGCAACCGCGGCAAGACCTGCTCTTTGTACGTTCCCTACATCTTTTTTAAACAGCACCCGGAGAAGATAGACAGATGTCCCACTCGTAAGTAAGATGACACTATTAAATTATTTGTATTGGGCCTACATGCACAGAAAGCAGGCTGCCAGTAGATGAGCATTTCTTACTGGGAAATCACTTGTTCATCATCCAGATGTTCCTTATTTTGAAAAGTCCAGTTAAGAATAGTGGAAATTTAGGATTGAAACCAGGCACATGTTTTTCCTGGGTTTATGCAGGGCTAAGACAACTCCTGGGTAAAGGAGGATGCATCTGGGACCTGTAATCTCAGACCTCAGTCACTTTGGCAGTGTTTGCAAGGGTAGAACAGGCATTCCTCCCTTCAGCTGTGGGGCTGGTGCAGAATAAACCGCCTTGGCCTCTGCCACAGCCACCAGGCTTGTCAACAACAGGACACAAAAGAGAAAATCAATAGCTGTAGCTACTACTTTAGAGCCTTGCAAAATGTAGACCACCTGGTGTCTTTTATATAATAGACGATAAGTAATAATAAAGATGAAACATCATATGGAGGGTTTATGGCAAATAATAAAGATTGTTTTCCTCTTTTGTTTTACATTGACATGTTATTTTTATGTACACCAGAGATTAGAAAAACTGATGTTAGCAACAGCAGCATTGGGTCCAGTAAGACAACTGTCCTTCAGAAATATGGCAAGTTTTGTTCGTGGATTGTTAGTAAGAGAATTCACAAAATTTACCACCATGAGAATCACCAGAAAAATAAGTATTAATGATGGGATAATGTTAGAAGTGGAAAGAGGATCTTTTGGTTAGAGCTAAGTTTATAGACCAAGGTTCAGGTCTGGATGTGACAGCTCAAAACCCCAGGTGTCTAGTTCCACTCACAGTAGAAAACATGCAATTTTTTTTGACTTGGAAGGACACTATACAGATGGACAGGATCTGGTCACTTGAATTTGTTTGCTTACCTTCCTCTGAGAAATTTACAGGGGTTAGAGTTGGGGTTCTCTTTTCCTGTCTGTTTAGTTGAGGTTTTTTCCCCTAGCTGCTGCAAGACTGGAAATAATTTCAGGCAAATATACTAATTATCAGGTGATTTCTCTAACAGTACTTGTCTGTTTGGTTTTTGGTGACTGTATCTGAATGATTGGGTTGACTTTCTGTTGCTCCCAGTTCATAGCCTCAAGTCTATTGTTGTACATATACCTTCCTTTTTGATTTAAAATCGAGTACAGACACGACTTGAAGATCCAGTTTTGTGAGATGCTCGGAACCATGTTGGTGTGATCACTTTCCTGCAGACCACACAACCAAAAAGAGATGGTGGCCTGAAAGATAAAACTCTCTTGGTTCATTTTCTGGTCAAAAACTGAAGACATGAGATGGAGGTTTGGTAGCTGCTTCATTTTCCTTGGGGTTCAGGAACATACAGACTCCCCTATGGCATTTTATATTGTCTTACAGGTCACACTGTAATGAAAGGGTCTGTGGTCGAGCCTGTGGCGTGCATATTATCCAGGACTGATTTAGGTACAGTGACAGGATTTTCTGTCTTTATTCTGCTGTGCTGATTAGCTCCACCAAGTCTGTAGTGTCCCAGCTGTAACAGTAGCTTAGTCAATGGATTGAGGAGAAGCAAAATGGTAAAATCTATAAGCATATTTTTCCATCTCCCTGCTAGGGTAGTTTTCTGACAATGTATTCATGGGTGTTTGGTTCAGTCTGACTTCAGTGGTTGCAGCTGAGGGTAATCCCTGGCTCAGGTTCCCTGGACCAACTATGAAGATTTCTCACAAGTGGATTCTTGTAAAATTCAAAACACCAGGACCAATTTTAAAATCAGATGCTATTTCAGTATAGATGAGGCCCTGGGGACCATGTGTTTTCTTATTGCTATACTCTGAGTAGGTGTCTTTTTTTGTGGTTGCAATAAAGATTGTGAATCCCAAAACACAATGGAATAACTCCCCTTTTCTTTTAAGCCGGTTAGACTGGGAAAGAAATATTTCATCTAACTTTCAAGTAAAATACTTCCAAGCACAATGATCCTGAAAAGGGAATCAAATGTTGATACAGTTGAAGCATGATGAGTTTTAAACATTAGGAAAAAAAATGGGATGAGAATTTGGATGTTACCTTATATACACGTGTTTAATTTGCTCCTAATCAAAACAAAACTCCTTGGACAGAAAACGAATTGTGAAATAAAGCGTATTTCCCCGCAAGTGACTAAGTCATACAGCCAGCTTGTGGGGACACTCAGAGACAGCTGGCAAAATGAGATGCTTCAGGAGAGATGCAGAATTCAATGTACAGTTTCCATGAGGGAAAGCAGAATGGCAACAGCTCAGGGAGTGAATGTACAGGCCATATAAGGGAAATAAATGAACTGCTGTAGAGATGCCATTAGCAAAGCAAACACTGACTTGGGGACCTTGGCATATACCATGGAAGAGATAAATTGCATGAATAAATGCATGTTTGTTTGCTTCTCCCTAGGCTTCCAATGCCAATTTTAACTGAGAACCAATTTCTGTGTGTGAAACAGAAGTTTTTCCACAGTCATTTTAATGCCAGGCAATTTCTACCTGTGTCTGATCTGAACACATGCCTAATTTAGACATATTTATCACAGTTTCATTGTAACCCAGGCCTTTGGCTAAGAAAAGAATGACAGACCTCAGTCTTTAAACAATTAAACAACTATTTAATAACAATACTCAATTTATCTCTTTCTTTACACTGAGAGCAGAGTTCCAGTGACACAATATTAGCTTAGTATCCCTGTCATTTCAGGCATTGATGAAATGAATAGCAGGGGGTGAAACACCACACTGAGCCCAGTGAAGGCATGCGAGCGGTAAACAAGGAGTGTCTACACTCTCCAAAAAGTGCATAGCTCCTTGCAGAAGTGGAGACCTGAGAACTCGTGCATGCTTGGGGGTGGAGGCACAGCACCAGGCAGAAAGGTGATTTGAGGGGAGGATGCTGGAATGGTATGCTGTGGAGCAGGCTCCAGCTCTCAGCTTTGGGAAAGTCATACCAGCTCCCTTTCTGTCAGACACCCCGTGGGCACATCCACTTTCATGTTTTGGTGTGGATCAAGGGCGTGCTTTTGAAGTGAATCTCCAGTTCATCCTCACTTACCACGTTTTATTTAACCCAGCAGAGGTGAGTACACAGAGTGGATTCAAATAGCAATACAGCAGAAGACAGGTGCCAGGAGTGTATCAGATGTGTTTTAAGTTCTCATGGGGCCCTCAGTTCACAGACCCAGCCTGGAGTGAAACTGAAGAAAAAACTATTGAAAAATGTGAACATCCTTTAAGGCCCTTGATACCATGAGATCCAACACCAGATTGATCCACATTACTTGCTAATATAGATGCATACTAGGTGGATGTAGCCTAGGGGTAATCAGCTGTGCATGTGGCTGCTTGGGAGTTATACCTTCCGTGTCTTCCTTGTAGAGTATTTTATTGCATATATTCTAGCATTCAGCCTATATTTAACCCACTTCTTTGATTTTTTGAAGCACGCTTCCTTAAATACACTTGAAATGTTAGTGTGGAAAACTTGATCATGCTAGATACTTTCCAATCCATTTCTTATCCCTTGAGAAAATATACATTTTCAGTAATGTTCTGATTTTAAGACTTTGCATTATGAGGAAAAAAATGGAAGTTTAACTTTAAAAATACAATAAAGCAGCTTTGTAATTTAATTCTGAAAATAGCTGCTGTTACTATTAAATGGTGTAAATGCAGACTGAGTGCAATAAACCCCACTTCCATTTAGCATTAATAATATTAATGAGTGGTGTTTAAATTACACGCCAGGACTGTAAAAGAAACATTACCAAAGAGATTTTGCATGTCTGGTGCTGACATAATTTAAACCTGTCATAAAATTGTCTTTTATATATATCTGAGAAATATATTCATGTTTTTGGGTGTAGAGGAAAAACCAGAATGGGAAATGTCTTTTTCTCCCGGAGGCTCTCTGTGCAGAAGGCAACCCCTCCTCAAAACTTTCCCACTTAAGACACTCTGGGAAAGGGCTGAAGCTCTTGTTTCTCCGCTTGACCTAACCCATCCGGGATGAGCTGCTTGGTACTGTGATCACATTTACTCTCGCTGTAGACCAACTTGGGAACTGTTGCGATCAAAATGCTGCATCAGCAGCTCGCATGCAGAGACAGACACAGTTCTTATCACACGCACACCATCAGGAGATTAGCCCGTATTTTCCCATGTAAGGACTGCAGCCTTCCCCCTTTCCTTCAAATACTCCTTCTTCGTTGTCTTTCCTCCCCTCTCCTCTCCTGCCCTTTCCTCCTCTCCGTCCCCGGCTTCACCACCCCTTGCACCCCGCAGCGAGCCGCCGAGCCCGGCGACGCCGCAGCTCTCCCCGCCACTCCCGCACCAACCCGGCCCCGGGACGCACCGCTCCGGCCCCGAGATCCCCCCGTCACAGTCCAGGGCGGGGAAGCCGGGACCCACCCCCGCAGCGACCCCGCAGGGCCGGGACCTCCGCCCCGCCCCGTGAGGGCTCGGGGACGCGCCCCCGTTCTCCCGTTCGCCGCTCGCCCGCCGCCGCCCGGCCCCGGATTCCCCGCACTCTCGCTGCGCCGACCGCGGCGGGTCCCGCCCGGGGAGGCGGTGGCGGGGAAGGGGGAGGAGAGGCGGCGGAGTGCGCTGCCTCCCGAGGAATCAAACAGGGGGAGAGAGGAACGTGCGGAGGAAAGGACGGGCCGGACTGGGGAGGGTCCCGGTCCCGGTCCCGCCTGCCTCGGAGCACCCGCGTCCCCTCCGCGCCGGGACCGCGGATAGAATCGCTTGGAGCGGCCGCCGCCCGCCTGTCCCGCGCCCATGTGCTCTCGGCAGCCGCGGTGGGCAGCCTCCACGCCCGGCGTGTCCGTAAGTAGCTCTTCGCTCCCCGGCACCGCGCCTGCCACCGTCCTGGCGCTCCTAGACCCCTCGCCGCTCCTGCTCCTTCCAGACACCGGCTCTCCCACACTCCCTGCGCGGCTGAATCCCCTGCCCCTCACGGACCCCCTGCACCCCCTTCCTTTCTCGAACCCCTGCCCTCCCTCGCTCCGGTACCTTGCATCCCCTGAATGACTCCGGATTCCCAAGCCTTCAGAACGTCCTTTCCCTCCCCGACCCCTCCCCACCCTGCACGGCCACATCCCCTGCATCCCCGAACCCTCTTTCCCTCCTGCGTTCCCTTTCCCCGCTCTGACACCCAGCCTGGCCGCATCCCTTGCCCGTTGCACCGGACCCTCTAGACTCCCTTCCCTGCTCGGATTCCCAGCCCTCTCATCCGCTTGTCTTCCCGAATCCTTCTTCTCTCGGGGCCTCGTCGTTCCTGTATCTCCCTGCCACCCCAGACCGCTCTCCCTTCCCGGCCCCACAGTTTTCCGGCTCTCCGTCCTCTTGGCCACTCGGATTCCCCGCACTCTCGGCACCTCTGCCTTTCCAGCCTGTCCCCGCCCGCATTCTCCTTTCCCTCCCATTCTGCTCCTCTCGCACCCCTTGTCTTCCCAACCCCTTCCCCTCCCGCGTCATTGTCATTTTACGGATCTCTTGCCCCTCCCAGGTCCCTTGCACCCCAGCCCGCCCCGCCCGGCACCCCCTCACCCTGCCGGCTCCGCGGGCGCTACGCCCGCTCGCCCGCAGTTTTTCCCTGGCATCACCCCGGCGAGTTTTGGTTCCCGGCCGCCGCCTTCCCTCGGGGGAAGTCGTATCTCTCTGCCGCCCCCTCCTACCCCTGGAGGGCGGGGAGCGGGGTTTCGGGGCCGGAGGGGCGAGTCCGCCTCCCGGGAGAGCGTCCAGGCTGTGAGCTGGCAGGCTCCGCGGAGCCAAAGCTGCTGCCCCGCTGGAGCCACAGGATTTGCAGAGTCCTACCCCTGGGACCCTCCATATTGTCCCCTATTTCCAGCCGTACCTCCTCCTGCGATTCAGGGCATGATATCCCATAAGTGCCATGACCCACTTTGGCTTAGACTTTTGGTGCCATGCCAAGACACATTCTTCTCTAGATGATGCTTCTGAAGAAGTGGTGGCCCCCCATGCATCTCTTGCAAGTTTTTATCCCCAGGGATTTGGCATTTTGCGGGTTGAAAGACATTTCTGTGGATAGGCTATGGGCAGAATAGGTGTTCTGTTCTTCAGTAGCAGCATAGGCCTTTTTAAAATTACAGAAGAGACTTCCTTTTCTTAGTGTTTTAAAAGTAAATAAAACTTTTGTGTAGTGCACATGGCTAATTTCACTTACAAACTTTCTCTGCATTCCCTCCTTGTGCTGAAATAGTATTCATTTTATTGCCATTTCATGAATTGGATTCACTGATTGGCGTCTAATCATGCTTAGAAGAAAAAGCCCCTGTAAATAGCTATCAGAATTAATTTGGCAGCAACTGTGAGAAATGATCATAAATTTACAAATGCAGTTAGAATAATGATCCAACATGAATTTAACGAGAAATACACCCGCAGCCTCTGGGAACAGCATGTAGGTTTCTGTGACAGTCAAATGCACTTGGGCACACTGAGCTGAGAGGCTGGGAATTTTCTGGGAAGGATACAAAGGGGTTGTGGCTCCTGGGTTTGAGCTAGGAAGAGGCATAGAAGAGCTGGGCTGAATACAAGCAGGAATATTAAGAGAGACCTCTGTGTTTTAATTGTGTGCTCCTTGAGATTGTGTAGGGGTGAATCCAAAAGATGTGGCAATGTCTTCACTTACCAGAAGCCCACCTGGAGTTCAGGTTCCTGGCACTTTGGACATCAAGTGATAAAAGGCTCCTTTTGCACAGGGACACCAAACAACTTGGAGTGCTGGAAAAAATGTCAGCTCGTATCACTTTTTTAGGGGTGTGTTAATAAGTTTTACCTGTATCACAAGAGTCTGATCTTGAAATGCCTTAGCCACTGTGGGTTGTTTTGCACTGAAACTGCAGGAGCATCTATAAAGTGAAGCACGTTCTCCAGGCATTGCAGGAGGAAGGTCTAGCTAACTAAGGATAAGCAAGACCTCTTTATTTTTTCTATTGGTCCTGGGAGGATCGGGACTTACAGTGGAGAAAAGTGAGGCAAGTACACAGGGAGCCCCTGAAGGTGGCTGCAGAGCGTTCCTGGATGCGCACAGCAGCCTGTGCCAGCTGGGCTGCCGGCCACCACCATGGCACTAACCACAGAAGCTGGTGTCACCGAGAGCTGTTGTAGGATCTGCTTGCAAGAGTGGGACAGAAAAGCGACATGTCTTATTCAGAAGTCTTCGAGGAAGGAAAAACACTGTGGTAGACAAATATTTTCTTCTAATGTCCGCATTACTGAACTTGTGTTTTTCTCCTTTTTTGTGTTTTGTTATTTAATTAGGGACCTTTGACTTCATGATGGGAGGACATATCCCTCCGGCTGTTAGGATCCGAGCTTCTCCCAGTGTGAGGATTTGTCAAGGCTGAGAGATTCCGGATTATCCATAAAGCTCCTCTAAAATACACAGTTACTTTTGTGTCTTCCCGTCGTGAGGGGTTTTGGAGCAGATACAAAGATGGCCTCCAGCCTCACCTGTGCCGGCATCGTCTGGGCCTTCCTCTCCTTCCTCTGCGCTGCTGCCTCCTGTGTTGGTTTCTTCATGCCCTACTGGCTCTTGGGGTCTCAGCTGGAGAAGTCTGTTTCCTTCGGCACTTTCCGGAGGTGTTCCTACCCGGTGCGGGACGAGAGCCGCCAGATGACCGTGATGGTGGAGCAGTGTGGCCGCTATGCCTCCTTCCAGGCCATCCCGAGCGCCGAGTGGAGGATCTGCACCGTGGTGACGGGCCTGGGCTGCGGGCTGCTTCTCTTGGTGGCCCTGACAGCGCTCATGGGATGCTGTGTGTCCGAGCTCATCTCCAGAACTGTGGGCAGGGTGGCAGGAGGCATCCAGTTCCTGGGGGGTAAGTGCTCTTGCGGTGAGGGGATGGCAATGTCCAGGCGATTTGTTTGCACGTGTGGAGACTCTCCTGGTGCTTTGGGAAGAGGAGGGGGTGATTCATACTTTCTCCTAGTGAGGAAGACCACTTGGCTCCCTCAGCAACTGAGCTGCTTGTGTGGCTGCCTGAATGTGGCACAAAGACACAATGGCCTGTGCTCTCTTGTGCTCAAGTCACTGTCTGGTCATTATGTGACCTTTGAGAGCTGTGTGGCAAGTTGACTTCTGTGGGCCAGCATCTTCACAGCAGTTTTGTGGGTTGTAGTTTCCAGTGCAGCATAGCTGAGTTGGAGGTACCTGGAGAAGCATGTGGGCTACAGATCCACATGAAGCATTGTGGTTTGGCAGAGGAGAGGCTGTGTTGTGCTGGAACAACCTCTCTTTCTCCTTCTTACCCCTATTACTGGCAGAGCTCCCTACAACTCTGCTCTCTGCAGCTGCATGGATCTGGCAACAAGCTTTTGGCCCAGGTTTGAAGTGTGGATTGTTTATCCCTGGTGGAGGCGGCCCACCATCTCCCAGGAGGAGCCCTGCTGGGCTGGCTGACCCATGCTGCCTGCTGATGGTGCCACAGGTTTGTTGGCAGTGTGTGGGAGAACTACCTCCGCTCCTTTTTCTAACTTGTAATTGTGTGGCGTCTTTGTAAGAGTATGTGAAGGGTGTGAGACAATAAATAGGATCCACAAGTGTGCTTTTTACAGGGCAGTTTTCCCAGTAAATCATCACCCTCTTGTCATTGGTGACATGCAGATCAGTGGCACTCACTTTTGCCTGATGCAAGCGCTCCACCGCACACACGCACTTGCCCCCATAAAGTAACGTGTTTCTCTGAGCTTTGGGTGCTGGGGCAGTGCAGGTGCCAGCTGTTTGGGTGCCCTGCAGTGTCTGGTCCCAGACAGGTGCCCTGGCTCATGCCCCAAAGGGTGGAGTGTAGTGGAGCCCTCGTTTCTCTCCCCTCCAAACAGGTGCTTGCCCTGCAAGGGCAGTCTGGTTACATGCCGCGACTGCAGCTTCTAAGGAAGCACAAGACAAAAACTCCACTAACTGTGCAGCTTGGTGGGGACAGCTGAGGCTGGGAAAGGGCCCTGTGCCAAGCCTTCAGCCAGACGATACCAATGTAACTCCCTCCTGGCCGCAGGGAGTCCTGTCTCCAACTTTTTGAGTAGTTTCTGCACTTTAGAGCAAGCTGACCCCATCACTTCACCCTTCCCTCAGCTTTGCGACCCACAGGCATTCTTGTGTTTAATCTGTCTGACAATTTGAAAGTGCAGCAGCTGCTGTAGAGTTAACTCTGCTGGGAGCTGCAGTTTCTTGAAACCTGCTTCATTATACAGTTCCAGCCAGGCAGTTGGGGGTGGAGGAGCTTCTCTGTTCAGTGACAATCTGCAAGCCCGCTTTGTCTGACTATTTTCGTTTAGAGCCGTCACAGGCTTTAACCATCCCCTCTTTCCAACTGCTGTCTCGGCTCATCTGGTTTTAATTTGCACTTGGCCCCTTTCTCTTGACCATGCTCCCCCTTGTGCCTGTGGATCAGGGCTGGCAGGGGAGCTTACAGCTGTTTGTTTACAGCCACCCCAGGAAACAAGGCAGCTCCAGCAGTGGGCACGTGGCCGGGGGATGCTGGAGGAACCCTGCTCCCCATGACACTGGTGTGGGCTGAAGGCGTGCACCCTTCTCTGAGGTGGGATGGTGGCTCCTGAGGTGGGCAAGGAGGTGAGAGGTTCCTTCAGAGCACACCACGGCAACCCCTGAAGCTTGTCCAAGCTGGCCAGGCAGCATCCCATCCTGCCTGGAAGGGCATGATCAGGTAGTGCTTGTTCTCAGTAGGTGGCAGTTCAAGGAAATGTGAACCTGTGATAGGAAATGAAAATTGCCAACAACTTTGCTTACAGTTAAGAAATTAGTTATGCAGCATGTCTAATTTTCCCCTCTGCTGGCTTTTATGATTGTCTCGCATTTCCTTTGGCGCTGCTGGAAGTGTGTAAGGAAAGACCAAAGTGAGGACAGTCATTTCTTAACCTGCTTAAAACCTAACTGTGGGGGCACAAGGGAGAGGCCAGGTGGTGCAAGCCAGTAATTTGGATAAGCTGAAGAGACATATTAGGGTAAAGAGGAGATTCTTACATCCCTCATCAGATCCTTAGCTGCTATAAATCAGTGTCGGTTAATTGTTTAAATGACATTTAAACATTCATTCAGACATCTAACTTGGCAGTGCAGTCATTGTCATTTTAGTTGGTCTCCACTTAGAGATCTAATCAAATAAAATCCTTATAAAGTTATATATTTTTAATTGTGAATAAGGACTCCCATCTAGCTTTATATGAGGAAAAGCCTAGGAAAATAAGCAGCCACTGAGTGATGCTATTAATTCATCCGCTGCGTTAGGACAGGGAGATGTCTAAAGGGTTTCACTTTCTTTTTGTCTGAGGCGTCTGCACCCATACCCTGCTGGGGCTCTTGCTCCTGTGGCAGAGGATGAGTGTTGGAATAAACCATATTTCTCTTCAAGTTAGCAACCAGCATAAAGACAGGTTCAGTGTAGCTAGTTTATGGCTTTACTTGTGTTCCTTTTGTTTAGGATCCAAGTAAGTTTCTCAACATGATTTAAAAACATGGACTTGAAAAGGAAGTAAGCCAAGGGATAATGGATTTTTATGGGAGGCCCAAGAGCAGGGGAGATGTACAAGCCACTGAAGCTGTGGTGAGCCAAAGCTAAAACTTAGTCCAACACTAGAAGCACTTTTACTGCTATGAAGACGTGGCAGAGAGGTTTGCCTACCAGAGGTGGTAAGCGAACAGCCTGATCCTTTTCTTCTAGCACTGTGAAGGAGGAATAACTCCAAGTAGGTCAGTGGAATAACACCTGTAAAAAAGTAGTGCAGCTTGTGCTAGCTAAATGGTGCCAATGTTTTATAGCTGGGATTTCCCCAAGTTGCATGTGGCAGCTCAAGGGAGTGAATTATTCATGAGTGCTTTTACCATAAATCTGCTCTTCTAATAAAAATTGAATGGCAGAACCTGCAAGAAATTGCAGATCTAGGCAGAGTCAGAAGGGCTCTTTGGATATTGCTTTGGATCCTATGTACTTAGCCTGTATTTGCTGTTTCAGATGATCCTGGCTACAGAGAATACATGTATTTTGAAGTGACTCTGGGATGAAACATGTTAAGTTTCTGTTCCTACTAGAAGGATTGCATCATAGACTTTTACTCCCATTTGCAATTGTGAGAGCCGCTTCTTTTCCCATACATGATCACGTGGCAGCTCTGCAGGCATTACAGCAATTGCTTGCATGAAAAACAACGCTTTTAACTTTTTCTAAGGCAATTTGGTGGTGGGGGACAAGAAGTATGCAACCCCCCAAGGCCAGCCTTTTCTGCAGTGGACATCAGTGTTCTGCATCAGTGTCCACAGCTGGCAAACTGCTGCTGGGGTCTCTCAGACCATGCTTCCTGGACATCTCTCTTGGACTGCTTCAAAGAAATGACAACTGAGGTGAAAGTTATGCTGTCTGTAACCTCTTGAGGGCACAGTCATGTAGATGGACACAGTCTTCACTGGTAACATTAAGTGCGGTGTTTCCAGCTGGTTTCCTTTGTGTGTTTGGAAGACTGAGGCGTATATAACGTAGCTAGAACAGATTGCAAGGATGTAGCTTTGACCATAACTAGTGAGGATATGACAGCAGGGAGAGAAGTTTAACAAATCTATGGCAAATTTGAGTCTGTAATTATTGATCTTCTTCTCATTGTGCTGTGGCAAGTCAATTCCACTTAAGTGGAGAAACTAGAAATTTGAAGGTAGGTAGCTCAGATATGACATACTAATTTGGTGAATAGTTTCACTCTCTAAATGCAGAGCAGTGATTTTAAGAACATAGCAATATTTTTCAGAACATAATGAACTTAAAGGTTAGCCAATTTTATGAGAGGCAGTGGATCAAAAGGCACAAGTACTCCAAGGATGGTCAATTTAAAGAGAATTATGCTGGCAAGGTGAAGCTTTTCATTAAAGTGGTCAGCACCCGGGAATGAAAACTTCACTAGCTTAGAACTCCCTTTAGCTGTGTAGAACAGCTAAACCAAGCTCAGAGTACGGAGATCCGAGAGAACAGAACGTGGAACAATCTGCTGGCTGAGACACCTCTCTGAACCTGACACTATGGCTCTGATTCTAAGTGCCATGTAAGAAGTGAACCCTTCCCGTGATTCTGGGGTAGCCATGTGGCTGCTGTGTTTACTGTCATCTTTAGTATTCATTGATTGCACTCTAACAAAGCACAAGTTTTGATATTCCCTTCATTAAATGAGCAAAGTTTTCAGCAGCATCTACTCTTCCTCTCCTTGTTTCTCTGTCTTGTTTCCCTTATGTCTCACGAAAGTGCTGAAACTCCCAAAACTAGGATAGGTGAAATTGTTGGTTAGAAGATTTGGAGAGCTCTTGGAACACGGGGTAGTGAAAGGAGCATTTGGTTATTTGAAAAAAAGGGGACACGGTTTCTAACTACTTCTGATTTTGTCTCAGAAAATAAAATATGGCCATATGAAAAATGCTCTCAAGCCCTCTATGAAATTGCTGGAGAATCCTTCTTCAACTGTTCTGTGCCAATAGAGGCCATAGCAGTTTCCGTAACCCATAAGGTGCTCAGGGCAAGTGTTTGCTGGGTGCAGAGGGCAGGAGAATAAGGACTCATCCCTCAAGATGAGCAGAATGTTGCATGTGGGGTGATGTTTTGGTTCTGTGTTATCTGTGATGAAATCTCAGAGAAAGCCTTTGTGATTTTGGGCTAAAGATTTTAAGGAGACAGATCCAAATGAAATTTGCAAGTTGTTTGCATATTAATGGCTGAATATGACTTTGCAGGTGAGATGATACTAAAATGTTAGAGATAAAGGAAGAAAGAACACTAGCTTGTGGCCTTGTGAAGTCATGTAGAGAAGCTCTCCCTCAAAGGATTTGCTTGAGGAAACAGTTAAAAAAGTAAGAAGAGGTTCTTGGGGGAGGTGGAGGCACTGAAAGTTGTGTTTCAAGAAACGTGTCTGGCAGTTAAAGACAGCCCCGGGGTTCAAGGGGAGCAAAACAGTCTTGGTCCTGAGGCTGGCTAAGAAAGGGGCTTTGGAGAGAGTAGTTCCAGTTGACTACAGGAATTAGAAACTCCTGGGAAAGGCTTTTATGCAGCTGGAGGAAAAGGCACTGACCAGTAACCATTATTTCGTCTGACAGCTCAAGTGAGGCTTTCTGCTTTCTGCCTGGAAGACTAAGATCAGCATAATTTTCTGCCTAAAGGGAGAAAATGTAACTGGGAAAAGCCTTGTGGGAACAGGGAAGAGCTGAGATGATCAAGAGACTTCTATCAAGAAAACAGTGACCCCAGACTCTTCTGGGTTCTCCCAAGCAGTTTCATCCTTTCCCCCATATGTACATATTCTGGCCATCTCATCCTGCAATTTGTACCTGAAAAAAACCCCAGACATTAAACAAAATGCAAAAATGGCCTTTTAGTTATTTCATCCTCTTTAGCCTTAAAATATTTTTTGAAAGGCTAGCTTTTGGGGAGAGGCAAGAGAGAGGCATTGCTTCTGTCAAACACCAAGGCCTCTTCTTCACCTGCAAGTTAGTTGTTCAGGGCTGTTTTGTCACACCTCTCCCTTGTTGGATGCACAACTTCAGTGACTTTGCTGTACTCCTGTAAACACATGACAGGGCAATCCTCATCCCAGACAAAGACAAGCTGCAGGCTGGGTACCAATCCAGCATATGTGTGCACATACAGACACTGCAGGAGAGGCAATTGAAAGGACAGGAAACCTCACCGAGGTAACAGAAGAAGAGAAAACACTGAAAGTAACACTGTTAAACGTTGCTAGTGAGTGATTGTGTGTCATGTCTGAGGCTCATTTATTCAGCAATAATAAAGTCAGCAGAGAACACTGGGCTTGCATAGTCTGAGGTCTGCAATAGCATGTGTCATAGGACAGCCTTCATATAATTTCAGTTTGAACTAGAGTGTATGTCTGAGAAAAAAACTTCTAGTCTGAATTTAATTAAGTTTGAGAAAAGCCTGATCTCCATAAGTTGTTCCAGTGGTGAATTACTCTGCTTTTCTTCCAGATCATTAATGCAAATGTTAAAAATGTAGCACCAAGAATATATAATTGCAAAATTATGCTTTCTCAAGGAATATTTTGTCTTTTCTTTTTCTTTTAAGATCCAACACTTAGGTTGCTTTGAATCCATTTAAGCTGTGCTTTGTTGTGGTTTCTTTACTAGAACAACCTGTATACAAGCTGCTTGGTAGCTGGTGTGTTTCACAGTAGTTTTTTCTCCAGTTTTCTCTAGCTATCCACTAAAGGATTAAATGCAGCATATAGTTTTGCAGCTTCATCCCTTTTCAGCTAGATTTTGACTTGCTAAACTGAATCCTCTGGCTGCTCAGGCCTATGCTCAATCTTTGCCTCCCAGCACTACGAGGTTCCTTCACACACTGTGGTACAGCATAGAGTCAATTTCTTGGATTTAGATTTGGAGCCCAGAATATGTAAGGCAGGGAAGTGTTACTGTTTGGGAAGATGTTCAGGATAGGGGGATTTAGACAGTTAAATCATCCTAAAGATTCTGTAGCATATGTTTTATTGAAGATAAGCCAGCTCTCTCTGTTCTATTCAGATAGGAGTTAAAATATAAGACAAATTCAGGATCGAAGCCTGAATGTAATATATGAACCAATGCAATATATGTCCTTTGTCAGTTTATAAAGGACATTACTTACATTCTTACTCTCTTAATCAGATACACTTGTATTACTTGAATCTTTCCTGAATGCATGGGCCATCAGGATAGGGCCATCTGACCGATAGGGAATCCAATTACATTTATGCTTACCTGAAAGAGGTGAAGAAAGGCGCACTCTTAAATCCTGCATATTTTTGAGAGATGATACTGCTTTGCATGGTTGCCTTCACCTTGGTCACAGAAGTTCCCTCTGCAGCCTTGCTAAAAGCTGCTGCCCTGACTGATCTAACAGCACAGGTTTTTGTGAGATTTTCCTTAGAGTCCCACTGAAGGAGACCTGGTTAGCAAAGTTTGCTGTTGAAAAAACACCAACCATTTTAACCAAACAGGTTAGCAAGGAGGATCAGTAATAAACATTACTGATCCTAAGGTGCAGAATGAGTAGCTCTGGGGAGGCCATCCCTGCCAGCAAGGTCACAAGCAGTGCAGAGAAGGCAAGAGGTTATAATGCTGCTGAAACAGAGGAGATGTAACTTGAAGAAGACAAATGATGTGGAGAGTAGCCTTCATACTTAGCTGTCTTAGTTTTTTAATTCTGTTCTCAACCACTTCAGATAACTCCTCTGGTGGTTCAAAATCTTCCTAAAGAAAGCATCAGGGCTCTTATAGGCTGCAAATTTCCATGTGTCCTTTGAAGCTAGTGACACTTAGTACAAATTACATCACTATTTCTATTCTAGGATTATTTGATTTGACATTAGTCTAAAACAGGTGTGGTTTGCATGATGACTTTCTTCTTGAAGAGCTACCCCAGTGAATTAACTTGTTTATACAGACTTGTTTTAAATACATATTCGTTTTTTTTTTTAAATTACATTTAATCCTAATATAAATTTTGACTAAATACAGAGAAAGAAAAGGCCCCATGCAGAGTTTCAGCCTGGAGCAAATTCTGCAAGTAAGATTTTAGGTGCTTTGGAAGCACTTTTAAAATGGAAATGCTGATGTATTAAAAAAAAATGTTGCTGGAATACTGGGAAGAATGTCTTTACTTCTCTTGTTGTCCTATTAATGTTGAATAGAAAAGTGATGTTTTGAAGATTGCTGCAGCTGTGTTGCGTTTAAGCAGAATTTTTGCATTAAGAACAGAATTTTTGATCTAAAGAAGTCCTGGAGTGCTGTTTTATTTATCTGTAGAATGAAGTTCAGTCTTCCTGCTTTCTTATCCCTTCTTTTATTAGAAAGAAACAATGGTGCTCAGCACTTCTGTGACACTTTTCATTTCAAAAGGTTTGGCTTGCATAACCTAATGAAACTTTAGGAAACATGAGGCAGGGGACCAGATAATCTATTTTGCTGGTGTGGAGTCAGAGTAAATTCGGAGGTACTTCATTTCAGATCCTTTACATTTGTGTTAATTAGAAAAGAATCTGGGTTGGAGTTAGCAATTTTGTTTCTGCATTGAAAGATCTGGCTTGTGGTGCTTTCTGGGATATTTCAATGTATATTTGAACATTGCTGGGAACTCCATTTAATCATCAAAATGTTTCCATATTTTCCAGTGAGAGTGAAGTCATATGCCCTACAGACAGGACAGAATTGTTCCCAATGGTGTATTTTCCAGGATTTTGTCCAGTTTGGTGTTAAATGTCGATGTAATTTGTAGTTTTTTTTCTCGTTTCTCTTAGGAAAATCAGCTTACTACGCATTCCACATGGTATTTTTTTTCACAGTATTGAACCTATATTTTCCTTTCCTTGCTCACATCCTTTTACTTCTCCAATATACATTTTTACCCTCTAAGGACTTTAACTTTGGCTTCACAAGGTAAAATAAGGCAGTTTTCAAACTCTATCATTTCAACGAAGTGAGGCGTAGAGCTTGAGAGCTGCCAATGTATTGATTCCATGCAGTGAGCAGTTAGAAAGGAGTGTGGTGTAGTTAATAAACACAGGATGTATTTGTGCAACCAAAACTCCCAACCACGGGTGCTTGGCTTGTGGTGACCATCCTGCTGGCTGGTTTCCTGCTCAAGGATTTCCTTTGGCTCTGTGGAACACCCTTGTTGACTTCAGTGATGTTAAGCTTTTTATGCTGCACAAGTGCGAGGTCCTAAGAGGCACTCAGATCATGAGAAGACGGCTGAAGTCACAGAGAACCGAGAAAGGATCCTCTCCTTGTTTTTGGGATGACTCTGCCACCGCCAGACATCACAGGTCAGAGGGGCAGTATTGCATTTGACAGATCCCTTCTAGAAGCTGTGCTATATCTTCTCAGGCATGAACAATTGGGCATGGTCACTGCACCCCGACAATGCTGGTGATAAGGCTGATGCACTGGGCTTGATTAGATCTCCTTTACGTTGTTTGTTCCACTGTCAGTTCCCTGATGTCACAGGTACATCTGAGAACAGAGGCAGGCTTTCTTTCCCCTCCAGAGTGGCTTTTCCTTAGAGCCTGACCTGTTGAAATCAACAGCAGTGTTCCGCAATAGAACTCAGGGGAAGAGAGGATCTGGAGCTCAGCACCGTTGCTACTTGTTGTGACTAGAGGGATTTGGAGGAGGTTGCTGCTGTGTGGCAGTGCAGAGACCTTCTTGGGGTAGCAGAGTCTACCTAGTTACTCAGGTATGGAATACTAATTGCATCAGGACTAACACCTTGGAACAAAACTCTTTCTTGAGAAGATTGCTTTGCTGTGAGCTGAGTCCACGTTTTCTTGCACAAGCCTGATAAGCCCCAATCTTTCATGTGGACTGACCACTTTGAATTGATTTGCAGGTACAGTTCTTTACTAGAACAACAAACTTTTATATAAGCTTGGCAGTAGTTTGTAGGAATTTGAAGAAAAATTATAATGAAAGAAAACCTAAACAATTACTTATTAGGAATCATTGTTATTTTATCGTGTAGCAGAATCCAAAGAGCTTCAGAAAGAATTAAGTAGAAAATACAGAATTCTGATAAACACTATATAGTTTCTATAGTAATGTAAAGATTTGACCTTTTCTTTTGCAGTCTGACTGTTCAGTTGTCTTGCATTGTTTCCCAATAAAGATGCCTTTGCAATATAAGTTGGTATTGTTAATTTGAGAAGAACAGTTTTCTAATAAATGCAAAGTGATGTGGAGCAAGTATTGAGATAAAGCCATGAATAGCCAATCTGGAATAACAGAAGCTGCTTCTGAAATACAGCACCCTGGGAAAGGATATGAAACATGCTAACATAGTGGTGTATAAGAAATGACCTTACAACTTCTGAGGAATGCACTGCCTGACTTCTTCACAAGTTCAGGTTTTTGTCCAAGTCTGCAGCCAAATGAAAGCCTATTTATTAATCCTTTTTGATTTTTTTTTTAGTTGAGAACCAACTTGATATTCAGAGCATCACAAGTCATTCACATCAGGCACAATACAGCTGAATGCCAATCACTGGGAATGGTTACTAGGATGTACCAAAAAGTGCTTTGTTTGGGGAATTTATAGAAACCAGGGTAGAGTCATGTCGAGGGACCTTTGTGAGTGTATCTGTGAGAGAAAATTTATTTCTTTCAAAATTTGCTCTGATTTGGTCCAGGTGCTGCTCCATGACTCTGAGCTTTGAATGTCATTTGGAGATTAGTACAATCTGCCTGGCAAAATTGTGCAAACATTCCCCAGTGTACCGTGTTGCTTCTCGTATGGTTGTTGTTATAATGTAGGAAACTCTTGAAATCCATTGTGATAGGGGAAAAGGCAGAGGCAGTTGCTGTTCCAAAGAAGTCCTAACTGAAACAAAGTCAAATGGGGAGATTGACGGAGATTTGGGTTAATTTCATTTTTAATATGATAAGAACTGATGCTGACTCATTTCTTGTGTGCTTTGTAGAGGAGTAAGTAAAGGGACACTCTAAATGTTGGCTTAGTAACAAATGACAAATGTATTACTTTCAGGGGTGAAGTTCAGATGACCTTTATTCCCCTAAAAGCTCTTTTACTTCAACTGCATCCTCAGAAAGGTATGAGCAGAGGAGGCAGCAGTCAGAGGCAGAGGGATGTGTGGGTAGGGAAGCAGGGGAAGTGGGAATGGAGAGGGCTGTGAGAGGAGAAGAGATTCACCTCCTCGTAAAGTTCCATTTGCCATACCTGCAAACAGATGGATTCTTGGTACTCTGACTTGCAGAGGGTATTTCAGATGTGGCATGGGTTATGCACAAGAAAACAGGAAACTTAAGGGTTCTGTGCTATAGTGTGATTTAGATTTCAAGGAATTCTGTTAGTTTTCAAGTTCTTTTTCTGGCACAGCAGTGAAAACATGACAAATGGCACTAAATACTGGCATAAAACCCTCTACAGCCAAGACAAGCTCAGAAACCATTACAGGCACATTCTGCAAAATCAAGAGGTGATGATAAAAGTCAAGGCATTTTTATGAGAAATCCTTTTATAAGAAACACAATGGCTGGCTTTGGAGAGCTTTGTTCAGTACTGGACATCTCCTTTCTTGCTAGAAACTTTCTCTCCAGAAAATATTCCAGCTTCACCAGCAGACCATTAAAAGGAGAATCTGGCCATTTGGACCAGGCTACAAGTTGAAGCAGGTTGCAATGTTGAAACTCGTCAGTGAGGTAAAGGTGCAGACTCTGAGCCTCGCTGTGTGGCCCAGAGCTAAGACTACTGATAACCCCCTGAACAGCTGAAGTAATGAATGTACTGAAGCTGTTTCCATCAAAGATGGGCTGCACAGCTTTTTTGTCCCATGTCCTTAACCAGAGTTTGAGGTTTTACTCCCACAATGAATGCAAGCAGTTCTGTTTGGGAGATCAGGCTCTTCTTACCACAATTTCAAAATAATGCTGTTATAATAATTAAGGAGTAAAACGATTCTTTAACAGGCTGCAGTGGAGTGATGTTTTGGCAACTGTTCTCTGTGTGAGCGCTGTTGAACAGAGTTCTTCTCCTATGCTGGCATCATCCTCTATTCCCCATTCTCCTCTATTGACTTCTATTCTTTGCCCAGGCTGTGGAAGGGGACACCACGGCTGAAGATAGTTTATGCTGAGCCATTAACAACTCTGATTAGCTTGTTCCTCTTTTCCTTAACAATTTGCAATAAAAACTGTCAGGAAAGAACTGTGCAAGGGCTGGGACAAGCCTTACACTGGAGATGGCAAATTCCATTTCATGCCACTAAGCCAGAGATCCGGTGCTAAGAACACAGGAAGCTGGGAAGATAAATACTGTAACTTTTCATCTCATGCATAAGAATTGCAGTCTGTTTTGATCTAGTGATAGAAAAAAGTCATTCTGCTTATCTCATCTAACATAGTGGCTAGTCTGATTACAAGCTTCTCTGCTTGGCACTTTTTAAATTTCAATTTGGCTGCCTGTGCCCTTGGCACACAGTGGGTTTCATTAAATTTCACAGCAGTTAGTTTTCATTCCCTCTGTGACACCTTTTTATCAACATTTGACTCTAGTGTAATTTCAAGCAATTGTGCTTTTTTTTTTCCAAAGTGCTTGTACCATAATAAGTTGCCAGAGCAGGTGGGGGTAGACAATTCAGACACTGTTGCAAATCTCTGTACAAAGGTAATATATGAGAAGCCAGGTCAGCTTGCAAGTGTTTTTCACATATGACAGCAAAAAGGAGCTCCTTCCCATTCTGTATCATTGAAGACTGTCAAAAGTGCAGTTAAAGAGCTTGCTGTAAGAGGCAAATTTTATTTTCCTCAAGCTAATCACAGCTTCATTTTAAAAGCAGACCTAGTGGACTGTTGCTGGACTGACAGCCCCAGGTTGTTAAACAAGCCTGCAACCCAGACAGCTTAGCAAGTCTGTGGGAGTTTCCTTATCAAAAACAGATGAGGAGGTTGGTTAGGCAGGAAAGTGTGTGTGTGTATATGAGCCCAGGAATACAGACACCAAACGCAGCTGTTTTCCTTTTAGTTGGGTGCTCAGTCTTTGGTAGGTGGGGTGAGGCAAGGCAAGCACCCCAGCAAGGGCCTGGCATCTCTTGTCCTCAGTGCAGAGCAACATTTTCTCCAGATGGATACTGGGCAAATTTGTACAACTATAAGTGGTTTTGCCAAAGTGTAAGTGGTTTTCAGGTGCACTCTAAAAGGTCTTTATTTGCAGAGTGCCAGCCCTTCTGCAGTGCTAGCCCTTTTTCATTCTGCCAAACCTGAACTTCCAAAAATAATGTGTTACGGTTTCTCAGTAAAATTTTAAAAAGTATCTAATTAAAAATTAATTCAAAGTGAAGCTTAAAAGTTCTTAAAAGTGAGCTCTGCATTCTGAGGTGGCTCAGAGACCAACAGATCTATGCCTCACTGCCGAGACAAGGGCAGCCAAGCTTGGGAGACCATAAATTATTTTCTGAATGAGACTTCCAATTGATGAAACTTTTCCTTATGCCCATTAGAAGGTGTTGGTTCTTGTCCTTCCAGTTTTACGAATGGAACGTCTTGCTTTCCTCTACCCTAAGGTCTCCAAAGTGCCCTTGTAGGCAAAGAGTTTCCAAATGTACGCAGACTTGAGCACCCTGAAACAAGTCAGGTTTTCCTTAAACACCTCAGGATAGCTGGAGATTATGGACGGTTCCCCACCGCCTTTGCAGGAGAGAACTTTGTGCTCTGTGGTTCCTGGTGGGAGAATATCTGCTGGGAATTTTCCTCAAGGCACCTCCCTTCCTTGGAGGTTCCCCACGTGATGGGACTGGTCAGTCCCATGCATGCCCTGGCACAATATCTGTTTGGTGGATAGGCTGGCTGTAGTTGACATCTCAGTCAGCATCTTGAGTTCCCTGAGAAGGAGGAGGCGTAGCTGTGCCAAGAAAGCAAGCGACTCCAAGCATCCACCGTGTGTCTGAAGGGCAGTGGCTGCTGCAGGAGCTGTGTGCTCCTGCTGCCACTTCCGAGCGGTGAGCTGGGTACCCAGCCACTGCAAATTGTCACGGTGCCACTGCTGTCAGCCCTGACTGGGACCTGGCTGGAAAAGATGGCCTCACCTTTCTTCTGGGAATGGTCTTTACAGAGCACAGTTTTCAGTGCATGAACCTCTGGCTACGGACTGAAAGCTCATTTTGTTTTTTCCGGGTTGGCTGAGTACATTGGTTGGCTGCTTTATGGATGAAGGCATAGCTCATAGTTTCTGTGAGCTTTTTTTTCCTACTAAGCTGAACATAAGAATACAGATTATTCTCTGTCTTAGCATGAGGGCTTGAAGTACAGAATCTTGGTGTTTCCAGCATGAAATGCTCCAGTGTAAGTAGCAGACCTAATACAGTATAGCAGACTGTTCAGCAATAAAATTGCTCTGGGGGAAGCTTCTTCCTCTTCCACAAAATTAATGAGTATTTTATATCTTGGAAGTCTGGAGATTCCTATAAATTTTATACCTAACATAATGGTAGAGGTTTAAACCACAGAAATGGCATTATAATTATGACCTAAGTATGCAGAGATCCAAGACAGGATTTTTGATCCCCATACAGGCCATTCACTTAAGAGG
Organism: Nicator chloris; assembly: GCA_013400495.1. NCBI lineage: Eukaryota > Metazoa > Chordata > Aves > Passeriformes > Pycnonotidae > Nicator > Nicator chloris. The sequence continues at coordinate 67,131 of WAAE01003337.1, forward strand.
GGACTCAATGATCGTTGTGGGTCCCTTCCAACTCAGGAAAGGGTCGTTATTCTGTGATTCTGTGGTGGGTTTTTTTTGGACATCAATATTGAAACAGAAATTTTTTAACCAATGTGGCCAGTGGCAGCTCTGAAAAAGTAAATAATCAAAATATTATTTGAGAATGCAAATTAATGTATATCTTAGAAGAGTTATATCTTCGTATTTTTTATCTTAGAAGACTTTAATAGAAGGCCATGTCCTTTTGTTTCAAGATGATATATTTCATTATTGGTGCTGATGATCACCTGACCCTGTGGGCCTGGAGAGAAACAAGACTGCCAATGTCATGTAGATCTTGACAGATGTCTCTGAGTATTTACAGGCCTTGATATATATGCAATCTATGGATATTTCAAAACTGATTAACATTTCAGAACCTGAGTTAAAGTTATATTTGGCATTTCAATAGTGTCAAGGCAAAATTAATCAGAGCTCAAAAGATATGCACTCTTAGTGACATGTTAGTGACAGTGAAAATAAAAACCACTGGGAAATACTCCGCTGAAAGACAGACTCTAAACTGGATTTTGGAAGAGGATCTGCAAAACTGGCTTACTGCCATGGACAGATTCTGAGGTGATGTCTAATAGTGTAGCTGGCATTTAGTGACTAGGGTACCAGCTTAAATGACTCAGGCCTCTGCCAAGTTATATGTCCTGTAATAAGTCACTGCAAATCTTCTTACTTGTGAAACATTAACATAATAAATATGCAAACTAATCTCTTGAAAGAGTTCAGATAAGCAGCATTTTTAAATGTACCCAGTCAAGTGTTTTTCAGCCAATGAAGCTCAGCAAGCAAATGCTTTCATCTCAGTGGCTCTCGTGAGAATGGTCAACATTTATACCTGGTTGTGATTTTAGGCTGTGTGACTGTCTGTCTTTATAGTAAAAATAAGAGAGCAGAATAAATTTTTCCCCCATTAGTTTTGTTTGTCTTTGTTTTAAATAGGTCAGCGATAATCTTTACAAATTTCAAAAGATGTTAATTCAGCCTCAGTGAAAGCTGTTAGGATCCAGTTTGAAAAGCATCAGATCAAACAGCATGCCTTTTCAGAAATCATGCTTTTTATTTGTTCCATAAAATAGAACCCTAAATGAGGGATTAGCAGTAGTTTTGCTTTAATAGCACCTAGTAGCTATAGGAAGATATGACGGACTCTGTGTCTGCAGATGGGTGTCTCTGTTTCCCAGCAGAAGGATGGTGTAGTCTGTCTGTCTGTGGTGAAGCTGGACATCATTTTTAGGTGCAGAGGAAGCATGAGCTAATTGTTTAATTAGTTTTGAAACTACAAATCTTATGCCATACTTTTGTTCTGGAAAAAAAAAACAAAACCACCCAGTGAACAGGGCAAAAGTAAATAATAAAGAGAATCTACACAGGATACGCTGCCACTTTGGCTAAAGCCAAAGCTAGAGAAGACCCAGGAGGGGATGAAGTTTGGGGTGAAAAGGGGTTGGACTTTATTAGTTTTTTCCCCCCTCACTTTTTATATTTTTCTGCTTGCTCATTGTGAGAATTGTCTTAATTTAGACTTTGGCAAGAGCATAACAGCCTCCACTACTTCCACTTACCTCTGAATTCAGTACATGGTGACCTGTGTACTGATCCACTGACACAGTGACCTGGGTCTCACATCTGGACACCATTCCTGTCTCTTGCATGGAATCTCTTTGATTCCTCTTCACATTTCCCCCCTCTCTTCCCAGGACACTCTTTGAATTACTTTATGCCATATCCAGCAAGCATTCCTTAGTCATCATGGTACTGGTTGTTCCCATTTAAATCCAGACTACTGAGATTCTCTTTAAAATATCACAGATTTTTCTTAACCCCTAAAGACACGTGGACACAAGGACAATGGGGAGTCTTCCATCGTTCAAATGTGGTGAGAGTTGTTGTTTCCAGACTGGGAATGTAAGTCCACCTTGAAAATAGAGTGGGATTGCTGTAAGCCAGAGGGGCTGGTATTGTGGTTTTTAGAGATCTTGAACAGTGGATTGTTGCCACAGGACTATGGTTTCAGCAGTTTCGAATGTGAATTCAGAAGTTGCAATCAGATTTTTCTTCAAGCGCTAACAAGTAAAACTGAGAAGACAGGTGCATCTCTAATGAAGCTAATCAGTCTGTGAGATGGATGAGATGGGCAAAACAGGATGGAAAAATAGGGAAGATTTGAGGGGGATAAAGACTGCATAAGGTTTTTTTTTTCCTTCACTATATGAGTACACAGTTTGATGTCATCTCTGGCAAAGCTGATTGACAGAATTCTATATTGTAAGTTATAAGAGTATCTTTCTGGAGAATCTTTATCTTCTCAGTGCCTCAGCACAGATGCAAGGAATATTTTTCCCTTTCACAGTTAGGAGGCTACAAACTTATTGAAGGTTATATTTACAGAAGTGTTGAATAGAGGCCTTCCAAGTCTTAGGTTCAAGGGGAGCCACTGACCTAGCTGTCATGTGGTACTTCCTTACAGTAGTTTATGAGTAAAGGATTATCTGCCTGGCATTTTTGAGGCAGATGGGAATTTATACTGTGTGCAGCCTGAGCTGATGGTGACTGTGCAGTGCTGGTCACAAGTTAACATAGACTGTTTCTCAAGGCAATTTACCCTGTTGAGCTCCTTGCTGCCATAATTAAATGGCTTTGTGTAGTCCAGCTGTACAGAAGGCATGCCCTAACTGAAAGACACAGCTAATTTTCTTTCCTTTGTCAAGCTTTTCTTGCAATAATGAATACTGTCCCATGGTTCAAAAGAGGTCATAGCTTCTTTTATGTACAAAGATTACATATGCTTGTTTAGATGACTGTTTTTCAACCTTTCCTGTCTGGTTGACTCCCTAGATTGCTGAAAAGCATGGCTGAGCTTGCTGTGCTTAGTTACCTTTTGTGGGTGATGAAGCAAGAGTCTGTGACACCTTCTGTGGTCTTGGGTCACACCCACTGAGAGACCAATTTAGAAAATAAGACATTTTCCATTGATATATTTGTAGGTTAGAGCTGCCTTGTTATGTGTGAGTTTTTTTAAAGGACATTTTATATTCCCTGTGTACGAAGAACAATAGTCCTGTAAACTTCTGGCCAGGAAAGCAAGCAAACATGCAACCAGGGCATAGACCTGCCACACAGTTCAGAAAGGAGATTTTGATTCAAAGATCTCATCGAACCATTAAGTGGTCATCTTATGTATCTGTAAAATATACAATACTTCCACTTCTGTTCTGTTTTGCAGATATGTATTTAGAGGGTTAAGGCCATGGGGATTATATATTCTTTCAAAAGCTTTGTTCGGGCATTTTGTCCCACTTTCTAACTGGATCTTTCACAGGAGCAATTAATAGCTCTGCAGATTACTTGGCACTGCACAAACAATACTTTGCAGGAGGCTACACAACATCATATTTACAAAGAAAGAAACATTTAAGACCAGTGGTGAACTGAACATGCTTTTTAGGTTGACACTACTTACTTCAAACCCTCATGTTCTTAACCACTCTTTACATACAGCAGTGTTAGGGTAACACAGCTGCAAAGCATTGCACAAAACCTCCCCACATACACACAGTCTTCCTGCATTTTAACCTTCAGGCTGCAGGAATGTGAGAAGCTTTTCTTTCTTTTTCACCTTCTGGTTCTAGAAGGGATGCTCAGCTGGGCACCTCAGCCGAGAGTGAACAGTCTTACTGATACATACTCAAAGAGATTTGCTCTTTTCGAGCAAATCTGTTTCTCTTTGCACTCACAGTGAGGTACAGGGGAATGTATCAGTAAGATACTGTTTTGGGGGGCAGCAGGAAAGTACAGGTGCCCACAGCCAGGCTGGCAGCCCCTGCACCACCCACGAGTTTGTGGTGTGAAGAGCAATGCCTTGCCATCGATTGTTGTGCCTTGGTGCCCGCGCCTGGCGTGCCGGCTGGGAAATCAGTGCTTGCAAGGTGATGGAAAGTTTACCACTGTAGGAGTGGGACCTTGGTACACTGAGCAGCACAGTGACTTGGGGTCTACATCTGGGAGCTGAAGAGGGACCAAGGCATTGATACACCTCACTGCAGAAACTCCAGGAAATGCTGTATGGCTGGGCCTACCAGGCAAGATCTAACACAGCTGAAGTGACCCTCTGGCATGTCCCAGTGATTGGATCTCTATGGAGTTGTGGCTGTAAAGAGCAGGGGCAGCTCCCTTATGTGAAATAAGGAAAAGTGTCAAAACGATTTTGTGATGATGTGATTGCAAGATTAATTGGCACATGCATTAGCAAAGGACACAGAGAAAAATTGCATTTGCTTATGGGAAGAGTGAGTCAGAATGACTTTGTACCTGCTTCCTGTGTGTCACACATATGTAATATCTTTAGTTTAGCACTTCATTGTTTGCTTGATTATTTTAATTTTCTGAACTACCTCAGTGTGAAAACATATCACAGAAGATGCTGATACTTTTTATTTATGTAAGATGCTTAAATTATACTTCTGAAGTTACTTACCCAGCGTTTTATTTATCTTGCAGTCATAATTATTTAGTGCCTCCTCCATCTGCTTTTATTTAATTATGACTGTATAGGCAGCAGCCACAAAGATAAGCCTCTTCAGGCTGATCTGTTGCACAGAGAGCTTTCTGTACACTGTAATGAGCCTGCTTGACACCTGGCAATTAAACAGAATAGACTTTTTTTTTTTGCTATTCAGGAGAGTTGGCATGATATCAGGCATGCAGTGACGTGACTTGGTTCTCACTTGTGGGGCAGACTCTCCCTGGCAGTATGAAAAGGACAGGTGAAATCAATTAGAGTGTTGCCAGCTGCTTGAAACAACCCTGCTCAGCTTCATAACCCAGTCTTGTCAAATTTCTGGAATCTGATGCATTTTTGTTTGAATGTCTTCTTCAGCCTTTTCAACTGTTGCCAGAGAGAACCTCCTACTGAAGTTCTTTCTGCTTAAAATTCAAGAGTGCTTTCAACTCCCCCTCTAAGGCAGGGTTTGTTACAGAATAAAGATATTCCTTATCACAATACTTATTTAATATATCCTTTTTGATGCTGTAAAGAGTGGTGGAGAGACTGGAGTCTGTGTAGGCCTGTTGGCTAAAATTACACTCTTACACACCTGTTTATTGCTAGCACAATAACATTGATTCCTGTGGGATTTCTCCAGGTTCACTCCTCATGTAACCAAAATCCAGATATGCAGCTGCCTGTTTTCTGGGTGCATAGGCACAACCCCAGTTCCTTTTACACAGGAAATTATTTTGACCAGCGTGGGCTATTTTTCCTTAGCCTTGAGTGTATCTAAGTTTTCATGGATGTGACTTGGATCTACAGTTGCTAAGGTCAATGAAAATAAAATGTTAAATTAAAAGTTTATCGACGGTTTTATCACGAAAAATACATGTACTGTATGCCCACAAAGGTAATAATTCACCTTTCCTTTTCATTATTATACCTTTCTTTCTGTGAACAATGTCCTTTAAATTAGTGTTGTGACTTTGAGCCACTAACCATTTCCAAAAGTGTGTTTATCATTTAAAGAAGCAAACATTGTAATTAATTTAACAGTAGGATGAAATCTGTTTATTTTGATCCAAACATTAGAAAAACTCCTTGAAGTTAACCTTAAAACAATGATGAACCAGCCTTATTTCTCAGTGGTTTCTCTAGTGTGACTTGGATCTGCTTTGCCTTAATCCTCATCATGCCATTCAGCTACCCACTGTGAAATAAAAAAGGCAGCTCCCAGAGGGAAAGACAGCAAAAATGGCTTTCAAAACTTGCTTTTTAAAAATAATTTGTAAGAAATTATAACTTTTTTTGAAAGGGTTTTTTTAAGGCTCCTTTCTTCTTGGTCACGTTTTTCTGGTGTTTTTATTAGCAAACCAATGCTGCCTCACTCCTCCCAGTAATAAGAATATTTCAGTCCAGATTCATAGCTTCAAATAACTGGCCACTACTCATGGACCTTGTGCAACTACCTGGATGCAGGAGGGGAGAGCAGTGGACACTGTCTACCTCCATTTTAGCAAGGTTTTTAACACAGTCTCTCACAATATCCTCATAAACTCAGAAAGTGTGGACTGGAGACTGGACAGTGAGGTGGATTCTACATGGCAGATCCCTGAAGCTCATAATCTGGGGCACAGGATCTAGTTGGAGGCCTGTCACTTGTGGTGTCCTCCCAGGTTCAATTCTGGGCCCAGTGTTGTTTCACTTGCTCATCAATAACTTGGGTGAATGCGTAGCTGCCTTTTCAGAAAGTTGGCTGACACCAGGCTGGGAGGAGTGGCCCTTCAGAAAGACCTCCACAGATGGGAGAGATGGGCAGAGATGAACTGTCTGGAGTCCAGCAAAGGCAAATGCAGGGTCCTGCACCTGGGGAGGAATAACCCCATGCACCAGGACAGGCTGGGGGGTGACCTACTGGAAAGCAGCTCTGTGGAGAATGACAACAAGCTGTCTATGAGCAGCATGTCCTTGTGGCCAAGAAGGTCCTTGGATCTTGGGGTACATCAGGAACAGCACTGCCAGCAGGTCAAGGGAGGTGATCCTGCCCCTCTAGTCAGCCCTGCTGAGGCCACATCTGGAGTGCTGTGTCCCGTTCTGGGCTCCTCAGCACAAGAGAGACAGGGAGCTCCTGGAGCAGGTCCAGTGGGAGAGCTATAAAGATGATTAAGGGACTGGAGCATCTCTCCTATGAGAAAAGGCTGAGGGAGCTGGGCCTGTTCAGCCTTGAAAAGATACAACAGAGAGATCGCATCAATATCTATGAGTAAGTGAAGGGAGGTTGCCAAGGGGATGCAGCCAGGCTCTTCTCAGCGGTGCTGAGCAATGGGACAAGAGGCAGCAGGCAGAAACCAATGCACAAGGAAGTTCCACCTGAATATAAGGAAGAATTTGTTTAGTTTGCTGGTGTCTGAGCAGTGGAACAGACTGTCTGGGGAGGTTGTGGAGTCTCCCACACTGGAGGTATTCAAGAACTTCCTGGACACAATTCAGTGCAATTTGCTCAAGGATGATCCTGATTGAGCACAGAGCTTACACCAGGATGACCCACGGTGTTCCCCTCCAACCCTACCAATTCTGAGATTCTATGAGATGAAGGGAGCTGTTGGTAAGTAATTGAAGCCTTGATACCCCAGTGACACCATGTTGATCAGCCTGGAACCTTGGGTCTTCTGCTGTTTCTCCTCAGTCTTTCCCAAAGTGGTTAAAGACATCTTTTCTTTGACATAATTTCTATCCCTTTCTTTGCACTGATCAGCAATGTCACCTGATGGTTTTGATCCTGTGTGCTTCAGATTATAATGTATGTTTTAGTATTTTCTGTCTTCTTCAAGAGCTAAGCACCTTGGGCCATGCCTGTGCTTCCTAGTACACTTTGGAAAAATATTATGGGCATCTAGGTCATCATCATCTTCTCTTTTTCAAGCCATTTATTGCTTGAAAGACCAGTGCAATAAATATAAAGCTCAATAGTCAGACAGGAAATTCTTGAAAACTTGTACCTTATGTTCTGATCAGCTTGAGCCAGCATAACCAGATGCCAGGGGAGCATCCTGCTCTCCCAGTCTCACATCCTGATCCTGCTGCTCACCAGCTTTCCACCACCCTGCCACATCAGGAACTGCTCTGCCTGAAAATTGAGTTGGAAAAAAAAAAAGAGTTATTTTTAGCTGGATCAATTCCTCTGTTTGAGTCCCAGCATGGCCACATAAATGTTTGTGCTGGCACAATTGGAAGGATGCAGTGGGAGTGGGAATGAGCAGTCCCAGCTCTGAGGAGGAGGAAACCAGGAACTGTATGCATCACCAAAACACTGTCTGTGCACTTGGAAGCTTAAGGGCTGACCCTCAGCTGGAGCATCTGTGGAGTCCTAAAAGGGCTAATATGTAGCACTATATGTGAGTGCAGGTGATGATGAGTGTGGAAAGTGAATGTTTTCAGCCAGAACACTTGAGAAGCAGCAGTTGAAGTTACAGAGCAAGAAGTTTTAACAGAGCCTTGCTGGACGGGGGTGGGCTTTTTTTTTTTTTTTTTTTTACATGATCATCACAGAAACAGCAGGGTTGTTTCTCATAGCCAGATTTTCCTAAGTGCACACTGCAAGTGCGAAGTACATGCGATAAACAAGGTTAGGTGCTTAATTGCTTAGAAAGGAAATAACTTCTATTACAATATATTGTTTCAGTGGCAGCTTTTAGGTTCCCTACCCTGTAGCCTCTGTGACCAAATCCTTAGTCACAGCTCGAGGCTGCAGAACATTGTCATTATTCAGTGGTTAATGCAGAGATTTCAGTAATCCTCAGGGGGTAGGAAAAAAAATGAAGAAAGGAAGAAAGAAGCTTCCTGCTGATGAGATTTTCAAAGCCAGAGTTTATGCACTGTATATTTAATGAGCACAGGTGAAGCAATTTTATTGTTTCTTTCCAGGATTGTATGAACCTTGTATTCAAGAGTTCTTGTCAGTGGGATTCCTGTATGCAACATTTAAACAGTACTTTCTGGAGGGAAGAAAATAGATTTGAAATTTCAAGTCATGGATATTTCTAATGCAGTTTTTCAGGATTAATTTTGCATGTAATCACGATACAGTTTATCTTCCCCAGCAAGACCAAATGCTGTAATACATCACTGCTCTTTTCTCTGAGAACTGATTGTTACCTAATGCCTGCAGCCAGGTTGTGAAAATTTGAGGCTGTTTCCCTGCAAAGTATGCTCTCATAAAAAACGCATTTTTCAGAGCCACGCCGGCTGAACTGTTTTTGTTATTATGCTTGGGTGCTTTATGACGCTGTTAGCATCCTCCTAACATACTACACCGAAATGACCCATTATGCCATGTTAGTAGCATCACTGTTTAATCTGCCTTGCATTTGTTGTCTTATATTTTAAACTTAAGAGATGATCTTCTAAATGTAACCATCTTCTCTTTGTGGGCGTAAAGCCCACAAAGAACATGTTCGCTGTGCATTGCAATATCTAACGTTTTTTGTTTACAAAAGGGAGAAGGGAAGGGTTTCTATGTTCCCAGGGACTTTGATCCTCTGGAATCTTTCTGTTTGCAAATAATGGAGCAGGAGGTGTCAGCAGCTCCAGAAATCGTACCAAGCTACAAAGAATTGCGTTGGTTTCCCAGAGTGAATGGAATCCGTGCAGTATGTCATTAAGCACTGCCAGTTAAGATGACTGCTCCAAGTGTCTGCAAACATAAGACCCCCTTCCAGAGACACAGTGGATTTCAAATCTCTCCCTTAAAATGCCTTGCAGTGTTATTTCTTTACACATCTCTTTTTTAGTCTGCTGTATATTTGCTTGCTTGAAGTCCACTCTGATGTCTGACACTGGCAGGTAACTATGTAATTTTCAGAAGAATAAAAATATCAAAGCCACAATACCAAAATGACAGCTGAAGTTCAGTGTGCTCTATTTTAGCCTTCTCCTCCCATTTCTAATTTGCAATGGGCTGCTGAAGTTAGCCTCTGCTGCATGGCTGCCCATTGTGAAGCTGGTGCCCACAATCACTTGCTTTTTCTATGGAACCAGTGGGGCACAAGGGGAATTTCATGATCTCGGTGACAGTGATAACAATGCAGAGTCAGATCCTGACATTCAGGAAAGCTGGTGTTGAAACTTGGCAGTCAAACAAAAAGAGCCCAGTTTTAAACCTCTGTGATAAATTATCCTAACACTTAGAATTAAATGTGGGGTTGTTTTTGACACGTGCATGATCTCTCACATTGGAGCTGGTCTTTCTGAAATATTCTATTTCAGAATAGTTATCTGATATTTGTGTATCCTGCACTTCAACAAGGGTTGCACAAGTAGTTTTAAACGCTTTAAGATAATGTCTTAAAGCATACCATAAATATGGTATGAGAAAGAGCAGCTTCTTTACAGGCAATGACACTCCAAGAATAGTATCTCACTACTCTGAAAGGCTGTTCCAGACCCTTGGTCCTTTGGTGGTTAGAAGCCTTCTCCTAATCTTCAGGATGAATTTATGTATTCTTAGTATATATTTATTTGCTCTTGGACCAATGCTGAACCTTAGGTTAAATAACTGTTTTCCCCCTCTTCTCTAAGCTGCTCTGATGTATTTATATAAACAGCAATTTCAGCTCAGACTTAACTTCCATTGTTTAGTTCTGTTCTTTTTACCTGGGAATCATGGGTAGTTTACCTCCTCGTTTAAGACAGAGTTTACAGTTGTCTGTCTCACTCTGTTAGTCCTTGACAATCTTGCACAAGTTTGTTGCTCCTCTTTTTAATTTTTGCTTCCCTCAGTTTTTCAGGTGAATGGTTTTGGCCACTGGCTGGGGTGCTCTATGCAGTGAAAGGAGACAGGCCTCTCCAGGAGAGCTTGGTCCCACCCGTGTCACATCCCATCTGTAGTAAGATGTATGCAGTTTGGAGGTGCCTCTGGTCAGTGTGGAGAGTGTCGCACTGCCACACGAGAAACACCACACGAACTCTGACCTGGGTTCAGCCAAGAGGACTACCTTTATTACATCACTGACTCCATTATATAGTATAGCAAGCAAACCAAGTGGTTGGTAAGCAAGGTCAACACCTCTCCAATCACACTGGTCAAGACAGGTGTCCATCAAGAGAACTCCTCCTCGATAAAAGAATGTGAACAATCCACAGTTTACAGAAAATGTGCGTGAGAACAAGGACACTTAAACATCAGAAGGCTGAAAGAGCAGGGCGACAGGAGAGAGCCTGGACAATTAGCTCATATAAGCTGCTTCAGTTTTAGCTGGCTAAAGTTTGGTGAGATGAATCCTGCCACCTCTGGACAACCTTATTTGGTAGCAGTCAGTCTCTTGTAAGACCAGGGGATGATCTGTGAGTACACCCATGTCGTCACATACTGATATGATTCTCCTCCTCCGAGCTGGTGTTGTAGGGCATGAAGACACCTGGCAATCTTTTTAAGAACAAGCTCAATGCCACCATGGCATAATGCTTTATCATCTGTTATGCTCCACTGCACTGAGTACGTCCCATAGGACAACTCTGGAGGACGATGGTCGCCTGCTGTCCATGTGGAAGGTCTGTTCCCCTGATTGATTATCCTTCTGCGTTTCACACTTCAGATCATCCCTGCACAAGAGAGCTCTGCCTGATGAATGCTAATATTGGCACTACAGGTTGTGCCTTATTTAACATCAGGCTCACATTACTAATTTTCTTGCTTCGGTTTGAAGATCTTCACTGGATGACCCCATGTCTGTACATTTAAATGATAGGAGACTGTAAATTTGCTCTCATGGATAGTGACAGCATCCTTTGTTCACTAATAAGGCTTGGCAATTAGTTGTGAAACTTGTGTATGCACAACAAATCATTCAGCACACGGGTGGCATTGTAAGCCCCATATTCTGGATTCAGTAGACCTTTCTCTGAGTCTCACTCCATAGGCATAAATTTATGCCATGAATGAAAGAACATGCTTGAAAAAAGGACTCAAGTGTGATGCCTTGCCAATGTAGTTTGTTAATGCCTGAACAAGTGTAGTCGAGTTTCAATTATTTATGATAATATCTTCTAGCCTGCCAATAAAATAGTGTAATAGGTTTTTTAAAAGTAATGAATTCCTAGAAATATGAGATCTTGTTACTAACATAAATTAAAACTCTGCTGAGAAGTGGGATGAGTACCCTTAGGGGTAAAAGGGTTGTTGAGTTCTTTAAATGTGTGGATTAGCAAAATGAGAATTAATGAGCTGTTGTTATTTATAGAAGCAACATCTGATCAGTGTTTCCTCATAATTCATACCTCCCAAAACCTGGATTTACTTCCCTTTTTCTCAGCTAAGGGCTTTAGATGCAGTAATATTTCTTCCACAGAACCAAGATGCAGCAGTATTTTAAACAGGTTCTCCATTTTATGCTGGAATAATTATTCCTGATTTATGTTCTGTCTGTTTTGCATACAATGGGTCAAGCCCCTACTTAAAATTCATGTAGTCCCATTCATGTGAAAGAGTCTTTTAACAGTTCAGAGGTAGAACAAGGCAGCAGAGGAGATGCCTGAGACCAGGACTCAGACAAGAGACTTACTTTGTGATCCTGACCAAGACTCTCAGGGTACATTCATCCACCTGCAAGACAAGATAGCTGCATGCCTGATCTGTCTCTACACTCAAAGGAGAGAAGAGTTCATCAATCAGAGGTTATTATTTATACCCTAAATAGTTGTCCTAGGTGATGAAGGCTTTATCATTTGTCTGTGCTCTGGTATTTGGTGCTCCTGCTTCATGGTGCTCTTTCATGAGTGTCAGAGACTTGCCTGAAAGCCACCCTACTTCAGTGGTGATTTTCACTGAGAACTATTTCTCAAGTAATGGAGCTGTTTTTAAATGCATTTTTTGTGTAAGTATATTTGATTATATTTGGCTTATGGTAACTCCTAGCACAGCTGCAGTTGCATCTGATCTGTATTGCTGTATCTGTAGTGCTTGTCTATACTGCCATTCCTATGTAAAGGAGCAATGCCAGTGAGTTTGGCAACAGGAAGAAGTGGAAGGTGGTAGACCATGACATACACTTTCATATGCTGTGTCTGTCTGCAACATCAGTGCTATCCCAACACCTCTGGCTATGTTTTGAACTGTCTGAGCCAGTGTAGCCATCTGAATCATGAAGATCCACCACTTAAGAGTCCTGCTTTAGTGCCAATTTGTGAATGTTAGCCTCTGTGATTATTTCAGGTCCGTAATCTCATTACCTAAACACTCCTATATTGAACAGTCTGAGTCACTTATCATGCTGTAAACTAATTTATTCCAGTCTATTCTGAATGTGTTTGCTTTTGTCTTCTGACGGATGGAAATATCTCTGTGCTTTCTGCCTCTTGCTGCTGGCATCCCATCTATTTCTGCCACTTCCCAGGCTGGCTGGTATTCTCAGAGCTGCTGTTTCCTTCAGTGAAAACACCCCATATTTCTCTGCTGCATTTGCTGGCTTGTTCCTAGTTCTACTTTTGCTCTCCTTTTAATTTTCTCTTTAGTCTTAAGTATATTTTCTTTCTGTATCCTCAAAATGATATTTAGTGGTTTCCTTGATGGTTTAGTTCTCTGGTCGTATGCCATATTACAATAACCCTAACTCAGATATGTAGGTGTCTTTTCCTGTTATTACCATTACTATGCCTGCCACATTCATTACCAACTGGCAGCCACAAGCTTTACATACTAAATAGTTTTCCCCTCAAATACCCTTTACTTCTCCTCTCCCAAGTTTATTTTCCTCTCAGTGTATGGGACAAATTATGTGTAAAACGACACAATTGACAATGGGAGCTATGGGTGTAAATCCCCCTTGTGCTGAAAGGAGAATGGGCCTCCGAGCTTCTTGCCATCTAAGATGCATCCTGGTGGGCTTTGTCAGTGAACCTTTGGGGTTTCCCCCCGCCCTCTGGCACAGAACATGCACCTTGTGGGGAAAAATGCAGCACAAGTCATGCTAAATTAAACAGATACCAAAATCCCTACTGAAGAAGTGGTGGAGAAGTGCAGGAAACAGACAGGCACTAAGGAGGATGAATGCAAGCTGTGCCTTGAGTAATTAGATGAAACACAAATAAAACAGTGGGATGATTTGTTTCCCCACTTACCTCATGAAGCGGAGACACCAGTTCTGATTCTTCCTTACCGGAAGGGAAACATCAGGTTCAGTGATGTTACTCCTGATTGGCAGTGATGAAAGTGGAAAAAAAAAGGGCTTTATTTTTAGAGATGATATTGAGGGAGTTGTAGGAGAATAATGAAGCTATTGGAGCGACTAACGGCTCCTGTTACAGCCTGGTATATGTCAGGGCAGAACTCACACTTTGCCTTTATGATAAATTAGTATTTATTCTGGAGCAAATATATATATTATGGTACTGATGTGTCTTATGAGTGAGGTGGGAGACAGACACATGACAGAAAGGAAACTGCAGGAGAGTTAATTTATTTGGCATGGTAAAGGAGGCTATTCTGTGAGGTATAGCAGATTATAATATAAGAAATAGTGTCATGTGACAACTTTAGTAGAGTGCTTTATCATATTCAACAAAGCAACCTAACTGAAACAAAAAACATGGCCACATTGAAGGATATCTTGAAGGGGTTTTGTATGTGTTTTTCTTCAGAGGTCATAAACAAACCACTGAATATTGCTTTTTGCACATAGTGGAAGGCACTAAGTTGTCCCATTGGTTTCAGAAGAATGAGATGGCTTTTTGTGCAGGCACCACTGTTATTATTCTTTATTAATTTGCTTGGCTTCCAAACAGGACTTTGCAGACATACACAGTAAGGTTTTCACCCTTAGAAGCATGAGTGTAATTAATCCTAGCAGTGATTTTAACAGGACATTCCAGGCACTGAAAATTACATCTTGTTTTTAGAATCAGATGTAGAGGAGAGGTAGAGACACGTTCTACAAAACTGTGGTGTCTGCCCCACAAAGCCCAAACTTTTTCTCTCCCCTGTCAGCATCTTTCTTACTCTGTGGTCTGTTGGCCTATGGTCATTTGGGCTTTGATATGCAGGAGGGGAGAAGTGCTGGAGCTGTACAGCTGCAGTTAGGCACTCCAAATGTCCCTCTAGGAAATCCACAGGAGTCACCAGCTCATGGTGGAGGTGTTCCCTCCTGGTGCTTGGCTTGACTGAGATGTAGCTGCTGTGTAGGTTGTGTACTCAAAGACAATCTCCGTGCTCAGCAGAAAATTGGAGCAAGCTGCCTAATACTACATCTGGACAGCAGAACACTCAAGTTCTTAAATATTTTCAGTGTTCTTCAGTGAGACCTAGTGGACTGTTACTGTCATGTATGAGTTATTTTTAATAGTGCCGTGGTTCTGATTTTTATTTATTCAAGACCAGTTCAGTCCTGGGATAAGCAAGTGCAGCTCCAAGGCAAACCTTCAGGTCAAATATGAAGTAAGGCTCTAAAGATATGCATTTGGCAAGAAGATGGGTACTGGTATGTGAGAAGAGGGCATGACAGACCTTTTAAACCCTTTTTTGGGTTTGTTATGATACTCTTCATACCTGTGCCTGTAGTTATATGTCTGTGTAAGAATTCACATCCATTTAATTGGATGGATACTTGAGCCTGGAGAGTACCATTTATGAGTCAATGGCAGTTCACAGGTGATGCACCATTAATATTTTACTTGATTGAAGCAATTTTGAACACTGAATTAGAGAAATAAAGACTTTAATCAATCTAAAACTAGTTTAACTGGCTTTTTTTTTGTTGAAATTTTTCTAATTGAAAATGTAACTTTACATTCTGCATTAAAATTACAATAATCATAATAATGATACCCAGATTTTATGTAGCATTTGTATTTCTTATTAATGGTAGTTTCCAGCTATGATGATAATGTGTGAAATAATTTCCATGGGCTCACGTGCTTGCTATAAAAATATAAGTTCAACCCATAGTCTTTAGTGAACACTTTGTTATGGAGAATCTTTATAAAAAAATGGCCACTTGGGAAGCAATTACTAATAATTACAGAATCCTTCATCACTGCTTTTGATCTTTTGCATGCATGGATCTAAACCCCTAATATTCACGTTGCTGACAGTACAGCACAGTTCAACAATAGCTTTGATGCCAATAGGAACAAAAGGGCTTTTTAAAAATATTCAATTCAGCAATTACTGTCACAGCTCTACTCCTTAAATGCAATTGTGTGTGTTCTTTACAGTTAATGAATTCATATTACCTTTCAGAATTCCCAGTCCTTCTCCCAGCACTTTTAGTTTTAAGGTGTGGATGGTATCAATAGTGATATCCATCATCACTAGGTGTTTGCTCTGTGGGTGGATGCTGCTCTGTGTGCAATGTGTACAATTACTTTTGAACCGTAGACAAGATAACAGTCAGGCCATTTCGTGCCTTAGGCAAGGGCCATCTGCCAAGCATATATTGTACTCTATCAATAGGTCTTCAATCTTTTGCATCCCATGAAATTAATTTTTCCTGGGGCTACAGATAATTTGTCTTGTCTAATGAAAGTACAGCTTTTCACAAACAACAGACAATAATTCTGGAAGCTTGTATTATAGAAAATACTTGCCCTCTTTTTAAATCTTAAAAGCTGATTTGTTCAGTGAGAATAGTTTAATTTTTTTGGGAATTATGAAAACATAGGATGTGACAAACACAGATTATTGTGCCAAGGCAAAGGTATTTAGAATAGGTCTGGAATGCGAAGTGTATCCGTAAAGTATATGGGATATATCTCTATATGACTCATGTCACACATGTCTCATATAAATCATGTAAGGTGAAGTATAGCCAACATCATTCTCTCATTTGTAAGCTACAACCCACTGGTTTTTGTCACTTTAGACTGTGCAGTCTCTGGAACAAGGGACAGTCCGGCCATTTGGCATCTCAGCAGCATCTCAGTGTGCTCCTGTCTATGTTAGAGGTTGCTGCTGCCTGGTGCCCCGCTGCTGGCAGGTCTCCAGGCCCATGGAGAAGGGCTGCACTGGGTCATACTGGAGAGATGAGCCCTTGTCTCGTGAGGCAGGAGGTGCACGATGCTGTGTCCTGTGAGCGGGGACTGCCAGAAGCTGGGCTATGGGTGGTGCATGTGCCATCTAGCAAGGCTTTCCTGAATGTGGGGCTGGGTTTGACCTCCTCTCCTTTGTAGAAGTTTGGTGCTGAGGCATTCTTCCATCTTCAAGCTCACCTGTAGCTATCTGGCAGATGTCTGGGCAAAGTAACAATCTCTGCCTGGCTGTGGGGCCAAGGAATAGGTGCAAAGTTAGGACTATGACTGGAAAAACTCTGCGTGGTTAGGCTACACTGAAGAACTACAAAATCCTGGATATGGAGAAGGTGAATAAGGACTAAACATTCACTGTTTCATCCTGGGGAAGGATAAACGTTCCTCAGATGGGCTGCTTGAGAGACAGGTTCAAAACCACCAGAAGAAGGTGTTTCTCTGTATAACAGGCAATGAACCCATGGCTTTCCCTGCCAAAGGATGTTATGAATGCGAAAGTTCAAGGAGAGACTGAAAGAGAGTAGTTGAAAGAGAGATTTACAAAGCATCATTAAGCAGGTGAAGCACATGAGGTTTAGAAAACCTGCTCAGCTGAAAAGAGTAAGAAGCTGAGATAGTGTGTATAGGGAAATGTTGTAAATGTTCACTCATTTCTTAATTTGCAATGAGTATGGCTTATGGCTCTGCTGGAGGCTGGAACTGGGCTAGGCAGACCCTTTGTTTGACCCAAATATGTCCTCATGAAAACCACAGGGCTGGGACAGGAGGCAGCAATTGCAGTCAACCCCCTGAACAAAGGCAGGCATCTCTTAATGCCTGTCCTGGAAAGGTGACAGTATTGGAAATCAGTTGAAGTCATGCATATCTGGGGCCTTCAGGAACAGGCCCTGAGATCTGTCTGGCTTGGCAGTCCTTTCTTATCCTTTTAAAGCCTTTAAGTCATTTACTTCCAGAGGATTTTTGAATGCCTGCTATGGCAGCTGGAAGTTTGCCATTGTTGTTCTGCATCTGTATCTCTGGGGATTTGCTGGATGTTTTGGTTGAGTCAATTCCACTTTAAATACACTTCAAATTTTAAACAGTGGTGCCAGCAGCAGATTCAGGCAGCAACAACATAAACAAACAGTGCTCCTTCATCTCTGTGCGGACTCTTGTGCCACAATTCCCAATATGCTTCGAGAGCATGAAGTGGCTGTGGAGTTTCAATGACCTCCCTTATCTCCTTCTGTCAACTTAAACGTGAAAAACTCCTTAATAAATCATGTAATTACAAGTTACACAGAGATAGGAGTATGAAACTTGCAGTATTAGGGTTCTACCTGTAATTTGCTTCCCTTGAAGCCAAAAAATTATGCCTCATGTGCCCCCTGCTCCCCCACCTTGTCTTTTGCATTCCCAACCCTTGTTGACTTTACGGAGGACTTGTGGGCTTCCTTCTACATTAATCAGTGCAGGTTTTCAGTCTCAAATGAATCAGCTTTTTATCATTTAGTGTTTCCACTGCTGGGCTGACCACTTTCCTTCTCTTTGGGAATTGCTTGAAGCAAAGCTGGGACAGTAAAAAGCCTGCCTATATTCACAACTGAATCGGTTTAAGAAAATATATTGTATATTCCTGAATACTTTGTCTTTTTGAGATTCTTCAGTGGTCTCTATTGTAGCAGAACTATGTTGAGAAATGGCCAGTGCAACAGCAAAGCTACTAATGGTTTATTAAAAACCACTTACATCAACTATTTTGATCACAGAATGAGTTCCCATTTTTACGAAGTTTGTGTCATTTGGAAATAATTTTAAGTGACCTTTACAGTAGAAGATAGACATCTACATTTTGCATTTTCCTTCTTGTGCAGAATACTGATAGGTAGTCTTGTCTAATAAAATAATTTGCGACAATAATATATCTATGAGCAGACATGTCTAGGAGCAAAGGTGTTTAAGTCAGTACCTCCATATTTCTTATTTTTAATTTAATATATATTTTAGACCTGACCCTCTGTGCTTTGCAGAAGAGAGCTCTAATTTTGCAGGGAGACAAGGCCACATCCTGACTTGATGGAGTAATTATGGGACCAGGTCCTGCCACAGGACATGCAAGGAGACATGGAGTCAGTGCAGCCCTGAGTGAGACCCATGCTACAGAACACCCTGGTGAGAGGCTTCCTGGGCTGTGAAGATCTGAGACCTCCTTTGCCTTCTTCATCCTACTACTATGCTAGTATGTGATATCCAACTGCTCTTGCCGTGCTCATCACCATACTGAGTGCCTACAGGAATTATACTTGCCTTTATTCCCCCCCCCAAACTCAGCAAAAAGTAGATTAATGCACTTTCTGTTCCTCCTACTTTTCCTCCTACTCACTCATTTGCTTCGGGCAGCAATAAACTCAGCAATTATAGCAGCAGCAGCAGCAGCGGCTGCCGCCAGCTTCCAAACAGCGGATTTGGCCAAGAGGAAAGGCGCTCTTCAAACCTGCACTCTGCTGCTCAGCCCACAGCCAGAACAAAGTCTGCACCTCCCAGCAGCAGGGAAGGCAAATGTGCTAAAACAGAGGCTTGCAAACACTCTTCTCATCCTCCCTTGCCAAAGGTAGATACGGAACTGGTTTGCAAACCCAGCTCAGGGTGAGGAACTGTTATCCCCAATGTGTTTAAAAAAGGAGCTTCGCCTTCCTTTGCGTGGGACAGCGCCTCCAGGTGAATAATTTTGAAGCAAAAATCTTGGAAAAAGTTCCTAAGAAATGAAAACGGGGATGGAGAGTGACTTGGTGGGGAGCACTACCTGCCCACACAGGGGGCTCTGTATTTTGGATTGCATTGAGGGTGTTTCATCCCCAGCCTCGGATTTCAGAGTGTCACTCTTGGTAACGTTTCATTAGCTGCAGTGGGGGGAATGCTGCAGGAAGTGACACATTAGACTAAGCCAAAGCTTTTTGATTTGCCTATGTGAATAAATTAGCGACTTCACTGGCTTACATTTTATTATGAGGTGCACACTCTTTGAATAGTTACTACCTTTCTCAGGTGAGTCAGTGTCAGAAGACAGCAAAATTGAGGTCCGTTCTTGCAGACCTCAACAAAGTCTGCTGGATCTCACCATCAGGGGCAAAAGGATCTGCAGTGGTCACCAGCCCTTATTTGTTTTTCAGAGCTGGGGAAAACGGAGTTTTCCTTTCGTAATAAATTATGTGCCAGCTTAGAACCTACCAAGATTTATAAGGCCGGATTCTGGTCTCTGTTGGCTTCAATGTTGCAGCACTTATACATCCAAGGACAGAGCTTCACCTTTCATATGAGTTCATATCCATAGTTCACCTTTCAATGAGTCTCCTTCCCTGTCTATTAACAGGCAGTGTTTTGGATTTAAAATGAAGTTGCAAAGCCAGATTGGAGATTTTAATGAACAGTCCTTCTTTTTTTTGTTCCCTTTAATCAGAACTAACACCAATAAATGTCACACTGAACATTTATATATTTCTGCCTCCTGGATGGGAACTTGTGGGACCCTTTGCCTTGATAGCCACTCTGCATCTGAGTCATATTTTGAGTTTCTCAACCATCAGGTCTGTTCATTTACTACGACTTATTCCAAAGGACTAGTTTGGGGGGCTCCTGTTGACACTCTTTTATGGAGGTTGCCCTGTGGACTGTATTTCCTTTGAGTCTGCAAAAATGCTACAGGGCAGATGAGAGGTGTGCCTTCTGCAGTTAAAAAAAATTTAAACAAAATAGTATTGCCAATTGAGAAAGTCAGTGAGGACTTTGACCTTTAGAATAAGCAGTGCCAGAAATAAAATAAAGTGTCAGGGTGTTGTAAGAATTAAGTGTATTACTGAGTCTAGTGGGAAGGAATCCAGCATCTTAAATGGAGGGCACTGGAGTCTCTTCTTGATGGCAAATGACACTGCAATGCAAATCATGAGAGAGGTCTCAGGCTATCCTCTTCCCCTCTTCCCACTCCAGTGATCTCTGTGTGCTCACTTAATCAAAGAAGGAGTTAAGTCTCCCAGAGATGCACAGCGACCCAAACAGCCAAGCCAAATGTGAACCCACAGAATCCTGAGTAGCTGAAATCTGCTGTTGAACAATAGGAGGAGAGAAAATCCTAGGAATCTAATATTTGATCAGTGTAAGGCATTGCTTGTTAAGGCCACCGTCTGTAGGCTGGCGAGGGGAGGGAAGCAGAATAATAATTGGAAAAGGAGTATATCAGGACAGTTTTTCTGTCTTAATGTTTCCTTCCTTCTGCCTCTCAGAAGACTTTGAAGGTGATGCAGTACCTCTGCTCCATTGCTTGTGTAGACAGGATGAAGGATTTGTTATTTTAAGAGTGTGGGCTTTGTCAACCCCTGTCTCAGTCCACATTATGCAGGGTGAGGATCAGCTATCTTTCTCTGTGTTTATACCAGGCCATGAAATGCAGCATTGGATGTGTGCTCCCTAGGCATCCTAAGGCTGATAGCTGATGTTCCAAGAGTACACGAAGAACAAAATAGGATATAAATCCCTTCTTCTGAAACAAATGTAAGAGGTAATGTAACTCTTCTGCAGGAAGGGAATTTTCATTTCACCCATGTGTGACAGAAGGTCTGTTAAGTAATCAACATGCTTAGAGCTTTGAAAAGGAGTGTAACATGGCCTCTGTGGACAATTATATTACACTTTAAACACATGAATTACCAGCAGAATAGGAAAGAGAACATATCTGAGGGCAAATGTCTCCATAAACCATGGTAATAACAAGGAGGCTGAGCCTCACTGTCTCTCATTTGGACTTTCTGCTGCTGCCCATTCTGCATTGCAATCCTCATTATAAGCAGAAAAGTGGTTCTGAATTTTACTTTTAAACCACCAGCAACCGTTTTGCTATAAAGCTGAGCCATTTATATTTTCTAAGCCTGTCCTCATAGGGATCAGAACAATACTGTGAAGAATAAAAAAGAGCAATTGCCATGACTCTTCTTTGAGAGGGGTGAGTATTAACAGCCCATTTGCCCCAGGGGCTCAATTGCAATTGGAACTCAGGGCCTCAGTGGTTGGGTATCCTCTGATCTGCACCAGGCCGTGTGGAAAACGCAGAGGCAGAGGCAAGGGCTGAGATCAGGAATTTGTGGCTCTCCAGACAGACCTCCTTCCACCCTGACCTTGAGAATTCAGAATTCCAAATCCCTCTCCTCATATGCATTATTTAATAATGAAGAATCTTTTCTTAAATATTCAAAAAGCCAGACACCTTGCATTTCTTCCCTCTCTTCTACTGTCTTTGTGATTGTCGCTCAAGAGCTAAGCCTATTTAAGTTTCCTATAATGATGCATATTGTAAAAGTTTATTACAACAGAATTTAATGGCTGGGAAGCAGAAGTCTGCAGGCTGAAACATTATATCAAAGGTAACCTTTTGATAGAAAATTTTGCAGACATGGTAAATTTAATCTGACTCAACTATTTAACTCTTCACAGTATATTTCTCATATCTCTCTGAGGTGGGGAGAAAAGAAGCTTGATTTCCCTCCTGTCTTGCATAATTATTTATGTTTTTGCAAAGTAGATAGAAAGTTCTTCAGAATCTCAATGGCAGGATTTTCCATGCAGTTTCTGGAGAAGCTGAGAAGGGCAGAAGGGATCAAGCAACAGAGAACTGGGGGGTAAAAAATCTCTATTCTGTTGCCTTAACACATGTGTTTAGCATTGTTTGAGATGCCCTAAGGAACCTTACCTGGCCTCCAACTGCCACTCCAGAATTGCATGGCTTTCCCACAGATCTTATGTCACACATATGCCAGGCCTGTGATCTGAGATACCCTAGGGAATTTTGGGTGGCACCAAATGCTTATGTTTAGGTAGTTGACTCAAGTTCTAATTAACTGGACTGCCTGATTCTGGGTGCATTCATTGAGATGAGAGAAATTTGAACTTTGTTATAGGCAGTCTGAGTATAGCCTTTAGTTCTTGCTCAGTGGAAAACCAGCTGAGTTCCATCACATAGGCTAACCAATTTAGTAGCACTTGGGGCATCTTTTGGATCTTGCTGAATTAGACGTGAGCTCAGAGAAGGAGAACACAGGCTCAAGTGACATCTTTAAAAACCTACTGTGGACTTCCTTGCCTTGCCTTTGCCAGTTGCATGGCATACAAGCCCAAGAGTTGGAGAAAGGATTGCCTGGACATCAGGATTCCCTTCTTTTCTAATCAGCTCCTGGATGCTTGTGATTAAATCTTTTCACAGCTTTGTACCTCAGCATGCCTTTCCAATAGCTGGGGGTCATGACACTGACATCCCTTCTCGTGAGCTTTGACAGGTTATGGAAAAGACTGTGATATCATCTGATTTTGGGAAAAACAAAACGGTTTTTTAACTATACTGGGATATTTTGTGGAAAAATTAGGTCCTGTGTGTACTTTCCCAGCTTCAGGATCATGCTATGGATAGATGCACTATCTTCTCCTCTAGCAAGGAAATACTGCATTCTGTTACTCTCAGCAATGAGTAATTGTGGCATCTGACTTGAAGTAAAACCATAAAAGAAGCACTGAAGTTCTCTGAGGTATGATTATTACTGATCCCCATCACACCTGTCATAAAGCTTGATCTAGCATTTACAATACTCTGACATTGATCTAGTGGAGTCCTTGCCCACTTTGAACAAGTATTTAATTTTCTCTCTTGCTTATACTGTGGTTCAGTCCTTTACTAATTATGTCTTCTCCTAATTACCTAGAAAACCTATTGTGTTTCTTCTGTTACTCAGAAATTCTTCCACTAAGAACTTCCATGATCTATAGTGCACATCCTGAGCTCTAGGTGACAAATCACCTAGAGAGGAGGCCTAAGACTTCCCATGGCCAAGTGAGTGCAAATTATCCAGTCCTGGAGCAATCAGTTCTTCCATCAAAAAGAACATTGACCCCCTCCATTGTCACAAATACCCAGTATATTTATGTAAAGCCAAGCTCAGTTTTCCCACAGCATTTGACCTTGGCTCCTTATGGCAATGTTTATAATCTTCAATAGGTATGAAGTTAACACTCTCTTAGGCTAATATTATTGTACAAAAAATATTCTAAATTTGGGAAGCTATTTTAAGAAATGGAAATACCCTTTTTGAAGGTATTTTGAACCATTTTGCATCATGCCATGAGACTGACATCAGTCTCAGTGCAGGGAGATTGAAAATTCCCAGGAAGATATTGTTCTTTTCTATTACATTGTCTGATGTTTCTGGTAGTATATTTAGGAGGTGAATTGAAGCAACACTCTATAGGTTTCATTAGTCCAGCTCCCCAGTGGATTTTTTTTCTGAGTTTAAGACTCAGAAAAAAATCTCTTCCTAACTAAACAATTTTCCTGTTTAGTCTTTTAAAACCTTTTCAAGTGCAGTGTTCCCTGGGCTCTTGATTCTCTTGGTGTGTTGGTGGTAGATCACTTTCACAGCTAATTCTCCTTGAAGTGGAAAGGCCATTTCCAGGCTCAAGGGCAGCTCCTACTTACATGTTTAATTTGGTTGAATGACTACAATTTCAATGTTAAATTTAATATACTTGTATGAATATTTTTAATTCCTTCACATGATTAGGAATCTTGTCCTCATATGGACTCACCTACATTTGGTTCCAGAAAAAGTCTGCACAAAGCCTTGTTCAGACTTAGCAGCATGCCTCTTTGTGGGGTGAAGGCGAAGGAGAGACTGGATCAGGTTAAAAAGCAGGAGAGAGTGGGAATGGCAGGAGGCATACACTAGTGAGGCATACACCAGCATGTGCACGTCGTGCATGGACACGTTCTGGGTCGGCACAGCACCCTTCCTCGGTGCTGCTAACAGCAATATTGATGTCAGCATTGTGATGGGGGCTGTGAAGGATATCTGATGAAGCTTTCCTAGGGGATAACTCATTTTTCAAAGAAAGGGTATAAAAAGGCATTACTTTGTTACAGGAAATTCATTATACAAGACAATAGGCAAGGGATTGACAGACACCTCCTGCAGAGCAGTAATCCTTTGTCTTTAGGATATATAGGCATGCCATTATCATAGCCTCTTGTAACAGGGATGATATTCAGCAAGTGAGCAGGGCTCAACTGAGCTACTAGAAGGCTTCATTTGATGTGTAAATGAACGGTCCTGTTCAATAGGGTACACATGTCCCAAGTGTGTGTACATGAAACTCCACTTAATGTCTGCCAGAGCCTGCAAATGACACAGTGTATCAGATAAAGACTGGGACCCCTTGGGGGACTGCTTATCTTAATGTCACTAGCAGGAGTAAATTGAGTTTTCAGTCTGGAAAAGCCTTTCATCCAAAGTGAACAGCTTTAACATGTGCTGTAGCCCTGATTAGGGAATAAACTCATGAACCAAAGGTTGAAAATTATCATACCTAACCAGAATGAGCAGGAAGAAGCTTTCAGTTATATCCTAAATGCCTGTGTCACTGAAAACAAAGATTTTAGCAAAAAAAATCCAAAATATTCATGTAATATCCAAACAAAAATATCCATGTAATCTTTTCCTCGCAAAGATGCATTAAAAATATCTTTGCACTTGCCTAGCATTGTGGAGGAAAGAGAAAGAAGTGAGATCTCATCCCGCTGAAAGACACACAAATGTCCTGTATGTGTCTATTTCTTGCTAAACTGTGAAACTCAGACAAGCTGTTCCTGTTTCCTACAAAGAGGCCTTGTACCTGCCAGTGATCTACTCAGAACATCCTAAAATTAAGCCAGGGCGACAGATCATGTCTATACAAAGAGCATAAAACTTTAGATGATATGCCTTGGGCTCCAGTACAGCATAAACAGGCCTAAGTGAAGTGGCTTAGTACAATGGGAAAAATCAGATTATGCCATTCGAAGGAACAGCTGCACGTGAAACCGAAATAATTTAGATTATGTAGTCTGCTTCTGCTTAAGACGGAGTAAAGAGAAACAACCTTGATTTTAACAGAACTACTTGGAAAAGTAAAGGTCTACTCAGTCTGAATAGAAGTGAAGAAATCTGGTCCTACAACATGAAACTAAGTAAAATCAATCTTTATCCCCTGAATACAGGAACTGAAAGGGTCTGTTCTTGAAAACATCTATTTTTCTGTACTCAGAGGCTGTGTCAAATAATTTCCTGGTGGTAGGCAGATTAAATTCCAGCTATGTTAAAGTGTACTTGAAAGACTAGAAACATTTGAAGTGAAATATTTAGAGTTAGATCCAGGAGGGTCAGGACTAATTTGTGAATTATCAAAAGGCCCAAAGGCAACCCGCATATAAGTGCTCAGTTTTGTGCTTTAGTTTGTCATCATCATAAAAATTGATTCTTCTGTGCTGCATGACTAATATTTATAGGCAAGGCTTGCTGGTGGAATGGGAGTTATGATAAAAGCTTTTGTCTGCCCAGGTAAGATAAGGCTCATGCACAGATTTCCCGTGCTCTCAGTGCTCTGTGGTAACTCTCCACAGAGTCTCTCAACTGGTGGGATGTATTGCACATATAAAGTCCACATCTTGCTTAAGCTTACTGGTGCAGACTCACGTGAGAATCAATCTGCATCTAAGAAAACTATTTCACACCAAAGCATTTTCAGACTTGCCCAGTCTAGGTGCTACACTTTGCTTATTGGTGGATTATTTGGGGTTGGCATAGGAGTGACTGGAAAGAGATTTGTGGGCTGTAATGGCCAAAGGTTACCTATTATGAAGATAAAATTTTATCAACCACAGAGACAGAGAAGATGAAGCCTGAAAATTAGAGAATTAGATATATATAGAAGTGTCCAATTAAATAAAAGGTAGAATACAATGTAATTTACTATGATAGTGACAGAGAAAAATAGAGAAGTCCTAAAAGGGAAAAAAAAGTGAGACATGCAGGAATTCTGGCAAAAAAAAAGGCTTTTACTTTATGGATGCAATCACCTTACATAAATAAATGTGGCTTCCTAGGCAGGGGTCAGTCTTCATTCATGCCACCATCACAGAGGTGAGGAAATGATTTCCCTAGAGAAGGCACTGCAAATGACAGCAGAAAAAAAACCTGTGAACAATCATTATAAAATGTGCAACCACTGCACTATCTTGCACTATGATTTAACCCATTCCTGTACACCCAACAATAAGCCATGCTGCTTTGAAGTATTCTTGCTCTCTTTTGTCTTTATCATACAAACCATACCAAAAGCCAGCAGGTACAGTGGGCCAAAGGGATTTTCTTTGAGCCACATCTCATGAATTTGTGGTTAAACGTGATGATTGTGCAGAGTCTTGATGCTGCAGGGCTGGCTGCCATTTATTGCACTAATTTCTTACTCCTCTTCTTTTTTCTCTCCATCCCTGCTGTGAGCACTCGTGGAAGAGGCAGAAAGCAGGGCAGTGCAGAAAGGCCTCACTGTGTTCCTTTTTCTGGAGACCTGTGTTAGCTCTCCAGTGAGTATTCTGGAGCTTGCTGTTTCAAAGTCAGGCTTCTCTGTGGCATGCTGAGTGCTCTTATCCACTACCCAGGACATGCCTTGAGTCAGCTGGAATGCAAAATGTGCTTGTTGGGAGTTGCAAGAAGACTGTGTCAACATTGCAGGCTTTATAATTTAGCTCTCCAGTTAATGTTCATTTGTAGAAATTCTTCAGTTCTCTTATACTATGATTTGGTGCTGGTTGCTGGGAAAATAATTATTTGAGTGCTGATGCTCTGTGCTAGGCTGATAGCACATGTGACATGACACAGATTCAAAGCCTCTTAGATGTGACTCTTTTACTGGACTGCCTGAACCTGTGAAAGATGAAGGTGCTGTGATTTCATGTTCAGGTTTGAAGAGATTTGCTTTCCTCTCTTATTATTCCTGTCTGCTTATTGCCTGTCCTCATAATTATATCTGGCACTTGATTGAGATGGAAGAAGTGAGCAGCCAGATGTTGCAGTCTCCCTTCATGCCTTGTGAGCTGTTTAAAACCTCACTCACATTTTAAGCCCTCCTGCACTCATTTTACACAGCGAAAACTCACTACAGACGGTGTGATGGGAATCTGGTCCCTGAGGTCTTTATGCTGGTGGGGTGATTCAGGGAAATATGAAGCCCCTATGACAGCCTTTCAGATAGAGGGATCTTTGAGTACTTGTTGCCCCTCTCAAGGGTGAGGTTGTCCCCACCAGTGGCCATGCATTTCCTTACCTTGCCCCTGCTCAGCTTTCCCCTGTGTCCAGAGATATGACCACTTATGTAGTGGTGTGGGGCTTGGTGGGAGATGGAGATGCAGTTTTTAGGGGCACAGTTGGGAAGCAGGTCTGCAGAGCTGCCCCTTCAGGGTTGTGTGGTGGTTGGACAGCTGAAAGCTCTACCTCAAAGGCTTCTGCCTTAAAAGTGCTGCCATTAACTAGCCTTGACTTGTGCTAAGGTAATGTCTGCACTCTCACAAGCGTTATGGCCCCTGTACCCCAGTTTTCAAAGGCGCTGAATGTGCTCAGGTAACCGATTCATTCTCACAAGTCATGGGACATGTTTTCTCACACTTTTCTAGCCCGTGTTTGCACCTGTCAGTAGATCTAAATTGTGATATGGCGTTTGGGAAAATGCTTTTTACAGAGCACAAGTTATTTACCCAGCACTGGAATATTTTGCTTGACTGAGGCAGTCTTTGATCTTTTGTTCTGGGGCTTTAAGAGTCGCGCATCCAGTCTGCAGCAGAATGGTAGCTGGAGCCCTTTGTAGGTAATCTCCTTTCAAAGCCAAGTCACTTGGGCTACCTCAAGGTCTGAAGATTTCTCATTTATAAACGACATGATTTTCTGGGAAGCGGATTCACATTTTAATCTGCATTTGAGCATCTACCTTGCAAATCCATTTAAGCAGCTTGAATTATTTGGCAAGGCAGAGGAACCCCAAAGCGTGAGTTTGCCTTTCCAAGGAAGATTTTTCACTCATGCAAATTTGGGTTTCAAATACTGCCAGCAGAAAAGCAGAACAAAGAAGAAGGAACTCAACCACCTAAACAGGGATTTTTCATTACACCTGGTTGGCTTTGTTTTTCAGATTGTGAATGAACCACCGAATGAATGCACAGAAACACTTCCACACTTGTAGTCTCCTATTGTATAATGAATATACCATAATTCATTAGGAAAATGAAAAAACTGGAGGGCCCCAGGCAGCCAATTAAAAATTTTTTCAAAGTTCAGATAATGCCTCAAGATCTATTTTTATACCTGCTGACAAATTAAGCCTATACTTTTTTCCTTCCTGAATATAATTCATGCACAGTTAAGCACACAGTAACTTTCCATTGCTTTGCTCTGCTGTTTTACTTTTTTTTTGAGTTAAAATACAGCAATTCACATAGAAATGGACCAACAAGACAGGTAGCCAGGTAGGTACATTATTCTTCTGCAGTCAGATGCCTCATGAATCACTACCCTTGTAACAATTTTAATTATTTCCCATCAGGAATTTAAAAGAAACAGCCATTTCAGAGGGAGTTAGTGACTTTGTGCACCTATCACAAACAGCAATTTGTATATGGGAGAAGGAAGAGTTTAGAGAAACTGCTTTAAGAAGTGTTGTGTCTCTGCAGCTGCCTCTCTCACAGCTCCCTTTCTACCTCCAGCTCCCGCTTATGCAGCATTACTAATTTACCTTGACAATTGACACTCGTCGTGTTTCCAGCAACAAAATCTGTAGTGACACAGTGACTTAGCGTTTCTGTGTTTGCTGGGAGAGCAAAGGGAATTGTTCCATGTGCTGCTGCCTGACCCTCATTATGTATTGCATCTGTTCTGGCTGGGTGCTGCAAGAAGTGCTAATTCCTGTCTTGCCATCTGCCTGAAATTGTCATAGTCCTTCAACGCCGCAGATGCGTTTTGTGTTGTTCTGTACAATTTATGCATTTTATTAGGACTCTGAGAATCTTGTGGGTTTTGTGTCCTGACTGTAAGGTAGAAGGTGGTGCAGGAGGGTGTGCAGCCTCTCACGTGCCCTATGGGTAGCAGGGTGCAAAGTCCTTCAGATGTCTCTCGGATGGGAGAGAGGCTCTGGGTCTGTGCTGTGCTCGGCATGGGGTCCTGCTCATGGAGAGGCACAGAGGGACAGCGCGTGCTGGAGTCCTGAAGCCATCCCATGTCACCTGGCAGCTCAGCAACACCACCAGTCCTGTCCTGCCACCTTTGCATTTTCTTTAATAAACTCAGGGAAAGGAATCTCTGCTCTGGGAACATTGTCCCAGGGCTTAGGCTTGAGGAAAGGGTGAGAGAAAGAGGAGGAGAAATCCCTCTGCTTCAAAATTCAGCTTTAATTACTGCCTGTCCCCTGCATGACTTCCACCCCCATGGCCAGCACAGGTTTCAAACAATACCTGTGGATGAAGCCTCCAAATTTAAATCTACATCACCAGTAAATGGGAAGCCCTGGTGAGAGCAGCTCCCATGCTGATGGCAGTGGAGGGGTGTATGGACAGGATGGACAGGACCACACCTGTCCATCCATCCATCCATCCATCCATCCATCCATCCATCCATCCATCCATCCATCCATCCATCCATCCATCCATCCATCCTGTCACCATCACTACCTTTGGGAACTCAGTCTTTCATTGAAGACACCATGGAGAAACAGCTGGTAGCAAACAGTGTTTTTTATTTCACATCATCTCAGGAGAATCTCCTTCAGCATTGGACACCACTGCAGAGCCAAGTTGTCAGCAGCTCAGTGGGACACAGACGTGGCACAGGGAGGCCTGATCTGCCTTAGTCTGTCCCGGGAGAAATTCCATTTATCTTCTCTCTAACCTGCTCTGGCACACAGGGTCTGACCTTTCCTGGCACCTGCTTAATTTGGCAACTACCCACCAGCGTGGGAGTGCCCCGAGGCCACAGCACCTGGGCAAGGGCTGGGGGAAAGGAGATGCTGCAGAAAGTGACTGTAAACCTTTATGTGGACACTCTTTCTGACTTGGGAAATCCCTGAGCTACAAACTCTTGCTACAGGATAAAGCCATGTTTTCTGCACAAGTATCTCAGTATGTTTTGTCTGGAGTTGTACTAGTCTGCCAGCATTCTCCTTTGGCCCATCTCACCGAGTCCTGGGCTGGATGATCTTCCCATCCTGACTTGGCCAGGGATAGCAATCTGCTCTGCGCCTGGCACTTCCCAGCAAAGCAAATAATAGCTAATGAGCTCACTGCTGACATTAAATATTTCAGAAGATTTAAAAAAAAATTATATTTGTTAATAATTATATATATATAAAATTATAATTCTGTTTGCTTCCAAAGGAAAAAAAGGTATGAAAGCAACTGCACGGATTTTATATAGGGACCCCTGAGAGAATGAATTTGTAGGCTGCAAATCTGTAGATGGATTTTTATTTGTTTTATCAGTTAGGTTACAAATAAAAGCTTTGACATAGGTAAAGGCAGTCACGCGTGTGTAAAATTAGTGAGAAAATTCTCACAAATCCAATAATTGACAAATGCACTAGGTCACACATGTACAGCTGAGTTTCTACAGTATACATTATATTAAATGTTAGGTAATTACTAATTACCTAATTTTGAAAAGATCAACAGACACATGAGTTTGTCTGGGTTTTTTGTGATGGGGAGTAAGTGGGAGGTGTCAGATTCCTCTGAAGGATGCAAGGGTGAGAGGTGTCCTCCATGGAAAGTGGCTCCCTGCCACCAGGTCTGTGTTATTTGCTGTCACAGGGAGCACTGGGCATGGAGAGGGGCATGGATAGTCCTCTGTGGGACATGCTGGCATGGACACCCCTGGCATAGCCCAGCACAGCTGCTGCTGTTGCCCCAGCCAAATTGTCCAGCTGAACATCAGGAGACTTTCCCCCCTTCCTTCTGGGAATAATTAAATTTTTTCCTAAAGCAGGCCTGGTGAGGAAGTGGGCTTGCCACAGGTCATTTGGAAACATTTGCTAATGACCTCCTTGGTTCCAGTGCTGAATGCTAATTTACATGGTGAATTTCACTCGATGGCTGTGCTTTCTGCCAGAAATGCTGACTCAAGATGCCATGAGGTGAAGCCATTGGAGCTAGCAGAGATATTTAGTAAATCTGCTAAAGGCTGCACTAATCAGGAAAGAAAGGAATAAAAATTCTGATTAGAAGTGACATCATTTTACTTAATGTAATTTTTTTAATGCTTTTAAGGATGGCATCACACTGAAGCTTCATATAGTATCTGCATCTTAAAGCTAAGCTGTTAAAAAACCCCTTGCATATAATATCCAGATCTAATCTTACCCTGCCAGCCAGCCAGTTTCCAGGAAAAGGAGTGGGGATCTGTAATTTAATAGCATGCAATATAATGTGCAACTGATGCCAAGAGACGAAAATGTAGAATTAGCTGTACTAACTTTGAAGGGCCTGAAACAAAGGGGGAATATGCATGAATAGCTGGAGATTCCTCAGATAATAGTAATGTCATAAATTTAGAATATTATAACATACTTTCTAAAGCGAAGTAATTTCATATTCCAAGTAGAGAGCAAATACAAAGAGCTTTCCTAAAGAATGCTGTAGATTAATGAATTTCAAGCAGCAACATCAAAGTAAATCTAACAATAACACTGCCACAAATAAAAAATATGATGGGAAGCAGTTAAAATATAAAGACAAAGGGCCAATTTTTTCTCTCATTATCCTGGTGTAAATCCAGCGTAACTTCGTAAATCTCCTCTGCAACTCTGGGTCTAGAGATAGGAGTGACAAAGAACAGAATTCGATTCACGCTTACATTAAAAGAGTATAGAGCCATGAAAGAAAAAAGCCTGAGGGCTTTTAGGAGATGAGTGATCTTGAAAGCAGGGAGAGGAATGCTCTGGAGGAAATGCTTGGAAAGGCAGAGCTGTCTTCTGCTAGTGTGGTGTTATCCCAGTGTGTTGTAGGATCCCCGTCCGCATCCTGGCGAATGCTGATCTGCAGAGCACAGGAGGGGTTGCTCCAGAAACCCAGCGAATCAAAAGGGACCTGAAGAGACAGACAACTTTTGTGGGCCTTGGAAACATACGGAGCTGGGGCAGAATGTGAAGCACCCTTATGAACACGGCTTTGCTCCTAGAGAAGGAAGAGGAGAGACCTCCAGCACAGCTGTCTGCGGGGTCATGTCTGTGCGTGCTGCCTGTGCCGGCGTGCAGAGCCGGGCTGCAGGGGGCTCGGGCTGCCCGGGGGGCAGAGCCGTGTGGGGCAGCCGTGGCACACAGCCCCTGTGACTGCGGAGCCCCACGGGGGACAGAACTGCAGCCACCTCGGGGATGGGTGCAGGGACCTCCGGGCTGGGACTTACAGTCCGAGGGAAGCAGACAGGGGAGGTGACCCCACCCACCGTGACCAAGGCTCCTTCTGTTTCCAGTGTCAACACTTTGAACCAGCTGCAGCTTTGCCCTCAGGTGGCTGAGCAGATGGACGATCTCCCTCTGCTGCAAGGCTGGTTAGAGGGGAATCGCTGGGTGATATGCCACCACTGCTGCCTCCAAGGCTCTTACCTCTCCCCATGCAGTGTAAAGGAAATGAAGGAAGTGACTTTTGCGTCCCCAGAGTCATCAGTAATGCGTGAGACACCTGAACATTTCAGCTGAAATGAATAAATATGCACATGCATCCACTTAGTGGGGTGACTTAGCAAATGCATTCAGACAGTAAGATACTGAAGCCTGCGCACAATGAACATAACTAAATATTTTTGCTGGAAGCTGTTCAATTGTTACCATCAGGGAAAGCACGGGTAAGGCTGACATGTCCTCTCCCTTCTGTTAGCTTTATTCTCCCTTCTAGTGCCTCTGCCATAACAAGCACGTATACACGTACATAAAAAAGAAGGCTGGGTAATGATAGGACTTGGCAGGACGTGTTATTTGGATTCTGCAGCAACCCACTGAAGTGCCACTTGCCAGGTTGCTATTCAGCCTGAAGAGATCAGGCAGTCAGCGTATCACATAGCAAAGGATTGCTAAAAAATAGAGAGGACTTGTGTCAAACTCGGAGGAAGTATTGATTGAAGCCAGAAGCGGAGTTAGTGCTTCCTTCAGTGTTTCTAATCTGTCTAAATGACCGGCACAAAGAAGGCAGCTGACTTCTTATGTTTGCTCTTACCTATAAGTGAGGAGCAGGCAGCAAAAAAAAATCAAAGGGATGTCAGATGTGCTGTGAAACTGGGTCACTGCACAGCAAACGGAATTTTATGTGAAAATATGAAGAAAATGGTGGGTAAAAACATGAAACACATGAAGCTAATGAGAACAGCTCACAAAGCAAAGCCTTTGGAGCAGCAGTTGCCCGGTTTACCAAAAGAACTGAACATTTGAGAAGTCAGTTTCCAGGAAATAAATCAAAACCTGAGACACTGCTAAGATATCTGGCTACTCTTCAGTGCAGGAGCATTGTTTTCATCATATGGGCTATGGTCAGGGAGCAGGTAAGCAGGATATGTCACCTGCTCGGGTTTCCTTAGATTTCCGCAGATTTCCTCGTTTTCAGCTGTTGTAGCCAGTCGTGCAAAGCTGAAGGAAACTGAATTTGGTCCTTTTCTGGGGAGAGCTGCAGAAGCCTGCGTCCATTAAGGCAAAGGGAAAGGACCCTGTGAGGCCTTGGGAGAAATCCCCTTACAAAGGCAGTGGGGAATTTTAAAACATCCGTTTTAAAAGTTCTGGTAATATCCAGTGTAGCATTTGATGGAACAAAACCCTCTTTGTTAAAATCTGTCAGCTGCTCCCGGGGACTGGGAGGAGGAAATACGGCAGATCTGGAGCAGCTGGATTTCCCTGGTACACAGTGGGAGGTTTTGGGGATGCTGCATGGACTCCTTGATATGAATGGGCAGTTGCAGGTCAAGAAGTTCTTTGGGATTTGACTGAGGAATGTCAGATGGAAAACTGGGGAAATTAATTTTGAATGGAAAACTGTGAAAAGTTTTTTTTTTTCTCCTTCTTATTTCCAGAT
This sequence comes from Nicator chloris, assembly GCA_013400495.1. NCBI lineage: Eukaryota > Metazoa > Chordata > Aves > Passeriformes > Pycnonotidae > Nicator > Nicator chloris. The sequence goes on from WAAE01003337.1 coordinate 101,603, forward strand.
CATGGCATTTAAGTTCAGGAGTAACTCCAGGACATTTCTTCCAAGTGGGTGGGACACTGCATGCCAAGTTTCAGCAGTAACGTGGAGGATGAGTTTGGAACACAGCTGCACATTCCTCTTCTTTAGTCCAGTGCCAGAGGATGTCTGGGGTGGGATGTAGTGTTGGGCTGGAGGTGGCGAGGGTGGGAAAAGTAAGGATCTGTATCACCTAAAGTGGTAGTAGCCCCCAGCAGGTAGGGAATGGAAGGAGAGATGGTGTGCACTGGGTGTCCTCACCACAAAACGAGGTCTCTATGCACATACAAACAGAATAAAACATATTTTCAGTTGGCCTTCCAAGCTAAAGCCATTGAGGTAAAACACACTGGTGTTACTCGATAAATTGTAAGCTGCCTTCTTGGAGGAAATAGAGCGTTAAATAGAAAATCCAAGTGAACTCTGATGAACCAAATGGCCTAGGCTTGTTCCATCATATTTTATTAATTGTACCAGGTGGCTCATTTTGTGTCCCTGAGAGTAGATCTGAATGCTCTGCTCTTCCTCTGAATTGTCACTTGGCCCCTGATTACTGGAAGCCTAAAGTGGTGGTGACAAACTATCCTCCCCAGGTGTTCTCTGGTAGAGAGGCTTAGGAGAAGAAGGACCACCACATGGATACAGAATGTGCAGAAGCCACTAGAATGATGTACAAATAGAGGCTCAAGGGGACATGAGGTTTACTGTCCCGCAGGAACAGAGTGAGGCTGTTGGGGTGAAAACCAGCTCCTCTGATAAACCACCATGCCAGAAATTGCTCTCCACTGCTGCCTTTTTCTGTGTTACTTCCTCCTGGGGGCAAGATGGCTTTCAGATAGATTCTTACCATGAAGGTAAGTGGGTGAGGGACAGACAGCAAATGCCCTTCTGCAGCAAGCCTGAGCTCAGAACTCCCCTTGTCTTTATTTTAAAAGAGGCTTTTTGGCATCAGTTGTAGGTGAACAAGTTTTTCTTCAGCCTTCAGCTTCTTTTTTGCGCTCACCTCAGATGCCACTGAGCCACACAGCAATGACAGTTCATCCTTTAGATGGAGGATGCCAGTTGCCAATGCAGAGTATTGATTTCTGCTGATTGCTAATTAGTAGGTGGAACTGGAACTTTGCTTGGAGAAATTGAGCTGATTCAGGCAATTGGAAGTGTTACTCAGGGCCAGTGGAAATTTCCTAGCTAGCATTTAGCTGTGAGCTTCTTTGGTACAGGCAATTCCCTAGGGAAAATGTCTCACCCTCTCCTTGCCTTGGTGTCTGAAGCAGGTGTTCATGAGACTGGTACCTCACCCTAGCCTAGGGCAGGGAATTCAAAGGAGGGGATCAGCCCTCGCATCAGAATATGAAACTACGTGACATATTCGTATTTTTAAAGCAACTGCTTCTGATCTGTTGGAAGTTCATCTGCCTTCAGAATAGTATTTACATGGATAATGTAGTGCACCTCCAAGGGTAGGCAAGCAGCCACCTCCCATTCAAACTGATTTTCATGGATATTATATCTGCACCAACAGTTAGCTTTAAATCCCTACTCCTGATCTGTGTGGAGTAATTTCTGGCTGGTCTTGGAAAAAAAAGGAAAAAAAGAAAAAGACTGCTTAATGCATGATGCAAGCAGGACAAGAAATCTCTCTATATGAGTTCTAAGCAATGGATCCTCTGTCACCCCTTGAGATTTCTTCAGCTAAATTTTGCTATTTTGATATGTCTTCTCTGTGCTTTGGTACATTTTTCTCCCTGTCAGCAAGTCACATCTTAAGCAATACAGATACTTTGCAATTAACCAGCATTTTGAGGAGTCAGTTTCCCCACTCCTCACTCTCTCCAGTCTTCATCTGGTATTATGCTTGCAAAGTCAGTGGCAACTGGAAAACTAATCCTGTTAACCTCACTGTAGGATTTCTGAAATTAACTTTCTAGAGAGGAGAAGAATCTTACTTCTTACTGCATGTTGAGACTTCAGAATTACTCCCTTCCCTTGAGCCATACTGCTTTCATATCTCCATAATGGATGCTGTATACAGCTTAAGACAGGTATTCATGTTAATAACGTTAGTCAAAAATCGTATTGGGATGTCAGTATGGTCATGTGGGATAAGATTAGTGCTCCAGCTGATCAGGATCCACCTTCACCTTCTCTAAAGGAACTTTTAAGTTTATTATCTCTGCAGCCTGATCTAGTGGGAAGTGTCCCTGCCCATGACAGTGGGGGTCGGGACCAGATGATCTTTAAGGTCCAATTTCTTAACACTTTATGGTAACCATCAAATTTTTCTCGTCTTCGACTTGATAACAAAAATGAAGTGTGATCTATCACCAAATTGATTTTCCAAATCTCTTCTGAAGGTGTGGACAGCTGAAAAAGGTGTCCTCTGTTTAGTCTAGGGAATTTTCCACACAGCTATGTTATTCTGTGTCTTGTGTGGAAAGAATGAAGTTACACAAGAAAGCTTACTCGGATTAATTTAGAAATCATATATATATTTATAAAGGACCTTCTTTCAGCTCATTTTGTGGCTTGGTTTACTAAGTTTTAAGGAGGTAAGATGGCTTTGCCAAGAGCACACAGGGCCCTAATGTGTCAGCTTTGATGAGCTCTCTGGTCCTGGTGGGTGTAGAGGTGTTATGGATGCTTCAGGCTGTGAAAGAGCAGCTCAGCTGCCTCTCTGTACTGAGAAGGCAGGGTTGCCTGTAGAAAAACTCTGTCTCAACATGCTGCAGCTTTCTCCTTTGTTTGATCCAAAGGTGAGGAATATTTATGAGTCACATGGCTCTCAGCATGGCAGATGTGCCGCCAAGAGATGCGTGACCTCGTGCTGGTGAGGAGTCCTCACGTTGTTGCTGGGCTGACACCTCTGTGCCTGCAGCCTGCTCTCTGTGGCAGGAGCACAGGAATGCAAGGTGGCTCCTAAACGAATTACATCATTTGGATGGCATGCAAGCTAGCTGAAAATATTTTGTGTTCTTTCCTGGAGGCTCCTAGATGTGCAGGATAGCTGTGCAGGCTCCTAGTTGTTGTTGTAGTTGTTGCTGCAGGGCCCTAAGTTTGCTGATAACATATGTTAAGTTCAGCTTACAAGGAGATGCACCAAAGGGGGTTGGCAGTGTGAAACTGTAATTAGTGTGAAACTGTAATCCACAGAATTTGAGCTTTTGGGGCACGTAAGTTAACACAGGGAAAACTTGGTTGGACTTGAATGGAAAAATGCCTATGGCGAACAAAAACCCCCTTGTAACTGGTTCATCAGAAACCTCTGCATTGTGAAGCTTCTTAGGTTTATTTATGTGTTTTGAAATCAAAGGTTTGTCAGGTGAGATGGGCTTCTCAGTCAGTGACAGCATTCATGGAGAAGGTGGCTTTGCTCTCAAACATCTTCCATGCCTAAATACCATTCACCTCTTATGTGAAGGACAAGGGACACCTGGATCACCAAATCCAGCCCTCTGACATCACAAGCAGCTGTACAGTGTGATGGCACTGGCACCAGTGGAACCTGTTCTCTTACCATCCCTCCAGTATTCCTTGGCAGCACTGGTTCCTCAGCATGGCAAAGGAGGGGAAAGCAGCCAGCATGCAGAGGGCTTTCTGGGGCAGGACAGCTGCTCACTGGGACACAGATGCATCACTGCTGCCCTCTCCAGCCCACTTACCCTGACAGGTAGTGCAGGAGTCTGGGGCAGAGCCATGGAGCATGGCAACCACTCACAGCTGGAGGAGGAAAAGAGTTCAAACTGCTGAATCACACCACATGCTCCAGTTTCTGTGCAAGGGAGATGTGGGGAAAGAGCTTGCTCTTGCCATCAGATACGCCATCTGCCCTTAATGACCTACGATCAACTCATTTTTTATTCTCTTCTGTGTTTAGCATGGCACTGGGAAACGCTCACGGGTCTGATGTTAATACACAGACAGTCGGCAAGCTAGTTAATCACAGCATTCAGATGGCTCTGGGCCTGCCTTGCTGTTTGGCAGAGATAAATTAGGGCATGCGAGTGATACAAAACAATATTTTAACATTATTAAAACCTGATCCCACATTTCAGGAGTTATTCTACCAATTACAATTCCAATAGAAGGTGGAAGTCTGTTTTCCATTCTTTGAATAGAATACGCATACATATATGTATGAGTAATTGACACTGCTGGCAGTTTTTCTATTAATAAAGCTACTGTACATCAATAGAAGTGATTAATAGCTGCTTTGTCCCCAGATTACATTAGATCATTCAGTGCAGGGTATATAGATCCTTCCCCTGTGTCTCCAGGAAAGCAAAACAGCCTGGTCTCTTTAAAAGAGGACACAGCAGCTCAGGGGGGACACAGCTTGTGGGGCTGCTGGGCACCTGAACCTGCAGGAGAGGATGCAGCAGATCTTGTGTCTGCAGCTTTGTCAGTGGTGCCTTTGCAGACTTTCCTGCAAAGTTTTCTGGGAAAGGCCTCTGTCTTTGGGGCCCCCAAATCCTCCACTGTGGGTACAGTGGAGGAATGAGCTTGTAGAGAAGCTTACTGGAGTTTGAGTTGTACTTTTTTAGGGAAAACCACTGCTACATGACTGGTTCACTCAAAGTCCCCTGCACAGCCCTTTGCAAATTGCTTTGCCTAGACAAAGGCCAGAAAAGGAAATGCTTTTCGTGACCCTTTTATGCGCTGATGATGTATGCATCAGTAAAGAAACCTTCCAGGAGATCTTTGGTTTCTTTCAATAGCAACCATGCTAAATGTTGGTATTTTGGACATTCAGAAAGGGTTCCTCACTGCAAGTAATTCAGCATGCAAGCCAGCACAAAATCAACATATCTCCAAAGTCCCACAAACACTCCTCAAATTCCAAACACGTGGCCAAGACCCAGATAGACATCAGGTCAGATCCATTCAATGTTTTTATTACTTTTAGGCTTGGAGCTGGCCTTCTGTGTGACATGAGTTGCCTGAAGAGTGTATGAGAATTCAAAGGATGCAACTGCATATCTGTATTATATCATTTTCTTATCAAGGTGCTAGTACAAAAGCTACTGTATCTCAACATACTGAATTCTTTACTTTCCCGATTCTCAAAGCATTTGCCCTGAAAAGGGCTTGATTGTTCCAGCAGAGTTGGTAGAAGGCATTGTGGTCTAATCCCACTGGATGAAGGGGCTTACTTCTTCCTCGACTAAGAACCAAGGGGGCCTAGTAGTGAAAGAGCTTTTATGAGCTTTTAGATGATGCTGGGATGAATCAGCTTTTGCCTTTAGTAGCATACACCTTGTCACACAGTTGTGAAGAGAATTGCATATCTGCAAGAGCCACTAGTTTGAAAGACAAAGCTCTTCTGAGCAGCAGCCAGCGGCACTGGCAGAGTCACTTTCACAACAGTACTGTCCTGCCTTCCCATCTCCATGGCCCATCAGCCAGAAAGAAAAGCTGCTCCCAGCTGCAGCATGTGTTTACTTCTGTACCTGCTCATGACATTCAGGTACCTTTTTTATTCCCTGTGGACCATGATATTTTGATGCACCCAGGGCATTGCCATGGAGAGAAGAGCACATGCAGAGCTGACTGGAGTGGGAGAGGTGGCTTGGGAGCTACAGAACCTTGTTATTTAATCTACACCCCAGGTAACCATTATAAACCCTGAGCTATGTTCTAAGTCTGGCAAGCATCAGGCCATTTTACTGCAGCATTTAAAAATACCTAAGTGTAAACTCATGACCTCCGAGAGGTTTTTTTTGTAAACTGTGTGCTTACCACATTGCAGTTTTGGGAGTTGGCCCAAAAATCTCTCTGAGGCAAGACCAGAATAGCATCCTTATAAACACATGTGAATTGGAAGGGATTATAAGGATTAATGAATGCTCATAGCTCTCCTTAGGTAGACACTGACTCGCAAACCTGAACCAAACCACAGTTATTAAAGTGAGTAATTCTGAAAACTTACTGTTACCTTCCAACAGCATCCCCTCCAGTGCTGTTGTTCATTAGTTGATCATCTTCTGTACAGCTTTTTGCTTGGGAACACTTCTCTGTGAGAGCCCAAACTGCAGTCCCTCCTAGCTTTAATAGCAGCTGTGCCATTGAGATGAGCTGGCTTTGGGTCAGGCCCTAAATGCATATAATAGTGAATTATGTGGCAACTGTGCATTTTCCATTGAACTCAGCAACAACAAAGTGGTCTCCCACTGTGTATTGGAGAAAGGTGGGCTCCATAGAAAAGTAAGAGAGGAAAAGCCTCCCAACAGCATTTGTGTAATTGTTGGCCACCACTGCTGGTACTTTCATTATAGGAAATGTTTCCTTAAAATTGCTATGCTGCTGATGTCGCTCATTCTCCAGTCACTGCCTGACTATATTAATAAGGCAGTGACAAAGTTGTGTTACAAAGTTCCAGCTCTGACTTTATTTACCCTTGAGGGCAGATACAATCTCAGGAGGAGCTTTGAATCCTATTATGGCAAACCGTGGCTGTAGTGTCAGGCTGATGAGATAGAGAAACTCACACTTCCACCTCTGGAAGCATTGTTAATAATGGTTTTGAGGGTTGTTCAGTTACTTTTTAGTTTTTCCTCAAATGTAAGGTCACCTGCTATATGTATTTAATGTAAATACTCTGCTTGGGATGTCCTTCATACTGTTAAGAGAGATTACTGCAAGTGATTGGAAGGGGTCACTTAATTCTGTCTCTGGATCCAAACAAAGCCTGTTTCCTGATCTCCAAGGATGATAGGCCAGGAATGCAGCAGATTTGTTACCTATGGCCACCCCCACATGTGGCAGAGAATGCTGACTCTGCTGCACTTTGGATGTGAGTGGAAGCTGCTTGCATCAAACTGCAACAATGGATGCTGGGACCTTGGTGGGGCCACAGCAGCCCACTGTTGGACAATGATGCTTTTGACAAACTGGCAGCAAGGCAATTGTTCCCAGCAATGGCAGCCCCCACAAAACTGGATAATGAGATTTTTTTTCCATGCAGTCCCCACAAGAGATTTGTTTGCTCAGGAAACAAAGATGCCTAGAAGGACTTTCAAGTCTATAAATGAGACCGTGTCTCTCCTGTTCATATTTACAACATGGCTAGCCCTGTCATCTTTGATAACAACACCAAAAGGACTGTTAGCTTTGAAAACAAGCCCTCATTGTTCAGGAAATTACCATTGAAATTTGTTTTATTAAGTCTCTTCTGTTTGGCTGCCCATGGTGTGGGAGCACTGAAACACGTACCAAGCAGAAAGACTGCTGAAGTCTAAATCAGACTAAATAAGGGAACGTCATGTTTCATTTAAAAGATTCTCCTCACCTTCCTTTTTTGCCATCAAGTGAAAATGAAAGTAAGGCTATAACTACATCACTGCCTCCACTCCATATTAACTGTGAGATCTCTCACATTTCTTTCCACACCTTTTCCACTCCTCCCTAGCTTTGCTGCTTGCTTAGCAGGCTGTCAGGATCCCGGCGCCCTCTCAAATAAGCAGATGACTAGCTGTGGTCCTTGTTCATTATGGGGTGACAAGCTCAAGGAATAAATACCTACAACATGGAGAGTTTCGTGCCTCAGGGTGTCAGCGCGACGTGGTTGGGTGGAAAATGAGGTGGCCTGAGCTTCCTCACTCTCTCTGGAGCGTGAAATTGGACAGATACTGACTCTGACAGATGCTCACCCTCTTTGGGATCTTATTGCTGCTCTCAGACCCATCCTGTCACATTGCTGCATTATGTTCTTACAAACTACTGTCAAGTCTTGCTTCTCCTCAGAGTGCTTGACAAACATTTTGGCCCAAATCCTTCTTTTTTTTACCCCTAAGCATATTCTTTTTTTCATTCTTGTGTCCTACGCCCTTTCTTCCTAACTCTTCATTTTTTGCTTTAGGCAGTTTTTCCACATGCGTTCTTTCCCATACTTCTTAATTCCTTTTTCCTTTATATCTTCCTTGGGATCAAGCCAGTTGATCCCCAAAGATTTATAGGACATTCATTTCCTTGGCCTTCCCTGAACTCCTAATTCCAGTTTTGGCCCAAACCAAACTTTATAGAGCCCCCATAGGGCTCCCAGGACTTCAGAGAGGCTCCGTGCACTCACTGGCATGACTTTGGATCATGGGGACCCAAGGCTATAGTTTCTTCAGGCAGGGATTTTTTTGTCTCTGAATTCTTGGATCTGCTAAATCCCTGGACCCCAGGCTAAATGGTGCTGCATGGTTGCATCAGTGATACTTGGGACCCCTAGTGTAGGTCCTGGGGTATTTTTTGAGAAAGCTTATTTTTGGAGCTGTAAAAATAGAGCAGTGGGGACAACCAGTGACTCAGAGCTTCAGTTCCATCCCTACTCCTCTCTCTTTAATGGATTGCAATTATATTTGGTCTTCAGGAGGCTGTTGGAGTCATTCCTAGAATTGAACACTGATCCTGAAATTAGTAACAGTGTATTGTTAATGGCAATAATAAAGTTGAAAAACTGAAATGAAACTCCTATGTCGCTGAGTTTAGTCTTCTCTTACAACAGGTCATCACATCATACACAACTTTACCTAAAAGGTAGACATTCTAGTTTGAGACAGCAGTTTGCCTTCTTAAATTGGGAAACTACATCACTGGGAATGCTGCATTCATGACAGGCTTTTGCCTTTTGAACATGAAACTGTGATTATAAAGGATCTCTTATCCCAGGGACATCACTGCTACCTCTGAAAGTGGTGGACCCACCTTCTGCTTTGCCTCGTTGGGCTCATTCTTGGCACCTCTGTTTGGCAGCATAAACTTTCGTACACTTGCATTCCTAGACATCCTTGGTACATCATGCAGCTGGAAGTCAACTTGGACAGAAAAAAATAACCAAAGAAAAAGAAGAATATTACCTGACTTGGTGAAATGAGCCCCACCATGAAGCAATATGAATTCTAGAGCCAGAACCTTGACACAGCGGGAAAGAAGAGGCAGGAAAGTTCCAGAATACCTCTTCTAAGCAGTCTGGATTTATGCCAGGTTTAAGTGACTCTTTGCTGCAGCCTTAAAATTGCCTCTTGTGCTCTCCTTCACAAGAGACAAGAATGAACCAGCTGCAGTTCACTGTGCTTTATCTGATGAAGCCTTCTCCAAGCTTTTCATAAAAGCAGGCAGCATTGTTCTAAGTAAAAGAGAAGCACAGTTTAATGGGAAAAAGAAAAGCTGAGCACTTGGTAGTTAAAGTGACAGCTATTGGTGTGGGCAGGCACTCACTAGATGCTGCACATTTGTCTTTGGCCGAGGCAGCAGATAGGAGTGCAGAGGTTATGTGGCACAACTGGTTGTTCTCTGAAGTTCTCTGATTATAAAGATCTCTTCATCTGGAATAGCTGTGAATATATCACCATAACAAGAAGCCATATTCTGCTTAAACTGCTTTAAGCTAGTACACTTAGCAACTTGCCATGCTCCAGCTTTTAATAAACACTTATCAGAAATGGTAATTCATGGTAATTTTTGATCGGATACATGCAAACATTCAGTAGCAGCATTCAATGGAAATTTCAGAAGCTTTACCACTAAAGCCTCTCAGAGGGTCTGAATTCATCTGTAGGGAGACTGATCAAAAGTAAACTGCTATTGGCATCTAAATATAAAAGATTCAGTTTTTAACTGGCCACAGTCCTTTGTAAAGCCAGATGAATGGGAATTATTTTAAAGGCTTTAAACATCTTTTTATTTCTTATCTTGTTTATTAATATTATATGTGGCAAGATGCTCAAGAAAAGCACAGGATTAATCTGACCAATTTATCATTCTGCTATGATGCTAATTTATTTTACATGGAAGGCCGTGGATGTGCCAAACAACATATTATTTAGTGAATAGAAACTAATATTAGTGTCCTGGTGTGCACAGGCAAAGGGCTGATCTTCAGGAAACAGTATAAACCAACAAAAACCACTGCTTCATCAGCATGAAGTATACAGCAGCTAATGCAGCCTGGTTGTTTACAATAAACCATCATAACAATCTTTGAAATGGAATGATCCCAGTAAGGATTGACATCTGTTATGATTATTTGTACTCAAGTAAAAGCACAACTTGGACCCACCATGCTTCAAAGGATGAAATCAAAGTTCAGTCTAGAAGTTACTTGCCAATCCAAAGTTTCCTGGAATTAACACAAATTATAAAATATGTTTGATCCTGCCTCAGGTCTGTGATTGCATCTGTGATACCTTCCAACACAATATGTTATGATTCTGTGGAGTCAGTGTAAAAATATAACGGGGCAGATGAGCATTTTACCTGGCAGATCACAAGGGCAGAAAGATAAAGTGACACCCGGCAGTGCTGTCAACAAAACACAAGATACAGGCAAAAGCACTTTGTTTCATTGTCCTTTATCTGCTGCTGGAAATTTTTTCCTGCTTTGTAGTTCCCTCCTCTTCTGTATTTCACACATGCTGTACTGATTTGCTGATTTGTAGTCGTGGCACTTTTATTACCCTTAACATCAGCCTTGAGTGTAGCTCACACAGGCATCACTTTCCAAACTAACACCATTGTGGAAACGGAATAATGCAGTGGACAAGTGCTTATTCTTGACTTTGGAGAGCTATGGCTGTTGTGTGTCACCTTCACGGTTCTGAGTTATTCTTTCTCGCATTTTACTTGTGTTCCAAGCAGTGTCTCCTGCTTTTTTTCCCAGATAATGTCTGAGTTTTATGCTTCTTAATTGCAAAGCACCATGTATTCGTTGGTTTCTCATGGGCAAACAGATGGAAAGTCAAACCACATTCACCTGGTGGTGCCAAGCACAGAAATCATCACTGCTGGATTTAGATGTAATGCTCTTTACAGAAAGAAAATGCTGCTACCAGTGCAGCTGATGCATGCAGGAAAAATCAGCTTGTAAACACAAAATTTAAAGAACTATGACACATTTCCATTTCTCCCTTCTTCTCTCTATTAATGTATACCTTTTGTATTTAATGTCTTTACCAATAGAATGAGTGCTTGTTGTTTTCCACTCTTATCATGTCCTTGAAGAACGAATACAAGCTGTATTAGTGTAAACCCTATTTGCTGGCTTTGTAAAACAACAGCTTTTCTCATACACTGTCCTTATGTTGACAGACCTTGGAGTGTTAAAATTCTTTTCTTTCATTTCAAAGGTTTCTCTCTGGCTGTTTTGTGTTGGTGTTGCAGCCCTGTGCCTGTGGCTGCAATAGGTGCTCTTGTGTCTGCTGTGGAGTTCCTAGTGCTGGTGATTACTCTGCTGCCTCCTGTTTCTGGTGAAATCGATGGTTTCAGGCCTTCTTTGATCTGCGTTAATTACAGAGGGGCATGAAAGCAATGTTAATTGTTTAGCTTCTGACTCCAGTTCTTGTCCTCAGATATAAATTTCTGCTCCCATATTGACTCTGCGGATGCAAACGCATGGGTTTTATCCACTGATGGACCATGCCCTTGCTAGTTCCCTGTGACCAGATTTGAGCAGCCCCTCATTCTGCTCAGTCATGTGCTGACAGATGCAAAACCAGGCTCCTTATTTCAGAAATGCTTCCTGTTAGGTGTGAAACCTGAGCAAATAAGTCTCCTTCAAAAGGAAAAGCTTATATTGTTTTCTGGATGTTTATACCCCACTGTGTAGGTATTAATCTCTCTGTTATGGGCAATATTAATAATTGACAGAGGGCAGGAAATGCAAACAGATTTAATCTTAGCATCATACATTTATTTAACAGCTTATTCATTTTTAATGGCATTATGGATTTTTAAGTAGGGTAAAAAATGTGCATTCTCTTGCTGGGGTGTGATTGAGGTCTTACATTCCTATGTGGGAGAAAAAGGTCAGACCTGACCTTGAGGCATTTAAACACAATCTTAAATAGCCATGATAGTATTGAAACCTACTAATTCTTTTAAAAGTATCTTCAAAGGGAACTGTGATAGGGTGCAATCACTGGAACATATTTCTTGTAGGTCTCTGAATTGCTATCTAAACACATAACAAGCAAGATAGCGCCTCAGACAATCTTTATTAAGTACCCTATTTTTTAAGGGGCAGATCATAGACTATACTACCATTTACTAGATTCAATAGCTTTTGGGAAAGTATGCTAGCAAAAACTTCCAAGCTAACTCCCAAGGCCAAACATGATGTGAGAGCCTTCTCTATTGTAGACTCTACCCTGCTAGTCAGAAATAATCAGTCTCCGATCTCTAAGTGCCTCAAATACATTTGAAAATACAGGCCACAGAAAGCTTTTCTTATCAGGTTTGCCCTTCTTGGGCGAAGTGCTCTGCAGCCCAAACTGTTTCACATGAGTCTTTTTCACTGGATTCAGAGAGTCCCCATCCACAGCTCTCAGTAGCCCCAGGCTTGTGCTGGTGCTGGTGTTTGTGAAACTACGCAGCAAACTGAGCCAGGGAGCTGGCCTGGCTGGAAAAAAAACAAAACAAAACCAAACCAGGGAAGGAGGAAAAAGATAAAGGCCGTGGGATTCCCTACATTTGCCCTCTATGTGGCACACAAATCACTGGAGGTAGATGAGAGGAAATGCCCTTTGGCTTAAATGACGACTGCTGCAAGCTGTCTAACCCCAGCCCCAGGGTGCAGCCCTTCAGTGATGGCACAGTGTCATTGGTCATCTTAGAACATGAATTCCCTGATCTGGGCTTGCTGGAATGGCCTGGAGCAGAGCTTCTGCACTGGTGGAGACCTGGTCACACTGCTCGATGGCAGGTCAGCTGGAAGTCACTGTTCTAGTGCTCACCAGCAGCAATTGTCTCTAAAAGGATCACAAAGTCACGTTTAACGTCTTTCTAGCTGAGAAGACACCTTACCATTATCTTCAAGGTGACCCTAGAGAAGTTCAACCTTTTATCTTGCATTTTAGCTAATTTGTTCTTAAAACAGATGTAAAAACATTTGCCTGCCTCCAATATGACAGGCATAGCAAGCAATGGTGGCTGGGGGCTTTCTGAGCAAACAAATTCATTTTATCAGAATCAGATGTGAGAAGCTTTGGCTCAGGTCTTGTATCTGAATCACTTGACTTTGGGACATCAGTTGCAACCTTCTAACCAAGAGAGAAGCTCTAACCAACCTGTCTGCTGCCTGCTGTAGAGAAGGAGTGCTTAGAGGTTTGGTGTCAGCATTTCATGATTTTTCAAGAGTCAGTACTAAGATAATTCTAAAGGAGGACAGGAAACGATTTTGAAATCCCAGGAATTTTTGAGGATGGGCAAACATGTTTCCAGATCATAATTCTGAGCAGCCAAAATCTTGGGGAGGAATAGGAATTTTAAGTGCTGTGAGGGATGTAAGTGAAATAAATGTTAACACACACACACACACACACAGAGGTTTTATTTTGCCCCTCTCAGATTATCTTTGGTGAGGAGATATAACAAAAAACCCTACTGCATACTTTGGCATGGAAATATTTGTGTACATGTGGGCAGAAGCTGAAGTTGCCTGCAGCTGACTATGGGTGGTAGCTTGTGTTTATTTTGTAGTGGTTGTCTTAGTCGAAGTCCTTTGGGGATCAGGGGCTTTCCCAGCTGGAGGTAGACTGTCAGGGCTAGGATGGAAATTATTCCACAATGGCATGCAATACAGATGCTTCCAGCTGAGCTTCACAAGGCCTGTTTCTGCCAAGCTTTCCTCCCACAAATAAGCCTTCCTTGGACTAATTGTTTCATTGGATTTCAAGGAAGAACATTTTCATGCAGGTGAGAGCAGGCTGATGTGAGGTCTTGTTCCTTCTCTCTGGTTTGGCCAGACACAGAATGGCATCATGGCTTCAGGACCTGTAAAACTGCTCTAGTGCCAGGTTGTGTTTGTGTTTAACATTCCTTCTTTCATAGTGCACTAGCTCAAAAACCTGCAGCAGGACTGAGCTTAAGGACATCACTTCAATAATGTGGCTGTAAGGGCTTCCAGATCCGAGCAGGTTGTAGTCTGCTCAGTCTACAAGTAGTAGAGCTCAGGGATATGCATATCAGTCTGTTAGATATACATTAAACATCTCTCTCTCTTGCAAGATGGGATAAGATTGCATCTAACATCATTGTCTGGGAGGATTTGTGCCCCTGCAGTGACAAAATACTCTCACTCAGCCAGGTGAGTTCCCACCGAGAATCCTCATAGAGCCCAAAACCAGAAATCCAACCCCCCTAAACTCCCAGCCACAACTGTCTCTGCCTAAGCAGGATTGTCAGCATAATTTAAGAAACAAGATAAAGAACAAATGGAGGCACCTTCTGAATTAGTGGAGAGCTGCCTAACAATAGAGAACTCTCTCTAAAGTCCTGCCATTGTTACTGAGAAGAATGATTTTGTCCAGTCCCAGTTTTGCTTAAGGAGAGATATCAAAGGAAGGAGTGAAAGAAAGACGAGCTATTATAAGCATGAACACTTTCATTTCCCTTCATCCAGAACACTGAAATCTGTAGGAATCTTGTGTATGTATCTGGCAGCAGAATTGTACCTCATCATTTGTGGCTTCTCCGTTGTGTGGGGTTTTTTTTGTTGGATTTTTTTTTGTTTTGTTTTGGTTTTGGTTTTTTTTTTTTTTTTTTTTTTT
>WAAE01003337.1:116164-219015 GCA_013400495.1 Nicator chloris
TTTTGTTTTGTTTTGGTTTTTTTTTCCTCACTTTGAACTCCTCCAGATCTTTTAAGCTCTTGAATAGATATGGTGACACAATGGCTTTCCGTGCCCCCTGCCACTGCAATGATCCTTCTGAAAATTTTGTCTCCTGAACCCCCTCTGTACTCTCAGTCCAAAGTTTAAAGCAGGTGTTGACTGCAACTCTTTCAGCTGTGTTTGGTAGAATTTTAGTGCTTTGGAGTCATGTTAAATCTGATATATAGCTCAATCTACACTGCTCACAAAAGGTAATTGTTCAATTTTATTTTTATGGTGCTTCAATTTACAGCAGGTAGTTAGATTTTGTATAGGCTTATGCATTTCACACTGCAAAGCCCCATCATTTTAGTGCAAAAGTTTCATGTACCCACCTGCAGACTGTATTTTAAAAAGCCTGGCAATTTTTTTATTCTGGGTTCTGGGACAACTTTGTTACTTCCTGTGGTTTAATATGATGCAGGATTAATTATACCCTATGGATAACTCTGCAGCTTTTGTCTTTGTGTCTGAAAATAATGTTTCAGAGGTGTCCAACCACAAGAAGCAGGGGGAAAACATTCCCTATGTTATTACTTTGCTCTTCTTCAGCAGTATACTGGCCTTTGCTATGTTGTGATTGTTCTGCAGCTTCAGGAATTGGATGTGAGTTTCTCCTTGTGATGGGCTATTTTGTCTGTTAGAACTGTCTTACTGGGGTCCCAGGTATATTATGAGCCTAAAGAGCAGCTCAGCCAATGAACACCACCACATGCTACACTGAATTCAAGCAGATGAACCTTATGAGACACTAAAAGGAGAATAAGTTGCTGACTTTAGCGGGAGACTTGGATGACAAGCACCTAGATGAGATGGCAAAACGGCAGAAGGTGAGGCCGTTTGGCTTTCACAGGAGACTTCACAATGTTGTTTAATTTAATGGTATTCCATCAAGCAATAAATGTTAGAATGAGAGTCTGTCGGGTGTTTCTTGTTGTCTTCTCCATGCCAAAGCCTTATGTCTTTGTCTAGTGGCCCACTTCAACATTACACAGGAGCAAGGAACTGTCTGTTATGATGCTGTAAGTGAATTTCATCTAATATCCTCTCACCATAATGATCAGTGCATCAGAAAATACTTCTGTATGCTTCATATTGGTGCTGAAGGGAAAAACTTCAAAATTGCACTTTTAAAACTTTATCAATTGGGAACATATGTGTCATAGAAAATACCTCATGCTTTTTCTTCCCATACCTTGGATATTGCTGAATGGTTAGCATAAATAATTTCTTCAGTGCTAGCTGTTGCTCTTGCCTCTGTATCATTAATAAATTCAATAACCAACATCTCTAGCACAGAATTTGTAGGCATCCTGCTGTTGATCTTTTGCTACAGTAAAAGCAAGCTGACTGTCTTTGATCTCAGTCTCTTAGCCACGTTCCAAAACATGACAAAATGTTACCTCTCATCCCATGACTACTCATTTTTTTATAAGCCTCCAGAGAGGGACTTGGTCAAAAGCTTTTGCAAGTTTAAATAAATGGTGGTTGCGAAGGGACAGGGTATTTCAGCTCTCATTGTGAAAAGTGCGAAATGCAAGAGTATGTGCAGGCCAAGCTTTCTTAGTGCCCCCAACTGCAAGGAGGAGGATTTATCTCAGCTGCCTTTAGCTGTCTGCATGCTAGCTACCCAAGCTGAGTTAGCTACCTAGGCTATGTCTTTAGTCACTGTAGAGAGAAAAAAAACCTCCAAAGGGCAATTAATTCCATCCTGAAGAGGTGTGTTTAGAGGTTTCATTTGCCAAGATGCTGACTTCAATGACAGACCTGGTTTAAGTAGTTTCTGCTCCTGAATTTGTAATTCCCATCCCTTTGGATGTGCTGGTACAGCTGTTGCTGGGACCATGCTAGAAAAGGGAAATGGAATGGAGTTTTTTCATCTTTAACCTCACAAGAGACTCTTGTGGAAATTAAGGATACAGTTTTGCAAGCCTACTGGGCTGATTTAATGGCTGATTGATGCTGAGAGGTGAAGGTCTGGGTCATCTTCCCTTTGCCTCTCTGATAGAATGGTCTGGTCCTCCCTTACATGTCCAGCTGTGTGTTTCCATCCTCTCTCTGTGTCAGCACAAAGCTCCTGTACTTGCATGATGAACTTGCCAGGGTGACTCTCAAACGGAAGATGGGCACTACCAAACATAATTATTTCTTTAGATAAACTATGACCTTGATTTTGTTGTTGTTGCATCCACCAGAATGATAGCATTGGTGGTCACAGAAGAGAGCATGGAGGAGGTTGGGCCAGACCACTTGGAAGTAGTGTGTGTTTTCATGGAGACAAAATGACTCATGGATCCAGATCCTGCATAGTCACTGGATGAGAGTTAAGGTTATGTCATGCTTTGAAGCAGGTCATCCAAGACTGTAGCCAGATATTCAAAACCTGACTGGACATTGTCCTGCACAGCTTGGTCTAGCTGGCCCTTATTCAGCAGAACATTTGGGCTAAATAATTTCAAGAGGTGCTTTCCAACATCAACTGTACAATTATTCCTTGATTAAGGTCTGCTCCACAAAAAGGCTCTTTTTACACTTGTCACATCAGTTGTTTAAATCAGGATTAAAAGCATGGTCCCATAAATAGCTGTAATGGAAGTATTAAGAAGTGGCAAACTGGACCACAAAAGTGTGAAAAGTGTGACTTTAGGGTGGTAGGAAATAGAAATCTTATAGACAATTTTTGCTGTGCAGTCAGCATCTAGTTGAGCAGCCTTTATAATAGTCTGGAGAAATTTTGTTCACCCCAGGCACCTATTTCACTTCAGTGATTGCAGTAGCTTAGATTACGTGGCTAACTTTCAGATGACTAAAGTTTGTCACGATGAGTGTTACTATAAGCTGCTACTTGTCAGTGCTACTTGAGACCCAGAATGCAGCAGTTGTGAAGGATTGACTAGAATAGCCTCAGAGGGCTCAGGAAAAGCCTTTCATAATATGGTAAAATCATTTCACTCCTGGGCTTGTTTTTCATGATGTTAATGTAATGCTTGGAAAACTTGTCTGATCACTGCACTCTCCTGATTTCCTGTCTCAAACTGATTTAAGTGGGGACTCCATTAGGACATCAGAAATGATGTGGTAATTTGGTGTGCTCAGAGCCTCTTTACTTATTTAAAGAGAATTAAGGCAATGAGTGAGCCATCCATTATTTATTGGTAGCTCTTAAGAAAGCACTACGGTAGACGCTGTTGAAAACAGACATACGATGTGATTGAAAAATTAAAGTCCAAGGGTGACAGTTTCTGAAAATTGTTTCAGTCTTTCTAAACAAAACCTTTCCAAGCTATGACAGCTTTGAAAAGATTGCTTTGGCAACTCTTTCTAAATTGTATGAAATGGTGTTTTCAGATCGCACCAAAAAGCCACATAAATTCCTCTACATCCTAAGATGCCCCAGTGTTGTAAATCCTTCTTGAATAAGGAAGGCCCGAAGGTAGGTAACCCACCTGGTACATAACCAAGCTTTCATGGAGCCTTCAGGGATGAACTGTATCCCTGATGCAGTGGCTAGGAGAGAGCAGGACCTATAGCCTTACCTCCTACCACTGTCGTGACTTGCTGGTGGCCAGGTACTTCCTAAAAGCAGAACCTCCTCAGGGAGGCTGCAGATGTGGTGAGTCTCAGTGAAGAGATCCAGGAACAGGTACCCTTTTCTTATCTATATGCAGAAATCCCAATTTTTCTTGCCTTCTTGACAAACCAGAGGCTTATTAGGATCTGACCCATGTGTTGCTGTCTAATGACAAAACCTACTCACCAATTACCTTTCTTATATTTATTATACATTATATCAGAGGGAGCTAGAATGTATCGTGTATTTATGAGACGGAGTCCAACTGATAACCAATGGCCCTGGAAAGAGTGTAAGTAAGTTACAAAAATTCCCAGGCTAAAATATATAGGTTGGGGACTCATTATCCTAGCTTTGAATCCTTGCAGAATTATGATTGTGTCTGAAATAGATGTCTGCGTATACTCTAGAAGAAGAAGAAGAAGGTGCTTCTGGCCTCTAATTCATCTGGCTGTTTTTAACCAGCTTGCTTTGATGCAGAAACTCCAGTTTGTGCAGCAAAAAGTTTCTGTCATTTGACTGCAAAAGAAGACCAGGTGAGCACATCCACGTGGAACTGAGTCCTCTCCCAGTGCACAGCAACTACAGCATATGTATATGTGTAGTCTACCTTTCTGTGGGTGTGTGAAAAGTCTTCCATAAAAATCAGATTGTAGCAGCACAGCATATGTAATAAAAACTTGAATTCAGCTGGACTTCAGGAAATGAGAAAATCAGTGTGTCGCTAGGGGGAAAACATAAAGGAGACTTTACTGGTTTAATAGCCCCAAGACTAAATATAACTGCTGGCCTGTACTTCAGACTCTTGGAAAACAGGTCCAGTCTGTTATTCCTGTGAGTATTTGACTAAAAAATGCAAACCCCTTGCCAGGTGAGATATTTGCTTTTATGTTTCTGCACAATATGGAGCCATTCAAACTCATATTCTAGTCTGCTATTTGTATATGTTGCAATACTTCCCACTTTTTCTAAGTCTCTTACCAATGTGCAGAAGGGTCAGTACGTGCAGCCTTGAGCCAACTGAAGATTCTCCATCTGTATTTGGAAATCACAAAACTGGTGTGTCTCTACATAATTAGTTCAAGTGCTGTGCCAGACTTAGAGGACTACATAGCTTCCAGATTGCATCTGACTGGCTTGGAGAGATGGAGACATCAGAAATTTAAGCATGTAGTCTGTTGGACTGAGGAATGTCTGAGTGATATCAAACACTTTTTTTTGGGGGGGTGTCGTTGAGTGTTGTGCAAAAGAACTAAATGAAAACAGTCACTAGAGTGATGAGGTCTACTTTGTAACTAGTTGAGGCCCAGCACTGAAGTCCTAATGAAGAACTGAAATCCTTAGAGGAGATTGGAATTTTGCTACTGGTTCTTTCCTGCTGTAAATACCACTAACTCTATCTTGTGCAGGCAGTCTTCATTGTTCTGCAGCATTGGTATCTAACTAAAACTGAAAACTTGTAACAAACAGGAAATCAAAGGACATAAACCTGAGGTACCTTTTTAGTTTCTGTGTGATTTTGAAGGAGCAGTTGTTCTGCACCAGCGCTGGAAATGGTACAGTTTGTCCTAAAGCATATCAATACAAAAAACAATCTCAGAAAGTATCTTGCTTCCATTGGCAGAAAAAAAAATAAAATTAACTAACTGTTGTGGGTTTTTTTAATACTGGTTTTTGGTTTTTTTCTGCTTTCAGAAAACCTGGATATTTTTCACCTGTAACAAACAAATTAATATGTTTAGCGTTTCTTCATATACTTTTACTGTTAAGCCTAAGAGGATCCTTCTTTCCTAGTTTCTCCCATGAAAGAGGAGCTGATGACCAAAAACCCCCCTAATTTGATACTCCTGTGAAGAGTGCCTTGGACCTTCCTGAAGTTTTGCCTGTAGGAAACTTTTTTAAAATGATGAATCTGCAAATTCTGCAGAAAATAGCAGTTAGTGAGTAGTCAGGGGGGTCTCATGACCTGGTGCTCCTCTTCTCTGTTTGACCCTTTGTATGGACATAATCTGTAGTCTTGTGAGCATGCATCCATGGCCTTCAGCAGCATCCCCCAGGAAGAGTAATTATTATGTTTAGGCACCTGGGAAGCAATTTGCTGCTGCCCTGAATGAGCAGTAAAGAATCTGATGTTACTGGCCAGTAGGTTTGAAGGCTTCTTCACCTGTTCCCATTCTTGACTGTCTACAATATCTGTAAAGGGAGGGGACATCTTTTATTCTGCATCTTCATAACCTACAGAAGGAAAATAAGGAGCAGAGGAATTTCTTAATCCCTTGCAAGAGCTTATGTTCCAAGCTGTGGTCTCAGCCAGTGCAGATATATTTTAATTCATTTGCAAAAGGTCATTTCTACTAATGAACTTCCTCAGAAATTTCTCTCTTGCTTTACAGTGTAGGCCCATGAGATTAAAATCCTTGTGCATGGCATGAAAGATGGGACCTGCTTTAATTGTAATGTGTTGTTTGCTGACCATTAAATAAAGATGAAATAAATTGTCCGTTTCCTGTCTCCAAGGCTGGTTGTTTGAGCATATTACTCATCTAGGGAGAGTGCACTGTATTGCCAAGGCTGAGAGCACACACATTTATCATTAGTAACAGCACAGGGATGAGTTGCTTGCCCATAGCCTTCTCTTTTGTTTGTGAGATTAACTTGTTTTCAGCACTGTGAATTCAATGTTACGGAACAATTCCATACCCAGTCGTTTAAGAGCTGAATATGGTTTTCCCTCATGTAGAATGCAAGTTCCTGTCCTGAGCAGTGTACTTTTGAGATTTTCCAGTTGTTATTTACTACTGAAATGGTGTATCAGCCTAAATATAGGGGGAGGCAAGATCTTTTCACTACGGAAGTCGATGCATGCTATCCTTGCTCTCTTCCATTGGCTTTATTTTGTTTGCCAGTGAGATTATTTCCTCTGCAGAGTTCATGGACTCAGGCACCTTTCGTCCAAAATCTGACATTGCCATAAACCCTAAATGAAAGGCATTTGGTATTTGGAGTGTAGAGTCTTTTTAATCTTCTCTGATCCTTGCCCCTACTGTCAAGTCCCTTCATTTGGGTGTCAAATATGGATTGAAATGTATAATATTGTTAACCCTTTGGCTTTTAATGGTGATAGGTTTGTTACCTGCAATGACAGGATGGAGAAATGGGACAAAGGAGTGATGCAAATGAAAGTTATCAATTATTCTGCCTTGTCTGGTATGGAGTCATGATGTAGACTTTGGTGTGTCCAGTGCCTAAGGAGATTCCATGGAGACTTCTTAAAAGTGAGGTATGGGCAGGTGCAGGTGAAAAGGAGTGAGGAGAGCTTCACTACAATCTTTAGGCATTGGGGTCAGAACTCGCCATCTGACTTCCAGCTGGAGCTCCTGCAGAAGCCAGGTTCCAAAGACATTGGTGCTTTTTGATCCACGTGCCCCTACCAGCCATGCTCATGGCAGCCAGAGGTCATTTTTAGCCTCATATCTCCAAAGAGGCCCTTGGGGAGCATGTTACCTTTCTCTCAGCTGATGCTGCAAAGAGGATTTGTGTCTTCGAGGTGCCTGTGGCCATCTTGCTGTGGGTGCCACACTTCCCAGCACCTCCTGGCTTCTCTGTGGCAGAGGAGAGAGCAGTCCCCTGGAGCCGGTGATGCTTTTATCCCCGGTCCCACAGAGGACAGCACAAAATGCTGGTGACACAGGAGAGGAAACCCATCTTTANGTGGTGATGCTTTTATCTCCGGTCTCACAGAGGACAGCACAGGAGAGGAAACCCATCTTTAAAGTGAGGAGGGAATGCAGAGGCTGCCTTGAGTCTGGCAATGGCCTCACACCAATTATCACACCACTGGACGATAAATATTACATTTATTTCTGTGTAACAAAGGATCCAAATTCTTATTGCTTATGGGGAAAAGGTTGGAGGCAGCTCCAGGGCACTATGTGAAAGGAAATAAAGAATCAGTTGTAAATTATTACAACCCAGTGGAAAAAAAAAAGAAAAAAAAAAACCCAGACCATTGTCTTTTATTACAGTGCTAAATCAACGAGAAAGAACGTAGGTTATCTGTCAAGGTGGAATCCACATTCCTTACAACATCCACATTTTCTTTCATTAGAATGTCAGTACTCTGATCAAATGTTTTTGCTTTTATTAATAAGGCTTTATGCAAATGAACCCCCCAAAGCGCTGGTTCCTGCTCACAAGAAATCCTATCTGTATGGAATTGGAGTAGTTGTGTAACTCTCCTTCTCAAGGTGAACACAAATAAAGGTAAAAATCCTAACAGAACCAGGGCCCTCAAATCTCTTTATATAGCCACAGTGATAACTGATAATGCTCTGACAGGCTTTCGTCTGTGTTGTTGAAAGACAGCACTAAGGCAAACACCAGCATACACAGCTCATAACAAACAGAAAAAGAAAATCGAACTCAGATATTCAACAAAAGCTTTGTCCAAAATCAGATGATGGGCAATTCCAAGCATAGAAAAAACATAGTTTAAAAATATTTTAATGTCAGCTACACAATCAATATTTTTCATATATTGCCTATACTATTTTATTGCACTTTCTGTTTTTGTTAATTCCTGGCTCTCCGTAATGCTTTGGGACACCTTCAGCAGACACTTGCTCATTTGTAAGGAAGATTGCCTCAGCGATTGCACCTGCTTGGAAAGAAGAGGAGAGGAGAGAGGGGCCTGGCGTGGGCAGCACAGCAATGGGAATCTCTTTGTAACTGAGTTGATTTTTTGGGGAGAGAAAGAAAAGATTTTATGGGAACTTTCATGTTGCTTGGTTATGAAGCATGTTGAAGTGTAATATAGGTATAATATAGTATAATAGTGGATGGGTGGTAGACAAGTGTGGAGAGGGCATGATCTGTGTGGGGGATGTCTGGAGGAGAGACAGACTAATTGTACCACAGAGGTAACCCAGAAGGTGCTGAGCCTGAAGAAGTATTAAGGCTTCCTGGGGGTCCCTTCAGAGCTTTACTGAGAATACCACAGCCACTGGAAGAACCAAAGGCCTTGGGGAAAGGGTACCAGAAAGTTCTTTGGAGCTAAGAGGGGGATGGATTAACCTGTTCAAGAACTGGTATATTGTTTTGTCATTAAAAATAGTTGATTTGTTGAGGTTCTGGAAGCATAATTACAATGTAGGGGCTGGGGTGGTTAAATCCAGATTCTGTGTGGGATAAAGACTCCAGAGCATACCAGACCCTCACTTAGACTGTGGTTTCCACAGGTTGTGGATGTTGTATTTTATATTGGTTCTCTTTCCCCTCCTTCCCTAAAAACATGGACTAGAATGTGGGGAAAAAAAAAAAAAAAGTAGAGTTTTATAAAAGTTGTAATATGTGCTAAAATTAACTGAATAGCTTCTACATAAGGGCTAAGTAGGTAGGACTTTTCAGCCTGGAAAAGAGGTTACTGAAAAGGTTATGTGAAAGACTTAAAAAAAAGTGAAAGGAAGAAAAGTGAATAGAAGACTCTCCTATTCATTAGAAAAACTGAAGGACATCAAAATGTATTAGCAGACAGTGAGTTCAAAACAAACAAAAGGAGGTGTTTCTTTACCTAGGTAGTGAGAAATGTGCACAGCATTGTTTAAAATGCTGAACTGTCTCTTTTATGAGAGCAATTCATGGCAGGAAAATTCCCCATGGGTTGTTGAGTATAAGGGCATTGCCTCTGGCTTGGAAAGTCCTTGAGCTGCAGTCTGCAGGCCTGGAGGAATGATCTGGAGAAGGATCTGTAACAGACTTGCTCTGCTGTTCTTCTGATGGCCAGATGGGAAATTAGGGGGGTCTTTGATGTGACCCAATAAATCCCTAACTTTGCTCTTACAATTCAGGAAGAGCTTCTATCCTGCTGCATCTGTTTCATGGACCCATCTGTAGGAGGATCATCTCAAAACCTTTTCCAATATCTTCCTATTCTTCCACATGCACGTTGCTGCTTGCCGATTGTACCGTGTGGATTGCACACTGCTGTGGCTGTGGCCTGGGAGCACAAAGGAACAAAATCCAGTGCTTATGCTTTTAAAGTATGTTTGGAGTGCATTTTAAAGCACCTGGTTTTCTTTATTGTCTCTTTTTTTTTCTCCCAATCACAAACCCACAGCCATACACTGGTTAGCTAAGTGCACTGGGTTTAATTTCTGTGTTTGTGCTAGGGGAAGCCATGGAAAGGTGAAGATAGCATAAGCTGCCATGGGAAATTCTTGGGTCCAGCGTTTTCCAGAGAGTATTGCAAGGACTGTCAGCCCCTGATATGAAGATAGCCACTTCAGAGCTGCTCTAATTTATGCTTATCTTTCTGCAGGCTTTGGAAAACAAGTAACAGGAGAGCAGCACACTCCAGTTATGCCCTTGATGCCCTCCTTATCCTGAGGACCATAAGCGTGACAGCCTTTATTCTCTTTGCTCCTTGTGTCTGCTCCTTAAGAAGGCACAGCAAAAGGAAGAGAGGGAGGAAGGGAGGGGTAGGTACCTACATAGGTAGCAGAAGGGTGATTTCTCCTGCTGTTAAATGCCTTTAGTATTTTTTTCTTCCTTGGATTTTCATATTTCTAAAAATGCTAATCTTACTGATTAGCAAAGCTCACTTAGTTTGTCAGAGTAGGATGGAATTTCTAGCACAATGGAGAATCAAGCCTGCTAGACTGCTGCAGGCAAATTGGTCAAGGAGATTTCCAGAGCTGCTTTGTCTTGTCATTTGGAATTCCTCCATTCTCACCAACATCAATTCATCCTCTACATCGCACATACTCTTTTCTATCTCATATCAGCAAAATGAAAAAGACATACCATTCTTACAAAAATAAGATATCAACTGGGGACTGACTGATATGTGATTTCCCTCCTCACCACCTTCTGTCTCACTCAGAAATGTTTATGCTTTCATTCCTCCCCAGCCTGCCAGCAGCAACCACTAAGGCATTTGACTTTAAATGATGAGTCTGTAGCTGGGGAGGGCAAGAGGGTGGTCTCCTAAGCATGGCTGGGAGTTATTAGTCCAGGTTAATTACTAGGGGAATTTATGTGGTGAGCATTAATCAAGGCTTAGACACATCTGATTCTGCTGTATAAACTGGCCTGTGCCCAAACTGCATAAGATGGCTTTTGTCCTAATATTATTACCACGAATGTGTAGCTCAAACATATTCTGAAAATGGGAAACTCTAGCAAAACCCATCAAATATCCCAGGATTGTGAATGTCAGTCTGCATATTGAATGGAATAAACTTGGACAGCCTGGGCTGAGTGATAAATTATAACGATTTGGTGCTGATGGGGTAAGGTCCAGCAATGGATTATAACATGTTGCCTTTGCTTAGGGTTACAGAATCATGCCAAGGAATTATGGAGAGAAGGATAGTATGCATGAGCCAGTTTTGCTAGTGGGACTGAGACAATGTTCTAGGCGACAACAGGCTTGTGACACTGGTATTTCCTTTATCAAACTGGAAGCTCTTTTAAATACTTGCAAACAACTGAGTATTACTCTGCTAGGTCTCACTTCTTGAGAAGGCCATATTTGTCAAATAAAAGTGATCAGGTGGTTCATGATAAGAAATAGTGGTTTTAATTTTTCCATGCAGGATACAAAAGAACCAGAGGCAAAGAGCACTGCAAAAAATAAAATGTGTGGAAAAAAAAATTAGTTGGTGCCTAGGCTAAAAATAAAACCTGGCCTCATCATCCCCTGTCATTTCCCTTGTATCCTGGTTCACCACAAGAAGCAGCTTCCAGCTGATCCCCAGCTTTCCTCCTTGGCTCTGTGGAAAGCATCTTGTTTGTCCCAAGCTCAGGGGAGGTAAGTGGGTTGGTTCTCAACCCATCCTAGACAGACAAGGGTGTGTGGGATGTGGGCTGGACTTCCTTCCTTGCTTCTTTAGCACCTGCCCAGGTGCAGTGGCATTGAATGGTTGTCCCCACTGAGGCCACCACAGCTGCGACGCTGGGCCAGGTGGGATTGCAGGTGGGCTTCAGCCCTCTGGTCATGTGGTCACTGACCCGGGTGCAGACTTTGGCTGAGGGAATGCCTCTGGAATCTGAAATTAGGTAAAATTACTTAATGACAACCAAAATCTCTTCATCAAACTCAGTGACCTGCAGCTTAACAGTTACAGTGACCAAATGTATTTGAAGAAAAAGTCTGAAGAAGGTCAGACTATTAAATGTTACACAAACTCACCCTGTACTTGGTAAAACCACACCGTTTAAACTTGTCGCAGCACTTCCATGGCCACAGGATGCAGAGTGCACAGCCATGGGCTGCTGTAAGAGTCCTGTGACACACCTGTGACACACCTGTGACACACACACAGCCCCTGCGAGCTGCGGCAGGGTCGCTCGCTGCCCCAGTGTCCCCGGGCGAGGCGATAACCCCGCTGCGTTCGGGCTGCCTGGCGATCGAGGAGCCCCGGTCACCAGCCCCCGCTGCGACAGCTCCACGTCCCGCCCGCCCGCAGCACGGAGCGGAAAATCTGCGGAATGCCCGCCTGCCTCAAGCGCCTTTCCTATTGACATTCCTCCAGCGTCAGCCTCGGCAAGGGCCACGTAGCTGGGGCTGGGTGGGAAGACGGGAGGGGGAATGCCAGGCATTGCTGCTGTGACGGGACAGCAGTGCGTGCCGGCAGCGACATCGGCTGCTGCTGCTGCTGGCAGGGGACGAGAGCTAAGGCAGGAGTACGAAATCGGGCACAGGGGGAAAGCAGGCAAGAGGGACAGCCAGGGGTACACGGTCCACAGGTAGCTTGTGTGTTTTCTATCTGTGTTCCCCTGCCTGCCCACCGCCAGATGCTGTCACTCGAAAGGAGCATAGGCCGTACCACACCCCGGTGCTGCGGCCTGAGGATGAGCAGCGAGAAGGGCCAAAAGCTTTTGGAGCGGCCCCACGGCCTGAGGATGAGCAGCGAGAAGGGCCAAAAGCTTTTGGAGCAGCCCCACGGCCTGAGGATGAGCAGCGAGAAGGGCCAAAAGCTTTTGGAGCAGCCCCACGGCCTGAGGATGAGCAGCGAGAAGGGCCAAAGGCTTTTGGAGCAGCCCCATAAGGGGCACCATGGGGTGCGTGGGGAGGCACATGCACAGGGCTCTCCTCTCTGAGCTGCTGCAGGAACAACATGTGATGAGCTGACCACCCCCATTCTCCTTCTCCTTGTGCTGCTGGGGTAGGAGTTAGAGCTGGGATGGAGGAGGAGTAGGAGAAAGGTGTTTTAAGATTTATTTTGGTTCTCATTATCCTGCTCTGATTTTGTTAAAAATAAATTCAATTAATATCCCTATTTTGGGTCTGTTTTACCTGTGATGGTATTTGGTGAGGGATATCTCATCAACCTTATATCAACCGACAAACCTTTGTTATCATTTCTCTCCCCTGTCCACTTGTGGAGGGGAGTGATGGAGTGGCTTTGGTGGATAACTGACATCCTGCCAGGGTCAAACCGCTACACCCTCCTCTGCAGAAGGAAAAAAATGGATATCTGTGTGGTCATCAGGGAAAACTTCATTCCCTCAGTGACAGCAGCTCTCCTGTGGATGGAGATGAGGTTTATAGCATATGAATACTATGCAGTAAGGTCAAAGGTTGTAGATATGTTGATAGCTATAAATTTTATGGGTGAATTCTTCCCAGCACCCTCCAGTTTTATGGTGGAAGGATCAGTGGTTCTGCTCTTGCTGGAGCAGTGCAGAGTGAGCTCTGTGCATCAAGACTGACATTCCCAAGTGGGCTATAATCTGCTCTCACATAAATAAATATCATGCAGCTGTCACAAAAGCTTTCATGGACTCAGGGCAGAAAAAAAAAAAGATGATAAAGATATGTGGCCATCAAAATACTTAATATTCAAATGAGCCTGATGTCCTGTGGAACTGACCCAGAGTGTTTTCTTGTTAGGAAGAGCAAAGCCAGCCAACTGGATGCTTTCCCTTCAACAAACTGACTTCTGTAGCTGAACTGATGCTCTCTGGTACCCTGTGCCTGCATGCTGAAGGTGAATCAGGCACTGTCTAGAGCGTCATTGTAACACAAAGCTTCAAGTGTCATCCTCAAACCATGAATCTATTCAACTTTCTTCAGCCAATTAATTGACTGATTCCCTCTTGTCCTGCTTTGCTCTGTGATGTCCATCAAATATAACTTTTTCTATACTCTTTGAGAAATCTGTAAAAACCCCGTGGTAGGTACGAAGATCACACCTACAATTAATTAATCAGCTTTTAAAATATTTGAAACCAAATAACAAATAAATAAGCTTAAGGGACTATTCTAAAGACAAATGATCAAGAATGCATTTGTCTCAAGGTTTTTGCTAGTTTGTAGCTGGCAATTTTGGTGGCTGTGGTTTTAGGCAGAACAAATGTGGATTCTACCTTGGTTAACATACAATACAATACTAATGTAATACCAATTACAGATAAACATCTTAATTAAAAACTGAGGAAAGCATGCTTCAGTGTTTTCTAGAAAGTAGGCTTGGAATGTAATCTGAGTCTTTACAAATGCAGTAGGGAATAACAGCTAATCTGGATGTTCTGACAAATTCGTCATAGAAACAGCATTTATTTTGAAACAGCAAAGCCCTTCTGCACTGAAGTAGACCATCTTGACAAAAGAAATCAGTGTTTGCACTCAAACACAAGACATCTGACTGTTTAGTATGTCTTGAAATGAAGAGCATGTTTTCCGAAAAAAGGCTAATAGGCTTTGCTATATAATTATTGAAATTTGGCAAATGCTTTACACAATAAGGCTGTTGTGGTCACACAGTCATTTTATTTTTGCTTGCTTCTCACAGATGTCTGTTATTCACTGATAGCTGAGTTCAGACACAATACAGGCAGAGTTTCTGAGTTCCTTGCTGTTCTCTGGTTGGGTGGGTAAAAGCAGGAGGATCCTAATGAAGTCCTGCTGGAGACAGTGGAGGTCAAACAGCAGTCAGGTGTAACATTTGGCCAGGAGGTTTCCTGAGTATCACGGGCCACATCCTCAGATGCTGCAAATAGAGCAATCACTGAGCTCAGTGGCCTGTGTTGGTTTCTCCTGGGATGTTCAGGTGCTGCTTTTCTGCCACTTTTTACAGTGGCTTTTTATGCATCAAAAGGCTTTGAAACCTCTAAGTAGCATGTAGGATGAAAAGTACAATGAATTTAGGAGCAGCTACCCAGGAAGCTAACTTAGCAATAAGGACTTGATAATAAAGTGCTGGATGAGAAACAGAACTGAAATTTGAGAGTAGTAACACACCAACAATGGAGCTCAAAGGAAATGTTTGAGGCTCTCAGATGTCCCAGCTGATTTTTGATGCTGAAAAGATATCAGATAGTCAGAGCTAGCTGCACACAGGAGACTGGTGTGAAACATGCTGCAAAGTCTGTCTTCCAGCTGAAAAAACAGCCAAGCTATTACAAGGCAATCTGGCTAGCATTATATCTTTTAATATATTTCCAGACTAGGTTCTGAAATCTCCAGAGGATCATGAGCCTCCAAGGTCATCAGGGTTTTGACCTTTCTTTTATTGCCATAGCAACCAAAGCTGTCTTTAGTGTTTAAATTAGTTAATCAATTGCTGTCCTTGATTTATGCTCATTGGCAGCAGCCGTACTTGAAAGTTGACTTGACTAATATGTGCTTTTATCACAGGAGGGTATTCCCACACCCTTTAATAAGACCCTTTAATGGAGGAATTCACTTCACCATCTGAATTCAGGACCTCATCTAAAGCCAACTAGCATGAACTACTATTATAGTTTTGTTTTGGTGTTTTGGGTTTCTTCTGCCTAGAATCATCTTAATTCTGGTTTACATTCCCTTAGAAGGAGATGGGGGTCAGTTGGAAAAAAGCACAGGCTCTAATTGCTTCCATTTTATAGAATGCTCCACCTTTGCACTGCATGTGAATGAAATTATAATGCACAAATAAGTTAATCACTTTAAACAACTCTTTTGAATGAGGTCAAAATATGAACTGTTGCCTGTTTAATTGTCATGTTCTGATAATCCCCGATTCTTCTGATATAGCATGGAATAAAGGATTAAGGGCAAGGTCATCAACAGAAATGCCCTGAGATTCAGGGCTATACACGGTTTTTACTGTGTGGGTTTGGGAATATTGCTCCAGCCCTTTGCAACGTGTTTCTTTGAATTGTAACATGGAGCTAACACACTGTGCTCATGTGGAATCAGGATATTTAAATGGTTTTCGTGTTTGAAATGGCAGCTTATTCTCTACTTCTGCTGTTAAACAGATAATTCTGTAGAGGTGCAGGTGCTCAGTTCTTAAGAGAGGCACAGGCTCACAGGGATGGGAAGGGACCTCTGGAGGTCTCTAGCCCAAGCCCCTGCTCAAAACAATTCCTGCAGGTTGTTCAGGCTGTGTCCAGGTGAGTTCTGAATACCTTCAAGAATGGAGATCCCACAACCTCTGGGCAGCCCATAGCATGACAGTGCCTCACCTCTGCAGAGATGTATTTCTGAGGACTGCACTCTCCCAGCAATACTTCTTTGTACAGTAAAATATTTTAATAATTTTGCACTTAAACCTGCTTTTTCTCCTCGGACAATTGGCGAAGTCAGGCTTTGGCTGTATTGTGCCTGAGCACATCCTAAGAAATGAACAATGTATGTTCTCTGTGGAAGCTCTGTATTAAAAGTAGTTTTCCAAACACTGGTCAAATTCTCATCTGCAAGTAGGGTTTTCTTTCTCTTCTGCTCATTGGTAGCAGCTTTAAGAATGACAAGCATGGAGAAAGCTGGGAATTTCATGATGAACTACTAGAAAACAAAGATAATGTCTTCTCTGTTTTGGCATGTGCCCATAGCTAGTGTCCTGGATGTCAAAGCCAACCATATTTGGTTGAAACACTGAACACGTGCTTCTTGCAATGCCTATCAACAACTATTATTCATTGGTCTTTCGAGAAAGTCATAGAGTTTGCAATGCCAAAGCCCACGTGTTGCTGAATGCTGAAAAAGTTTTCACTGATGCAGAGTGGAGCGTGCTGTTTGCAGAGCAAAAAATAATCCCTGCAGTCCAGCATGGTGATTCTTTCTGTTGCCTTAAACCAGTGGCCCCTGGGGACACGTTTTTCTGGGCTGGCTTCTGACAACATGACCTCATCATTATGCTAAACCCATGTTCTTCCTGTCCTTACACAAACAGTCTTGCAATCCAAATGAGCACACTCTTTGTTATTTTAAAGAGTGGCTGGTACCAAAGTGAATCATTTTTCTTTTGATTAGCATTTTCAAAGGATAACCTTGGTGAATTTTCCACAGAGGCTGCTGCTTCTGCTGCACAGTGCATCTGGTTGAGTTTTAATCATTTAGCAATTCTTGGCCTCAAAATGCTGTTGTTCCTGGGACTTCTTGAAAGCTGTGACATGACGGCTGGTGGGGACAATGCCTTTTTTCTGATGTCTGCTCATTGCAGGATAGGATTCATGTTTTACATCCTCTGTTTACTGCCAAGGCAGCTGCTGTTGAGGGGAAGGTAAAACCAAACAAGAAGCGTGTTTGTAATGTGCAATGGCAGCACATCTCTGAAAGGCACGGGACTAAGTGCCAGCTCAGGGAATCAATAAAATCGAAATAATTTCTATATGCTTGCTTATGGCCTTGGACATATTTCCTCTGTAGCTCCAAGAGGACTTTAATTTGTCTAAGTGTTGATGCAACTTTGACCAAGAAGTTGAGGTTTTGCCATGTATATCAGGCACTATCAAATGAACTGACAAGCACCATATTTGCAGTTTCTCTGGACTAACACTATCCATTTGCAGAGGGATTAATTAGTTACGGTGCTCAGAGAAAGGATTTCTGTAGTAACTTAAGGAATGTATTGCTTAATGTAAAATAAATGAGGTGGGAGAGGGTATGTAGATTAGGATGCAGCTTGCTCTTTTGTAATATTTAAGCTGATTGCAGGGATTCAGAATAGTTCGAGTATCCTTTTGGCACCAGTCCTGAGCCTTTTAATATGATCCTATTTTCTGATGTGTCTCTGTGACCAAGGGACCCAGGCCCTTTGTGAAGGTAGCAGAACAAGGCCAAAGGTGCTGGCCCTGGGCCAGACATGGCATGGTCAGTGACTGACAGCGATCCTCCTGCTCCAATCTGCACTGGGAGCAGTGGAGGCACAGTTTTGGTTGGAGTTGGGATTTCTCGGGGCCACTGGACACCGTTTAAAAAGTAACCGTGAAAATAAGAGGCTGTGGTGGTCTGTCCATAAAGAAGAGGTTAAACAAGAAGATTTAGGAAGACAAGGTCTTCTTGTCACAAAGGAGGTTTTTGTTGGACTTCAGAACTCCTTCTTGGTACTTTGATCTGATATGGACCGCATCTCCTTCTGTGGCAACACCAGGGCACCACAAGTGTGTTTGGGAT
Source organism: Nicator chloris (assembly GCA_013400495.1). Lineage (NCBI taxonomy): Eukaryota > Metazoa > Chordata > Aves > Passeriformes > Pycnonotidae > Nicator > Nicator chloris. The sequence goes on from WAAE01003337.1 coordinate 134,179, forward strand.
AGTGTATTCAGACCTTGGTCGTATAGGAAAGCTTTTAAATTATTGGGCAGCACCACTCCTTGTGAGACTGAAAGTTTTGTGTGAAAACTGGCTAACAAGGAAAGAAGGGCGAGAGGAACCTCACAAGTAAAAAATAGGATTTACTGGTTTCTCATTTCCAACAACTGGCAGAAAAGCAATAGGATGTTATCTGAAGAGTCAAACTGAGGAAAAGTTACTGAATGAAGAAATCTGTGTTAACAAGCATATGCAAACTGCAAAAAGCAGAGTTTGCCTTTGATGTCCATGTTATCTCTTAATTGTGTGCAGATAAGGAGTGATTGTCTCACATTGATTTCAAGTTGCGTTTCCTTTCATTATCGACCAAACTTTGCTACTTTGTTCTCTTTTCTTTTTTTTTTTTTTTTCTCTGCACTTTTTCTGCACTTTCTCTGCTTTTCCCCTAGTTGTTCTTAAAGAAATTGCAGAGACTTCCTATTTCTGTCTTGCCATCTGGTGTAACTCCACAGTGGCTTTCCTGCTAGATCACTGCCACTGGAACAGCATAGCAGGTATATACCATTTCAGGCACATAAATTTTCCAGAAGCAGCTGTTACAACAGTGGGTTTTGCTTGAAAATGGAATTTCAAAGTCAATTAGGATGATAGTTGCTTGGACCCAGGATATTTAAAAGTAAGGCACAATTAGACCAAGATCCTTTTTGGATTTGGGGGGGTTTTATTTAAAGGAGAGGAATCTAATCCTGACACCTTTTATTCTCTGTTCATTGTAAGTACCAGAATTTAATCATATAATTTTCTCCTTTCCTTTTTTACATAGAAGCTCTGCTTTTCCTTTTAGACTGCCTTCCCTTGCTGGCTCAGTATTCATCACTGTTTATCCAAGTGTCTTCCTTCATGTGACTAATCATTGCCATGTGTTTTCCTTTTCACCTTCTCCCTAAGAGCAGTGGGATGTTCAGTGACATCATTGTACAAGTAGTAGGAAGAGGTTCTGTTTGGGTTGTGGTTCTTTTTTTTTCTAATCCTGGCTTTTGGTTGTTTATTCCCCCTCTTCTAGTTAGTGCGTAAGGGCTTTCATTTTTCTCTTTCTTTTTCAATTTGCTTTAATACCCTTCAACATCCTCAGTCATTCTCAGTATACCTCCACCTCCCAAATAAGCCAGGATCTGAGATTATTAATCATGGCATAGCAGTTTATTTTCTCCAAGGTATACATAGCTGAGTAAGATTTAATGGGCTTCAAAGGACAAACTCAGAGAAACAGCAGGACATTTCAATTATCTCTTTGGAGAGACAGAGGAATTGTCAGGAAAGCAATAACAGTGATACAGATAGATATTGCACTGAGGGGAGAGGATTTGCTTGTAAAAGGCATTAGCAGGGGACTCCCCTGCTGTCTGACACCTGACAACAGGGGTTGCTGCTGAAAGCCTGTTTTTAAGACTTGCTCTAGCCATGCTGTTCTCTTCATCCAGGATTGTTTCTAAACAAGTGAAAGCTCCTAACAGATTGACTTTTCCAAATTAGCCGAGCATGGTGTTTCCTGTTGATTAATGAAAGCCCAGTAGCCAGCGAACCAGATGATGACAAAATTAGGCCTATAAAGCACTCAGTCCAGTTTGTGCAAGCCTCTGCACCAAGCAGCGTCCCTCCTACCCCTTCCCCCTGCTGAGTAGTTGCTGTGTTGAAAAGCATGACTTTTAGTCATCCTTAAAGTATTTGGGAGCTTGCCCTGAGAATGCTGAAGACGTTTTCAGGATGAGGGTCACCAAGGGGGGGATAGTGAGAGCCCAAACCAGGTGTTGCCCTCAATGCCAGGGGAGTGCAAGCTTCTGTACCCTGGGAAAGCTAAACTATTCCCTGGAGGGCTGGTTTCTGTCCTACTTGTGGAAACTTTTATTAAATATGAAGTGCTTAAATAGTTGTTGCAGTAGATGGAAAAACAGGAGTTTCCCCTCCCAAGCAGTCTCTCTGACTCTTTGTTTCACTGAATAGTTATTTATTCCATGCAAGCTCAAGCCCTGGAACCTCAACACGGAGCAGGGGAGGCCAGGAGGGAACAAAATCTGTTGCTGAGGTGCCCTGGTTGAATGTGTGAACTGATGGGCTATTGGCCCCACTCTTGCGGGAATCTGCCAAAATATGAGCTTTCTGTGGCCATTGTTATTCAGAGTGTTGACACAGAAATAAATTTGTTTGGGTTTTCTTGTTTTATTGACAAATACTTCAAAAAAACGCCAACAAACCATATTTTTTACTTCACCTCATTTATTATAATTTTTTAGTAAGTCAATGCTGTTTTCATTTTTAATTCAGGGGCGAATTATCACATAACCCTGCTAGAAATAATTACTCAATAATTATTTCTCTCTCTCTCTGCACTTTCATTGCAGACTGTTTAGTTTTCAATTCTGGTGCTTTACTTACTTGACAAACAGCCTTCATTTTATAGCTCAATGCTGTTTGACAACACTATCATCTGCTTTTTCATTTTGTAACACTGTTTAGCACTAATGATTCATGTAGATAATGTATACGCTGTGTAACAGAAAATAAATATCATGGGGTTTGCTGGAAGAAAGGTAATACAATATTTGAGAGCCTTGCTCCCTAGAGAAAGGAAACTGTAATTGTTTCCAGAATGTGCTTGCCTGATGACTTTTGAGCTTCGCAGTCTGTGGGACTGAGCTCCCACTCTCCACTGCCTTCCCAGAGCAGGCTGAGCTCAGCCCCAGGGAAGGTCTGCAGCACAACCCCGTCTCCAGCTGGGAAAGAGGGGTGCAGCTCAGCCCTGGAGCTGCTGGCTGGGGCAGGCCTGTGAGTTTACCAGGGGATGGTGGCAGCTCCCCGAGTCTCTCTTTGGGGCAGCAAGATTGCCTTGTATGCCTGCAGCAGTTCGTGCAGAACTGTGAACCTCGGGGGTTTGGGCTTGGCTTCCCTCCACTCTGGCCTCAGGCCTGTAGTCCCTTCTCTGCTGGAGTTTGCTGGATTTGACCTAAAAACACATTGTAGCCACAAGAATACACTCCATCCATCCAATACCTCGAGGGTGAATTGCTGAGTTCCTGAGGCATGCTGTTCTGGTCTCCACAGCCTGCAGTGGTTTTGGTAAAGGATGCTCACCACGAATCGTAGTCACAGGTGTTTTTTTCTGAAATCCAGAGGTCATAACCCACGGCCAATAATTTCAAAAGTGAGCAGTGATTATGGTGCCTCACAGCTGGTGGGATGCTCTCAGGAAAGGCTGAATTTCAGAGTCTGAGCACTTGGTGCCAGGCCTGGGCTCAGCTGAAGCGTGTTAAGTCCCCCTCATTTCATTAGTGATGCCTGATGCAGCGTGCGTGTCCAGACGGGCTCTGGGGGAACAGCTCTGCTCCTCACCAATCAGTTATCGGAACAGGAATCAAGACACCATTCCATGTTCATTAATTCTGGATCTTTGCACTGCAAAACCATCTGGCTGTACCAGGGGGATCCAGGACAGGCACTAAGCAATGGTCATGTTCCTACTGAATTTGCCGAGGTGCACGCTGAGCTTTGTGCTGGCTGTTGGGTGACAGATGACATGTGGCCCAGCTGGAACTTGATTTAGGTCCTTCAAAACAAAGTCTTCAAGTAAAAAGTAATGCTTTCAAAACTTTAGTCCATTTTGAATAAATGTAGTGAATTTTTACCTGGTACTTTATTCTGTGTGCCTGTTGCAATTCTTGCTCTGATACAAGGCATCTTATAGCTGGATAAAGAGTCTTGTGGACCCATGCCCACATGTAATCCCACACAGTACTTCCAATCCTGAAAACACAAACAGCACCCTGTAACAGCAATTCACGCTCTTTGTAGAAAATTTCCTTCTGCTCTCCTTTTCCCAGCTTCATGTTTTTGTCATTTGCAAAACAGATTGAGGCTCCAGACAAATAGCTTTCCAACAATAACTAGAGGTGGTAGCAGCCATGTCAAGGATATTATAAAATCCTGCTGTCTGTGCTGTTTTGCCTAATCTTGACGACACAGCCGAGGGAACCAAGCACCGAACAGAAGGGATGTAAAATCTCCTAAAGTCAGTAGAATGACAGATAGCAGACTTTGTCCTTTTGCAGACCTTTATGAATGTTTAAAATTATGGCTAGGCTTGGATTAAACAGCATTTCAGCCAACATATTGCATTTGGGTCTTTCAGCCACTGAGTCATTTGAAAGATGGGAGAACATTTAATCTTACACCCACACAGACATCTTCATTTCCAAAACAGGATCTCTCCTGACATTTAATGACTCTCCAGTCTGTGTTGAAACTGCATGCTGAAAGGAAAATACATCAGTCAGCAAGGGAATGCTAAAACTTACTCTGTATTTGTTCAAACATCATTGTCAGCATCTCCAGCTTTTGAGGGTTTTTACACGCTAAGTATTCTGGACAATATTCTTTGTAGTCTCCAAAATCTCTCCTATGCATTTTTTTTTTTTACTCTTTTTTTTTTTGAATCCCACATCAATATTTCACTAGCCAATTCTTTACTGACCAGAGGAAAATACTCTGATTCTCCACAAGCTGTTTCTCAGCCTGTCCTGGACTACTGATTTCCTTCCTGTCTGATCCCTTTTGATAAGTTATTTGTGCCTCTTGAACTTGACTCAGACAGGCTGGAAAATAGAATGAAAAATTGAAGTTCTGGAAACTGCTTACTGTGTTTCCTATGGGTTCTTCATGGATGCAGTTCATTTCTGTTGTACAGGACATATCAGGTGGTTCTAACTGCTTTCCTCTTTCAATGGTAAACTTTTCTCAAGTAGATTTTTCATGATCTATGGAGATTTTGTGTGAATCTTGTAGTGTCACTTAGTCACTGTTAAGGCAGATAGCTGTCAGCAGAGTAAAAGGATGGTTTTGGAGGAACTCTAATTATAAACTATTTTGAGCCTGGTTAATTATGTCACTTCTTTAAGACACTCAGCAGTATCTGAAGGAGTCAATAGCCCTCATGAGGATCAGAGTATCCTCTGCAGCATTTGGCAAAGCTGGGCCTGAGCTCTCCTGAAACTGTCCCCAAATAATCATCTCACTTTCACATGGCAGCAGACCAAGAAGCCAAGAGCTACAGAGAGTCACAATGAGACCTAGTTTAAGCAAGCAGCCATCAGCTGGGAAGTTCACACGATGTTATTTTACCTTCTGAGTGATATTGTGTATGTGCCTAAGAGAATGGCAACCTTCAGGGAAAAAAATGAGGGCCAGTGTTTTGAGGTGGCAGCTGCCTGGGCTTGAGGTGACTGCTCTGGAGACCTACTTGAATATCTGCCAGCAGAATGAGCCACCTCACAGGGTTTTGTAATGTGTGTTTGCCTACTCTGGCAAGCCTGACACTGAAATGGCATTTGTGGATTTGAGAACCCCTGGGGTGAGTGAAGTTGCAGAGGCTGTAACCCAATCCTGAGGAATTACCACTAAATCCACCCCCTCTGTAACCCTAAAAACCTATTCATACAGCTGCAGGCTGGCTCAGCTGAGGCTGTTGTGCTGCTGCAAGCCTCTCTCCATCCAGGTGTCTTACTGTCACTGGGGAGGGTCACACAATTGTTTCTGCCAAATAAAATAGCACAGTGAGGCTCTGCCTTCCTCTAACCATTATTTGTGTCTCACCGAGTCCTGGTGGAATGAGTGTAACTTTTCCTGTGGGGAGACTTGAGACCCAGCAGCAGATTTTTTTTTTTTCCCCCAGCAGTTTGATCCCTGCTTTTTTTTTTCTGAAAAGGGACATTTTCTCTTTATTTTCTTCATATTCATTTTCATCACCTGCGTTTTCCTTTTGTTAGTGAAAAGAGAAGAAGAGCTGATGGAATTTAGAGCAGAGGGTGAAGTGGCAAATGTGGTATTTTCACTAGCTGCCAGTCACTTTGAAATGTGGCTTGTAACATTAACAGCATCCGTATGTACAGAAGAACAGTGAATGATTTTGTCCTTTCTGTTCTTTGCCCCTGACCCACTATGGCTCCATTCAAACCCAGTTTTTTAAAGACAGAAGGCTGCTTTGGAGAACAGCCTTTGATGCACAGGCATAGGCACCTGTGCTGTGCTGGGAGGTGCTGCTTTGTTATGACCCTGGTAAGAAAGGTACTCAGGCTCTGCAAAGAATCACTTCAGATGCCATTTGGCGGATCCAACAGTATAAAGGCAGTAGCATAAAGAATCCTGTCTTCTGTGAGGTGCCAGGGATGCTGAGCTGTGTGTGCAGAGTGGAGCTCCAGCCCAGGTGCAGCACTCCAGGCCGGCCCTGTCTCTGCAGTGCTCAGCCCATTTTAGTAATTTCAGCTCTTACAGGGTGTTCTAACAAGAAAACAACTCCATTCATCATTTCCAATGCCACAGAGAGGATGTTCACGTGAGAGCTTGTTGCTGCACGGTGAGATAAAGGCAAGGCCACACAGGTGTGTCATCTGTGGTGCAGAATGGGAGCTGCCTGGGGGATCCCCCATCATCACCGCCCTGCTGAGCCTGCCCTGCTGTCCTAGGTTACAGTGTAAGATGTATCCAAAAGTATGTATTCTGTTACCATCTTCATAAGCTGTTGGAACCGGTGGTACAGTGTTCCCCATCCCCTCCATGACTCATCCCTGATAAGCTCCTGGGGCTATTTTCTATTAATGGGCCAGCCATTGACACCAGGTGCAGCAGAGCTATCCTCCCTCCAGGGGGACATCTTCTGTTAATGGGCCATCACCGCATGGCTGATAAGATTACATCCCATTGTGAGATACTCCGCCCAGAGGGAGGAACCAAGCATTTCATCCTGAATATAAGCTGAGGTTTGGAACACCACAGGCAGCCTTTTCCACTGGACTTTTCAGAGGAAGACCAGACCTTCTCTACAGAATCACTGCTTCAACGGAATCATCACTCCAGGAGAACTACAGCCACCATTTGATTGAACTTCTGCCAAACCCCCTGACTGTCAGGGGGTCAGGTTTGTACCCTGACTCTGTCAGTGGGTTGTTTTTTTTGTACTACTACATTTATTTTATTTTTCCTATTAAATTGTATTTTCTGATTCGAAGTCTCTCACTAGTTTGCTTTCAAACTAGTACACCTGCACCAAGGGAGAGATGCAGCACAACACAGGCCTGAAATAAGTCTGCACTCCTTATGCATGGCTTTGTCAAAAGGTTCTCATTCAAAAGAAGTGTCTTTAATTGTATTTCAGCAAAAGCATCACTCTGTGCACTGTCACGTGTTGGCTAATACCTCGTTAAGCTCTGTAAGAGTTCATGTGGTGGATTAGCTGAAGTTTCATCTCTTCCTTAGGAAGACTATATCATTGTCAATATGCTTAGTTTTTCTGCAAAATCAAACTATTTAATATGCAAAAGGTAGTATTTATCATTTATATCTTGAAACAAAGTCAGGAATGAAAAATACAGAGATGAAACAATCTACAACTTCAAATTTTTTAATCCTATAAAATTTCAGTGCATTGAAACCCACTGATTTTTAATAGATTCAAATTCTTCTTAATAAGTGACAAAAACTATTGAACTTGTTACCGATATAGTTTGACATGATAGTTCTTTTGTTCAGTTGCTCTTTTTGTACAATTTCTTAAAATGAGATTTTTGAGAGGGAGAGAGAACAAAAGGATGAGGGAGGAAGGTGGGAGAGGAAGAGAGGAAGAAAAGAAAAAAGAAAAGAGAAAAAAGAGCAAGGAAAGTATTTAACCATAACTGTTCCAGTTTCCCTTGCTGGCCTACAGCGCCTACTTTATTTTTCTTCAAATAACAAAACTGGTGGAAGAATTGCTGTGCTGAAGCTGAAGATACATCTTCTTGACTTTAATCATCTTCAGCATGTTACATCTGTAATTGCTTGTACCTGCTGCTCAGTACTTGAATTATTCAAATCTGAACTTTACGTCTGACTTTCCTTCTAAAGTTTGTCAGAAACTATCAAATTCAGAATTTCAAGTATAATTTTTTTACTAAAATGCCAATTAAAAAGATTGGCCTAATTTACAAGTTAAAGTATGAAAAGTGTTCACTTTTTTTTTTCTATATAGAGCCATTACAAGAAGAACAAACTTAGAAGGATTTACAAGAGTGATTGGCCTTATTTATTAATTGGTTCCACTCATTTGTCCCCACCTCTTTCCCCAGCTATCAGGAGTGTTTCCTTCACTTCTCCCACCCATGGAATTTTCGAAACAGCCCCCATGCTGTTGTCTCCTCTACTTTCTCCTAAATTCTTGCTTGTTTCACAGTGCTCTTGGGGCCATAGTTCAGCAACAGTGACATTCAGGTGGATATTATTCCCATCTGAGTAAATATAAGAAAACTTTATAACTTTTCTTACCTCTCGCCTGGCTTATTCTTTGGTGTGTGACTTTTGGTCCAGTTGCTGAAACAGTTCAAGGCAGGATAAATGAAAGTCAACAAACCTAGAGGCTTATTTCAGTCAGTGTATGAATATTGGTGATACCAGAGCCCAAATTGAGGTTGGTTTAAAGCATAAAAAGTTGAATATTCAGAAATCAAGGTCAAGTTCTCCTTCATACATTTTTTTATAAGCCCATATAATCTCTTGACTTCTCTTCCTTTTTTTTTAAGATAAGATTAATTTTGATTACTGAGCAAAGAAGTAAAATGATCTGTCATTGGTATTTCTTGTGCCTGGCACATCCATCGTAGTATACCAGCAAAATGGTTTGTGTCTTCTGAAAACTACTGGCTACAACAGAAACCTAAGTATGTCAGGTTCATAGCAGGAGCTCTGTAAAGCTCTGTGTAATTTGTGGAGGCTTAAAAAAGTTAAAACTAGATGGTCTAACAGTGTCTGAAGTAAGGTTAATTCTTACCTAAAGTTGTTCTTTCTTGTCCTTTCATATTTTGAATTGCAGAAATTGTGGGGATGGGGAGGCAGGGCATCTGAAAGCCTTCTTCACTTCTGAAAGATTCTAAAGAATCTCCCACCTGCACTGCTCCTTGTGATGCCAGTAGAATTGTTATATTTGGGGCAAAGATAGAGCTGTGGCCCGAAGGCTTGGAAGTTTTAGAAAAATACAGACGTCTTACTTGCTCATTAAGCATTTTCTTTTCTTATCTACAAATACATGCAGATAAGCTGCTAATTATGTGGACCCATCTGTTGTATTTAAAGTGTGATAAATGTAGATCCTAAGTTTAAAGCTTCATAGAAGCTTATTATATTTCAAGACCTTCTTTTTAGAGTATGAATTTTAGATTTTTACTGTATGCATCTGGAACAAACTTTAAGAGTCTGTGAGGGTCTGCAGGTTTCCTGTTCAGATCATTGTGAACTGTATTTTACCTCTATTGGGAATGTCCATGACAAAGAATTTTACTCACTCTGGCCATAGCTCCTACTTTTTTTGAGACATCTGCTCCCAGCACATCTGTTTAACACTGTGGGGTAGAAGTGCTTTCCTTCTTTCTTCAGCAGAGACCTGCTAACCTGCTAGGGAAGATCTTTTAGCTGAGCATTTCTACAAATTTATTTGCCATGTCCCATTTGTGTGTCTTTCGTGACATTTTCTGGCACTAGCCTTAGAAAGGGGAGGGAAATGGAAAGCTTCTTAGAATTGGAGTGCCTGATGGTCAGGTGGTAGAATTGTGATCCCCTTTGATGCAGCTGGATTGTGAGAAATTTACTGTAACTTTTCTTTCAGATTTTGCAGCAGAATTAAAATACAATAGGTCAGGGGGAGATCCAGGTGATGCATTGCCACACGAATGGGAAAGTCCCAAGTGTCCAGTACCCTCTGTCTTTTCCAGTTCAAAGCAAACCCATGTGACACATGGCTTGCTTAAGGAACACAACTAAGCATTCACATTATTCTCTTGAATGAGCATTTGGAATTAGGGGTTGCTTGTATAACAGCTCTGGTGAGGAGACCCCTGAGATAGCACAGTGGGTTTTCCTCACTCCTTGCTCTGCCTCCCAGCACAGTCCAGACTCCGTCAGGCTTCTTATCTCTCAGAGACATCCTTGGAGAGCAGAATGACAAGAAGACAGGGATATTTACAGGCTTGCAGTTGCCTCTTGTGGTCCAGCAAGGTGTACTGCTTTATGGAGATGCCAAATACATTATAGCCGTTGATAAGAATGTCCATTAGCTGATGTTAGAGAACACCAGACAGCTTTCAAAGAAAGGAAGTAGCCATTTTACGAGCAAGGTGAACCAACAATAAATAAGGATGTGAGAAATAAATCTGTGTTTCAGTCAGAACGGGCGGCTTCAGCTATGAATAGCAGGGTAGAGCTACAAGAGCATTGCAGCAAAGAGAAATGGTGCCTTCCTGTTCCATTGCTCTGTGTTAGAGACACCTGATCAAGGGGCTGCAGACCAGCAGGGAGCTGGTTTGCATGTAACCACTCAGCCTGTGACAAGGCCCTTCAATGTGGGTGTTGAAGCAGTCATTGCATGGCTCTGTCCTCAGTTCTACTGCGGATCAATGACTCTGCAGGTCAATTGACTTGACCTGTGTCAAGTATGGACACAGACTGAGATGAGTGAGCGTGACTTGACGTCTACTAAATCAGAGAAGTGTTTTCTGAATGCTCATAAGGTAGGTATGAACTCTACCTTAGCTTTTGAGGAAAAAGTGTTAAGGGCAAGGTATCTCATACTGCATACTTGCTTGTACACGATAATATCTATGAGTATTAGACAGAAAGCTTGCTGAGGGCATCAGATATGTTTATGTACTGAAAAGTATGATTGGTATGATTTGGTTGTGAAATCACTGTAAGCTTCCTTTTATTTTTCTCAGTCCATTTGTAGTGATGGAAACTATTGTTTGCTTTGATTTTTACTAGTTCACCATCTTTTTCCTGAAAATATTGGAGTGCTGAAGCAACTCCCAACACATCACACACCTCAAAGAAAGTGTGGCTGAATTAAAGCTTAGTTCAGATTCAGGATGTGAAGCCCTTGTTTATGATGCACAAGCTTAAAAAAAAATGCAAACCTCACCCGACAGTGAGTTGTCAGACATCAGAGAGGTCTAAGGAGCATTCTGGGAATCTTTCATCATCCTCAGTTGTTGACATTGCATTGGTTACTACATAACTGTTTGGTCACAGAGAAATATTTCTCCATGGAATTTAGCCTGCAGCAAGGTAGTGCCCCTTCACATTCTCGTGGTTACTGGAAGTGAAGCTTCACAGACAGGTTAAAAGGTTTGACAGGAGGAAGATTTGATAGAAGATAGGTAATGTGTATTGAAAGCAAGTTCTACTGTATCATCTAAGTGCTCTCAGGGATGTGTAACCAAGTCTGAACAGCTTCAGCCTGGCAGACAACAGCTATTAAAGCTACAAAGAAGTGTAATCGATTTATATTTTGCATATTGACTGCTGCACTTTCCAGGGTACACTTCCCTATACTGATGCTGTCACAGTCCATATGCCAACAGCAGTAACACCCTCAGCTTCCCTTCTCATGGATGGAGCAACGGAAGGGTCACTAATACAATTTGACATCCAGGCAGAGAAACTCCGGGATCTGCTGCAAAAACTGGCTCACATACTTTAAAAAGGTTCAGCAGAGGTTCTCCCCCCTCTCCTTCTCTGAGGGGGTTATATAAAAGACTTTTTAATATTAAAATATTTCCTTTTTTCTATGTGGTCTTTAAAATAAAGCCTCTGGGGCTGTTAATATCTCTGATGTTATAGCTTTGAAGACTGCATAAAATGATTTTAAAGGAGAAGCTTTTAAAGACATCGTCCATTTCTAACATTGGCAATCAATCTAGTTTGCAGCTCTGGATATAAGTGGAAACTTTGATATAACACAAGTTAAAGGCAAAAGATTTTACATGACAGTTTGAAAAGACACGTATTTCTAAGCGCTGAACTTTCATTTGTTAGGATTTCATTTAGTGAAGGATGCTCTCTAAAACTGCAGCTGTCGAACTGCATTTGGCTGCAGATTGTAGAGTGTAAAAGAGCTTCTTTCTTTTATGTAGCTAATTCAGTAAAAAGAAAAAAAAATGGGCTAATTCTACCTAGCGATAGTCCACAAGATTTTTAGCACATTAGCCCCTGTGTCAGCCTGGAAGGAGAAACTAGGCACATTAAGCAATATTTTCTTTTGAAAAGCTAGAAAGAAATGTCTGATAAAAATGTAAAAGGTGTTTAAATTCACTTTGTAGGCACTTACGTGTTGCTGTGTAGAAGATTTTAGGCGAGGAAGCATCTTGTTTTGCAACGTGGTTTCCTCATTTTCATTTCTTAGAATTCAAAATGTTCTCATACTTTGAATGATAAGATTTTGTTTCAATAGTTACCAAAAAAAAAAGAAAAGAAGGACCAAGGTGAGCATTTGGTAGTGGTTGTGACACTTTTATGTCATACATGAGAGAGATCAATTGATGGGAGAAAGAGAGGAATCAGTCAGGTAAGAGGTGCTAATCTGACTGAGGGGACACTTACCCCCGGAAAGACAATTTAAATGAGATCCTGGAATTTGCATGCCTTGTGAATTTACTTGAGGCACAGCCTTGAAGAAGGGGAACTTTCCACCCTCATTTTAGGGCAGTGGTTTGATCTTCAGTCTAATGAACATTTTAGAATGAAAGGGGAAAAAGTTTATTCTTTGACAAACTATGGATTCCAGTATAAAATAATTTAATGCAATCTATTTTGTTCCACCATCTGTAATTGCATTCCACATTCTAGTAGCTATATAAGGTTATTACAGCAGCATGAGTGCCATCACCATGGAAGGATTAGATGATGGATTTCTTATTTCCAGATCAATATGAATCTTCTGGTATTGTTGAACTAAACAGGCTGCTCTTCCAGCATATTTTCTGTCCTTCCCAACCACTTCTGAAACTTCTTCCTTATTTATTTTTCACCATAGATGATAATATTTAAGTACTTCTTTTCCTTAGAGACACATTTTTGGGAGTTTCAGTTGCATTATTCCAAATAGAGAAACATGATTTGACTGCAACTTTCTAGGTAGAAAGGATATTATAATATGAATTCCATATCTCTACATCTTTATATGTACACAGCTGTACAGCTATCACTTATGTCTCTTATGTCTCATATTCTCTTAGGTATGAAATTATATTTTGTGTTTGTGATACTACATCTGTTTAGATTACTTATTTCCTTCAATGTCTTTCTATCATTTCTGCCATTTATATTGTTCCTTAGACTCTTACCTCTTTTTTTACGTTACAGGACACTTTTTTTAATGCCTTTGTAACATCATGTACAAAGGCTATATCCCTATGAAATGTGACAAATTAATGTGTTACAAATATCCACACTGACTGAACAAGTTCTCTGGTTTCACACTAGAATTATATGGTACATTCAAGTGAGTGGAATAGGGCTCTGATGAACCTGATCTAGTTGAAAATGTCTCTGCTTATTGCAGGGAGTTGGACCAGATGACCTTTAAAGGTCACTGCCAAGCCAAACTGTTCTATGATTCTGTAATTCTGATTGTATAACATTTAGCTGTGTTTGAGCCATTATTCAGTTCTTTCAAGGAAGAAATATTAATATGGATGATATTGTAATCACCCTTTTTGAAAGACAAAAAGTCAAAATACAGTCTATTGCCATTATTACATCTGTTTATATTTGATCTTCTTACACTTCACTGTTTTATATTTGTGTAATATGAAATTCTAAAACTCTACTTTGCAAGCATTGGAAAAGAAGTAGTATCCAGCAAGCCAAATAAGGTGCAGTAAGAGCACCTGAAAAACATGTATTTCTTAGCTGAACTTGTAATCCCTTGTCCAAGTTTACACCTGGTCTAACCTTGTGTTTTAAAACAACATTTATTTTGAAGGGCGTACTGCATGTAAGACAAAATCCTTACCTTTGAGACAAGAGCTGAGTCTTTGCCCTTCCCCAAATGCAAGCCTGGATGCATTTGTGAAGGTGGTTGGGAAAATTTGAGAGAACAATAAAGGCCAGGGAAACAACAAAAATTTCCCCTTCCTCTCTTCCAGTTCTTTGGATTAGCCTTTCTGATGAACAGACCAGCAGTGTTTGCAATGCCCTGGGGGTTCCTGATCCAAACCCTCCCCTCATGTGTCCCTGGCTTAAGCCAGAGAATGGTCATATCCGTCCTTGTCCCAGCATATCCCACAAGGATACAGCAAAAGTCACACCGAGAAGGTGAAAGCTGGAAGGCCTCACAGTCCTGTGATGTCCATCAAAACATGGATCTGCAGACAGGCAAGAATGGAATTGTCAGTTGTGTTCAGCTGGTGATGGACACAGGCCTTTTTGTCCCAGGCCAAAAGGCAGGCATCCTGGCAGGTTTAATTACCCAAACTGCCCAGTAGTGATAGAGTATGTCTCGGAGTGGCAAAAACCAAAGAACAGAGCTGAGACAAATTAGCAGGGCAGAGTAGTAAAGAATGCTGTCACATGTAAGAGGCATTGAAATAATGTTTTTATGGTGGTGATTAGCTCAATGGCCTTGTAGCTCTTGTGCAGAATGAGCACATCAAAGCAGGGAAGGGGCGTTCCTCTGGCTCTTCTCTCCCCTTGCCTTCAGGAGCCAGCCGCTGTCTGGTGCAGCCCTTGGAGTGTTGATTTGATTCATGGCATCCAGCGTGTCACCCAGGATTTATGCTGTGTCAAGGGGACCATAATCCTCTGTTTAAAGTGCTTGTGAAGAAAGGCTTCATGTAAGTCAGGCACTTTGTTGCATTAGGGAATGTTTATTGCTACTCTGATGGAGTGCTTTCAGGTATCATAACTTTTGTCACATCTGAGCTCTGAGCAGGGAGGCATAAATATCCAGGAGAAGGCTGTTCCTGCTGAACAGGCTGTATAAGCTGAGCTGGAATCAGCAGGGTTTGGCAGCACATGTGCATAGCATTGGTGGGCATCCTCTCCCCCAGGACTTCTGGGGTGATATAAGGATACAGAGAGATTTACCAGCATGAGTGATTGTCTCAGCACACCATTTGGAAAGATGCAGGATGGAAAAGGAGGAAAATGGGGAAGACTTGCCCAGCTGTGGAAGTTTTAGGAGGATGGAGATGCCAATCTAACCTTGTGTTATCATTCCTGGCAGTCACTTCAGCAGACCCACATTCTGACCGTTCACCTAGGAAAACCCAATTTACAGTCAACACTGAGGAAGCCATACTTCAGAGATTAAGAAAGGCCTTTTTCTCTCACCTCTGTATGTATCAAAGTCATGTGAGACTGAGCAAAGAGAAGAAATAGAAAATATAACCTGTCTCTCAACACTGAATAATTCACATGATTTATTTAGCATCTTCTTTGCCAAGTCAGAAAACAACACATTATTACTCTTTTTTAAATCGGAAATAGCGGTGCTTGCCTTGCTATCTCAGAGCAGCCATGCAATGTGCACCAAACATAACAAGACCTATTTTTCCAGATGTTTTCAGCTTAACATGAAACAGAGACTGGCTCTTTGTTTTCCTAATGTGCTGGTGTACGCTTTGCTTTCCAAAGGAAATGGACTTTGAGCCAGGCTAGTTACTCACCCATAGATGGAGCAGGGTTAATGTTCAGATGAAAACGAAAATAATTATGATTTGAGTAGATCAAATTTCTCAGGGTATGAAATAATATACTGGGCAAAAGCTATAATTCACATAGCACAGTCACCCGCTAATGACATTTCTAGGTTGTTTCTGAGTGATTTCAAGACACTGTGCCATAAAATCTTAATGCATTTTATGAGAATAAGCGTGCATTTTATATGTAGTGATCAGCAAGCTCCAGGGCATGAATGGAGCAATAAGGAGCTTTCTTACAGCATTTTTGTTGTATGATTTAATGTGCTTTAGATTTATTTTTCTCAGCTGACATTTGTGAATGATAAGTATTTTTTTCTGCTTGGTAGTGTGGCTGGAAACAAAACCATGCGGAAAAATAATATAATTCTGGATTGTACAAATGCAGTTAATACTCTATTACAAGAAAAAACATTTCAGAATTTTTTGTGTGCGACAATATGCAACTGTTCAATACACCAGGAAGTCTTGCACAAAGAGAGTCCTGTGATGAAGGTTTTGATTGTTCCTGAATAAAAAGCAGCCATATAGATTTCATAATGACTCATAACAGAGCGATTCATAGCAACTAAGCTGTTGGGGACTTTGAAGAAGCTCAGGGCTTGAATTTTTACATGCACTAGAAATACTTTCCTCCATTTTGATGGAGTTAAAGAGCAGTGAGTTAGGCATAATGGGTCTTCCATTATCAGTTCAAAGTACTCCTGAATTAACAGAGTTGTAAGGAGTTGTTGTCTGGACAGCTGGTTCTGCCAGGACCATGCAGAATTGGTGCTAGAGGGAGCAACATGGCCCACGTGGAAAGGTTTCAAACTTTAGAAGGGTGGATGGTGTGGACAACCAGAATGCAGTACTTCTACATCCTGATGTGGGGTTTATTTAACAGCATGATTAATCCTGTGAATACTGCTGTGGGATGACTGTGTTTTGCTTAACCTTCAGAGACAAAAAAGTCCCCATAATTTCTTTGTAGTTTCTTGACTCTGCATTAATCTGCTGAATAGACACTTTCGTTTGTGTTCATCTCTTGTTCCCATGTATGCACTGGAAGTTCCCACACAAACTCTCCTCTCCATCACGTCATGTCTTTGGTAGCTCACACCAGTTATCTCACATCCCACAGAATCACAGAATCATGGAATAAGCTGAGCTGGAAGGGACCCATGAGGCTCATCGAGTCCAACTCATGGCCTTGCACAGCACCATGCCCAAAGAGTCACACCATGTGCTTGAGAGTATTGTCCAAATGCTTCTGTCAGGCTTGCTATTCATCTCACAAAACCTACATTTCCCAGTTTACAAACATTGCTATTTACAAGCATCTTTTTGGCTCTTGTCCCTGTCACTCCTCCCAGTCTGTACCTGTTTTTTGTGAATTTTCATATTTGGTAAAGGCTATTCTGAAGAACACCCTTCTTAAAATTGCCCAGCAAGCCCACGTAGCTTGTGAGCTGACCTGACTGACCAGTCACTGCAGCCTGTAACCCTCAGGAAAAGGAAAAAATAAGATGAAGCTCACTGTCCCTCAGCCACTGATCACGACCCCAGCTGTGATAACTAAAGATGACTTGGGCCCGGCCCCAGTGCAAGCAGATCTGATTTAGGACTGGATTGCTCTGGTTTGCTCTGGTGAACTTCAGGAGTGTTTCTCCCTCTCCCCCGTCTCAAAACACTCTTAATTTAGCTAAATTATTTTACTCAGTGCTTTTAAGTGCTGAAAAAGTAAAACATGGGTGCTTCCCTGCATAAGGTGGCCATACTGGATCCAGTCCATGTAACAACAACAACAACAATAATAATAATAATTATAATAATGGTTACTCTCTGACCTTGACATTAAATGGGAATACCAGCTCTCTACTAAAATAAGCATATCCAGGACTTTAATAAAGCTGGATTTCCATAATCCATGTACTGGCCATTGTGGAATATAATGATCTAATTAAGCTGTGCTTTGCACCTTTCTACTCTTTTGTGTCAATCTCTTACCAAGCTCTGGATTAATTTGACTGTTTACATGCTATAAATCCCACAGGGGGGTTTGCTTTTGTGTAACTTTGATGTTAATGCAAACGAGCCAGTGAGTCCTGAAAAATCAAGGCTGTTTAATTTTTTTAAGATACCACAACATGGTGGTTTTGGTGATTAAACCAGTTATTTGAAAAACTTAGGAAAACTTGCAGCTTTGACATGGTAGCTCAAAGACTCCTGCTTTAATGAGAGGCATGCAGGTGCTGTTATTCAAAGCATGAGATAATCATCAGTGTCTGAACAAATTCAAACTGATATCAGCTTTTGCTCATTTTATTATGCAATTTCCTCTTACTCCATCTGTCATTCATATTATAAAAAGGAGATGTGTTGATAAAACAGAGGATTTACATGCTTCCTGGAAATAAAACCTCAGTAACCAGACACTGGCATCTGGTTTCCACAACCACTGATAAGAACTATTGTGATCTCTTTCTTAATGCAGGCGTGATCCAAAGCACATTAAAATGTCGGTGTAGTCCAGCTTATTCCCACAGAACCCTCGAAGCCACTGTAGTGTAAACACTGGCTCCACAGCATTTCCCCTTAGAGCTCTAATAAACTGCATTTTGATCTTTCTGCCTTGTATCCAAAACTGTGCCTGTAAATTAGGCTTCAGAGATGCATGAGTAGTGTAATTGTGTTGCATAGCAGCAACCCCTCACAGCATTTTTGACGTCTAGAAAGGGAAACTGTGGTACGATGCAATTTTTAATGTCCTGAAGAAGTTCAAAGGGAAAAAACCCAAGATCCATAAATGAAACACTCTGGTGTTACCAAGGCTTCTTCTGCTTCTACCCATGTCATTGTTGCCAGCGTATTATTTAGTGTGGGCTGCATATGATGGAGAGGGAGCCTAGAAATGAAGGAACATCCATTGAACTCGTTCTTCCCCTGTAATGCTTTAAATCCTTTGATACCATCTCAATGGCTGCAAATGGCCAGCCCATTTCTGTGCTGAAGAACCCTGAAACATATCCAGACACAGGCACAGGACAGCCCTGGGTCCTGATCCTGCTGGGGGATGTTTTCACCCATCTCTGGACTGGAAAATGGTCCATGGGGCAGCATGAGGCTGCTGCAAGGGGTTAAAGTTCACCAACGGCCTGAGTGATAACAAAGACTCAATTCTCTGCTGGAAGTTCAAGACAGAAAAGGGGGAGGGCAGGGAAGAAAAAGAGAGTGGGTTGTTAGGAGCAGTTCATTCATTAATAAACTTCTCGGGGAGGACAAGAGGGACCTGGCTGTGCTTTGGTGTTCTGCTTTGAGACCAAGCAAGCGTCTTCCTTTTCCATTACAAAGATCTAAGGCTTATTTTTTAATACAGTAATAAATATTGCATTAAAATAATTGGCAAAGTAATGCAAATAAATAATGCATTTCTCCCAGGAGTTTAGCTGGAAATCTAACGCAGCCCCTGCACACATCACAACATTCTCTATAATTGGTCACACAACTATTGTTCCTCATCGGCGCTGTGTTTTCTGGCCTGCCTTTAATGCAGTGATGTGACCTAATTTCTCTCTGAGTGTCAAATGGCTACTCTTGGTTTCACAAGGCAGAGAGCAGGGCTGCACCAGGCATAGCCCATCCTGGCACAGCCTGCAGACTGTGCTGCTATGCTCCACATCCATAAGTGGATCGTGATAATCTCCTTGACTATAAAGTTGATGCCAAGGAGCAGCATTAACTCCTCTTTTTCTGGTAAGGTGAGGAAGGAGACCCACAAATAAACTTTTTGAGTATGTCTCTCCTGACATAAGCATTTCATTTGCTCCCTGATGAATACAACATTCTGCCCAGGAGCTGAAATAAATTTTACTGTACAATGATGTCACACTTTAGCTACTCTTTGTCTCTAGCTTCTTCCACCTGTATTAAATCAGTTGCACTGGCTGACATGTAATGGGTGACCTAAGATCTTCCTGCACAGAAATTGAGGCAAAATAGTTTTATTAAAATAAAAAAGAAAGGTTAAGGCAAGCAACCTTGTGATGATTTTATTTTACTGAGGGGAAAAGACAATTTTTCATGACTCTGCTAAGGGAATGTCTTAAGCATTTCATTTCTTGCTGATGAGCAGCAGCACCTGTGGCTGATACCACTTCCCCATTCAAGGATTGAGTCAGCCTGCCTCTGGATGCCTCCACCTTGGAATGTCACAGCCATCCAGTTTCCCATGTCCCCTGCAACAGCTGGGAAAGATGAGCAAAAACTGAGTGAGTACAAGGGGACTTAGAAATCCCTCTTGTCTTCCACAGGATCTACATATAGTCAGCCCCTTTCCAATGTCCTTAGACATGGAAGTATCCATGAAATGCAGGAACAACATTGGCTGTTAAATATAAGGCTTTATTTGCCCCATGAACACTGAGCTGTGGTAATCCCATGGTGGGCACTTCACCTGTCACAAATACAAAACATTTTGACTTGCCCTGACCTTCTCTTGTCCTCTCTCCCATTGCTATGAGGCAGATTGTTCTGCAGGCAGCTCTCTCCTACCTTCTGACTCAAGGTGGTCTTTCAGTAAAACATGTTGCCACCTTTCTTTCCTTCCACTCCCATCAAAAAGCATCAGTATTGTGGCTCTACCTGTGAAAGTATAATTTGTCTGAGGAAAGAGGTGTGGCATCTGTCCTAGGAAATGCTAACAGACAAAGGGCTGCCCCTGATTTCAAATGCTGGAGGAAAAAAAAACCATGCATAGCATTCACCAAAGCAAAATAGCTTCTTAAAACTAGCAAGCTGCCAACTGAGGCAATTCCAGCCCAGAGAACCCTTCAGAAGAGAATACAAATATATATTTATATAAATATAAATTTCTCTGTCCTCACTTTTCATGGGCCCTGCTGGAAGGAGAATTTCATTGATGTTCATTTGCAGCATTCAGCTTCTGCATTTGAGAGGCATTTTGACTGACAGAGAAAAGCAAAAAGAGACAGATGTACTCACTGGGGAAGGCTTATATATAATTGAACATGTAAACATTTGCAAACCACTGTTATTTTTTACAATTGTATGAATAACACTGCCTTGACTTGTGCTCATAGGCCTGTCAGGAGTTATGTAAAGCTGAGTACAAAGCAGCTGCCCCTGATTCACTGCACCACAGGCTCTAGGCATGCAGTCTGTCACTGGTGGTGTTTTGTGTACCCCTGCTTCGCGGTACTGCATCAAAACAACCACTGCAAGGAGAGTGTCAAAGGCACCTTTTGCCATGGCTCTGCAGAGCAAAAAGAGGCTGTTCCTACTGCAAGGACTTTCGGTTGTAAACTGTCCGCCCAACTCCTTTTTATGATGTGAAGGGTCAATAAAGTAAGTTGTTTATGTTCTTACACTGTTCTGCCTTTGGACCAGGTCTAAAACCAGCTGAATTAGTGTCAGTTGAGTGGCAGGTAATGATAGAGAGTCCTCAGAAGGCCTGTCTTGGGACAGTTTGTAAGGAATTAGAAAACATTGCCCTTGCCCAAATTGCAGAGGACTTTTTTAGTGCCTGATACAGTAGATCTATTTGATGACTTTCAGCAGCATATTTTCAGTACCACTGCTTTCTAGAAGGAGTTTCCACAAAAATGAGATTTGAAGGAATTGTCACCCCCCAGTCAAGAGCAATGAGTTCTAAGTTTTGATAATGCTCTTTGTGAGTACAGTGGCTATGCTTAAAAGGAATATTGCAAGGAGAACACCCTTCTTACCCTGGGAGTTAAGCTCTCTTCAGTGGCATACATCGCTCACCATGGCAATGGGAATTGAATTTTCCGCTCTCTGAGCTCTCCTGGATACTTAAACCAGCCTCATGTAATACTATTGTGGCCGGTGTCATTGCACCACTGAAAACGAAATGAATGAATAAATTAGAGCCGTGGCGTTTGGGATTGCTGAATTGCATCCAAGCTTTTTATTGCAGCCATGAACTCGTTTTGCGATGACAGACGGAATGATGCTTATTAGGCAGTTAGGCAGATCGCTGTAACCAACAAACGTGAGAAATACGGGAGCAGGGCTGTACATCAGAGAGCTGAGACAGGATTATCTCTCAAGAAACCCCTTCCCAACACCAATTGCCTTTTGACAGCAGGGCCCCTTCATATAACACAACAGTTTATTCTTCCTTATTGATGCAAGTAATCTAAGTTTATGGCTCCTGTCACAATCTTTTCCTCCTTGGCCTTTTAACTGCCTTGAATATAGAAGCTATTCCCATCTTCTCAAAAGTTTGTGCTCCTTCAGCTTTCAGCTTTCATCCTGCTCCTATTTTGTACGTCTCTGAATATCCCTCAATGTCACATTTGCACTACTCAGTTCCCTCTTTTGTCTCATTTCTGTGCAATTGTCTCCAAGGCTTTTTCTCAGCCCCATTTACCGTGTTTCTCCACAGCCACTCTCAGCTGTGGGCAGCGATGCAGGTCCCCTCAGCTCTGCTCAGCTCTCCAGGACTTGGTCAGGTGCCAGAGATCTGTTTAGGTGCCTTTTTTTCCCTTGATGTGTCCATATCAGACTCCCAACCTGTTTGTGTGGTTGCATGGAGGGTTCCAAACAAACTGACCTGGACTAGAGTCTGATGATTTGCTCAAGATGATTTACTGGTACTTGAGAGGGGGTGGTCCTTTGCCCTTGGCATGGCGTTTACATTATCCATCAGTATGCCAACTTAGAGAGTTGATACCAGCAGAATAATAACCCTGTAAAAAGTTGTGGGTTTTGTTTTTGCCAGTGTGGCTCCCTAAACTGGTTGATGTTAGCTTGAAACTGCATGAGGGAAAGGGGAGAAAAGAGGTAAGAAGATGTAGCTGGGAATGTATAAGAGTCCCTAACTATTCTTTTCAGAAATGGCACAACATAAGATCCTCTGTGACATGAAATTTATCCCAAAGTCATATTTCATGGCCCATGAACCAGTATAGGAGCAGGCTGGTTTGGGGAGGAGGAGCAGTGCTGTTGGGTGCCCCTTGTGTTGCCACCCGTGCCTGTTAGCGCAGGCAACGACACACTGCACGTGGTGAGCTGGAGCACCTGGAATTCACCCCAGGGAGAGGGAAGCCACATTGCCCAGCTCTCCACCTGGCCACAGCAAGTGGCACTGAGCACTTCCCGAGGGCAGTGGCGAGCTGTCATGCTCCACAGGAGGCTGCTGTGCCTGGGAATAACATTGGTGTTTGTTGTGCTGCTTGTTCTCACATGTGGTGTTTGTGTGGTGGGGAATGAGAGGCAAGCTGAGTCTTTCTCCTCAATGGAAATGGAAGGTCCATATGATGGGACAGAAGATTGTCATGTACTGGGAAATAACCTTGCTTTAGTGTGTATATATACACAAAAAAATTCTTCTAGGAGAGCTCTTAAGTGCAGATGTGTTTTCCTGATGATGATGAGACAGAGATGCAAGCCTCCATTTAACTGCACCCCTGAAATCACACCAGAGCAAGCCATTTGGCTGTGGAACAGTTGCCCCGGGAAAGCCATAAACCTTTATTGCTTGGAGACCTTTGAAATTGGACTGGACACACCATGGTGTTCAGCACAGATTAAAGCAATGTGCTTCAGGGAGCAAAGCACAGCAGACTACCTCAGGGAATGAACCAGCCCTTGGGAGCAGGGGACTAAATGCAAGTTGTACATTGGCATCTCCAGTTTCCACAGATCTGCTCCTTGTTAGACTCAGAGACCTGGAACACAGTAATCTGCTGCAGAGTACAGTGGCACAATCTTTATTTCTTGTGATCTTAGGTTGGATGAAGTATCACTTCCAAACTCTAATTTCTGACTCTATGTTGTTTCTTGTCTTCAGGAAGCAAAAAATGCTTATTTTCTACAAAGCAGCCACATAAATGCGTGTTGCAGCATCCCACTGGGGGCAAGTGAGGAAGAAGTGATGATGGGAGTGTTGTGAGCAGAAGGGTAGAGACAGGGAGGAGAAAGTCTTTCAAACCATCCCTCAATGACAGCCAGGTGGGAAGATGGCCTTATTCTGGTTCCTGTTGTCGATCCTGTTGAAGTTACCCTGACACTGCCAACAGGTTTTTCAAGTGGGAATATCTAGGCTGTGGACACCGCAGCCTTATCCTGATCAGGTTTTATGTAAAGGCTGTTCTCACAATCATCTTAACTAAAAGCACGTATTTACACTTTAAAGTTTCGTTGTTTCTGCCTGCCAACTGCAAAAAGTTTCTCATATTTAATTTATGCTTATTTCATTTTTTAAAAGCAAACAAAAGATGCATTCATAATTGATGAGTTAGAGTATCGAATCTTCAAGTGACACTTTTGCATGGTTTCCCAGGGGCATGTTGGTCCCGAGTGAGGTGTGTAGGTGCTGAGATTATTGTAGGTGGAGGGGTGCTCAAAAAGGAAAAGATACTGTGGATTTTGCTCATTCCTGGAAACACAGGATTTGTCAGCCAGTTGCATTATACCTGCTTATCACATCCTCTGGCCATTCCCTATGCTCCTGTGAGAGAAACACAGTGGTATCTCAGCCTCTTCAGATCACAGCTGGATCTGCTGGGTTAAATGGCTAATTGAAGGTGAGTGCTTCAGTGTGCATTAGTCAAACCCTGCAGTTAAAATGGCAGATAATTTCCCTGTAGCTGCATGCAAAGGCAAATGTCTCTGCTTCTCTCGTTCGTTGCCCTCCCCACAGCCAGCTAGGAAGGGCTGCTGATTTAATTGCATAATCTATCAGGGCTCAGTGGCAGGGCTCTAACTTAACCATAGCTAAGGTATTCGTACTACACAGACTTTTATTCTATGCCCTCATTCCACGTTTGTGTTGAGCCACATGGGGATATCGAAGATCCTGTAGACCTGGAAGTCTGCTGGAATCTCAGACCGTGTCATTTGCTGTGGCCATCAAGATGCTAGCTTGGAGATGTGTCATATAGTGAATATTGCCTAGTTTTGGTGGCAGGAGTTGAACCTTCAGGCTTCTGCAGCCCATATCACGGTCTGTGAAAGTAGCTGTGCCCACTCCTCTGGGAGCAAGGGCTGTGGTGAGCCGTGCCCTTGGAAAAGTTGGGTTTGTTTATTTGCTTGCTGTTTCGACTTTTAAATCTTGTCTTAACACCTTCTCCCAAGGTCTCAAAGCACCACACAGAGGCAAGAAATCCCTGTGCCTTTTGGAACTATTATCCTGTCTTCCTTATGTGGGGAAAAGAAGGCTTCAAGAGGTAATAGGAGTAACACAGTGGTTGCATGGAAGTCCCTGGTGGGCTCAGAAGTCGGCTGTAATTTTTGGGACCCCCCCCCAGGTCTCTGTAGTGATCTTGGTAACATTTCTGAGTCTTTATAGTTGCAGCTTTTGGCTTCAAAAAACAGTACCATCTCAATTAAAGGCAAAAATAAAGTAGTCCACCGGGACCTTATCTATGTATATTCAACACCATGACTCTGCTGACTCGCTCACGCTGCTCCTTAAATCAGGAGGATTTAACAGCTGAGGGATGGTCAGAGCTGTTTTGCTCTCCTCCAGAGCCTTGACCTGAGCACTAGCAGTGTCTGGAAGTTGCAGCAGAAAGGCAGCACAGACGGGGTGAAATGTGCTCCTTGAGCCTTGACCCTTTCTGCTTCGTTACTGTGAAAAGCTTACAATGGAATATTCATTCATTTGTATTCAACCTGGCTGTTCTGCCTTCAGACCTCCTTTCTTGTCTGCAGCTGACAGCATGTCACAAGGAAGTGACACGGCAGTGACACTCCGTATGTCATGGTCCACTTCTATTCGAACTTGATTTTTATCTAGTAATGAATCAAGCCACAGGAGTCCAGGCTGGGAAAAAAAGTGTCCCAAGGAAGCAAGCTGAAGCTAGAAAGTTTTTCAGTGCATTTGGAAATACGAATGCATTACAATGTGCTTTTCCCCTCCATAGCAGACCCCGGTATTCTCTCAAGGTAGACTGGATACAAAAGGGGTTTTGCATTATTTATTAGTGTGCCTGTGTCAGACATAATGAGGGCTATAAAGTATGTAAGAGTTTATAATTGGCTATCTGCAAGAAGTAATCCTAAGGGGGCTGTGTAAGGATCAAATAAATTATGCTTCATTATACTAGTTATGCCAAGGATATTAGAAAATTGTTTTTGGTTGGAGGAAGAAAAATAAGAAGAAGCAGAAAAAGAAAACTCTTTACTACTTCCCAGACCCACTTCTGTCAAAGATTTTACGGTCTGAGGGAAGATTTCAGTTTCTCTTTAGAATTCCTGATGTGTTCAAGATGCTAAACAAGCAGCTGCCAAGATACTAGTACAAATAATGCATAAATGGAGTTTATCTAAATTGTTTTATTAATAAACTTCACAGAACTCTCCCATGCAGTTAAGCGGGAATCCCAATTCCCCATTATCCGCCATTGGCACATCAGCTTTCAGAAATGAAACTTTTATCTCTTCCTCTCAGGGGAACAAGAATGCTTGCCCCCCTCCTCCTCCTTCCTGGAATCTAATTATTGTTCTCATAATTCAAAACAAGGATTCCGTGGCAATAAAAGAGACAGGAGGAAAAAAAAAAAGATGAACAGCTGGTCCTGGAAGCTGTGATGGTATCATTTTGAAATGAATATTTACGTTTTAGAAGAGCCAGGACTAAAGGGATCTCCATGTTTCTGACTTAGCTATAGGGCTCTTCTAATGCTTCTGGACACATTTTTTGTTACTGTGGAGGTGCCCCTGGAGTACCTGGGTTAGACAAGGAAAAGTCTTGTCAGATCCAGGAGGGAGGGAATATCCCTTCCCTTAAAGCAGTTGCTGGGCATTGTTCTAGTTTTAAATAGAAAGTCAAAGGAGGACAGGGTTTCTCTCACGATAAAATATACTTGGTTTTCAACAATTTGCAGCAGTGAAAATTACTTGTACTTTTGCATATTAAGTGTACTACTTTCAAAAATCTAAAAATATATCCTATAACCCTTATGTTGCACCAGTCCCTGTCCAAGCCATAAGGGCATCTCATGTTTTGGAATGCTTTAGCAGACCAGTGTTCTGTATGGACAGCGTTGTGTGAAAACTGTGGAAAGCAGGAGGCAGCTGCTGGGGCCTGGAGCAGCAGAGGGATTGCAGCCTCTGTAGGTAGCTCGGCTCAGAGTGCACACCAAAAGCTGCACTCCAGCTTCAGTCAGGGGCTGTTTGCTGAATACATAACTCTGGCAAACAGCTTGGGCTTGGGATCACTTGCAGGTGGTTTTATTTGCATCACAGAAATCAGAGGATGCTCATTTGATACCTGAGATATAAATTGTGGGGACTCAAGCAGGAACCAGCGGCACAAGTGGCCAGTGAGGAGCTGGACGGGTCACAGGAGTCAGCTGGTTCTGAAAGAAGAATGCAAACAATAGTTAGTGTGTGAGGAGAGTTGAAAATAAGGAGCTTTTCCTCCTTGAAGACTTTATAAATGGTCCAAGTACCATTGTTAGTGGCTCTTACAGCCATCTAACATTTACCTCAGAGCTTGTTTGTCTTCTGCTTCAATTTTTTTCTTAAATTCTCTCTCAATCCTTTTAGGAGGTCCAGCCAATGCTAATATTGCTCTTTTGCATTCCCTAGTCCTAGGTCCAAATAAAAATTCATGTCTTGTATTTAGCAATTGCATGCTCCATTCACTATGTATTAATCCATTAAGCCAATGAACTTCTAAATTGGAGCAGAACTATTGAGTGCTGGGGATGGTATCAAAGCATTGATAGGTTTTTTCCAGGGACAGCCTTTATAGTGAAGAGTTTCTAGAAGAGTCTTCCTGTTGCTATGCTTTTCAGCCTTCTGATGTTTACCTTTGGGAAATTCTTTTCCCAGGCACATTTTCTGTAAACTGTAGATTGTTTACATTCTTTCATGGGAGGTGGAGTTCTCTTGATTGACACCTGTCTTGACCAGTGTAGTTAGAGAAGTGTTAACCTTACTTGCCAATCACTTGGTCTGCTTGCTATACTATATATATGAGTCTGTGATGTAATAAAGTGAGTCCTCTTAGTTGAACCCAAGTCAGAGTCCGTGTAGTCAATCTAATGTGTCACTGCAACATCTTCCCCTGCTCATAAAGCATTATTTCTAAAAAGTTTTTAGGAAGAAGGGACAAAGATGAGCTCCAAGAGTCACACAGTAGTTTCATTTTAGGGTTGGTATTTGCTAGTTGGTATTATCAAATCCTTCAAGGTCTTAATTTCATTTACCTCTCCTTTTGGGTTCTCTCCGTTGAAAGCAACAAGCTTGATTTATTTTTCAACTGCTGTTGTAGTATTCTGGCATGACTTTTTGTTTTTTGAAGGGAAAATTCCAACAGACTGTGGAAGCCAGCAGCCACAGAAATCCTCTGGGAAGGAGGAGGAGGCTGTATGGAATGACCATTTCTAGCAAGAAAAAAGGGGAATAAATTGGGCCTGCTTAATTTGTTACAGAGAAAGGTAGTGCAAAGAGAGAAGAAAATGAAATGGTTTCTCAGAGCCCCAGTAGGGGTTTAGCAGAGTCTGTGGTTTAAGGGGTGAACTGAAATTGCCACAGGAAGATTCTGGTTAGACAATGTGAAAAGCTTCTGTAGCAGACAGAGAGCCACAAGAACAGAGTGTCTTAAAAGGTGGTGGGATCTCCATTGGGAGTGGCCTCTTAAGAACAGATGCAACAAACAGTTCTTTTGGAAGGTACAGGTAGAGCTCATCCTGACTTTGAGGCTGAAGGATGATTTAAATGACTTCTTCATATCCCTTCCAGCCCTAGTTTTATTAGTAAACTTTACTGAACTCATTTCAAAATTATTTCAAAGGTGAGATCATGGAAAAGGAGAAGCACACCCTTCTACTCAGTTCTTTCCTCTCACACAGCATTATAGAAAGAGTCAAGCATGTTTGAGATATTGGTAAGGTTGTCTATATGGATTCTCTCTGAAGAGGATAAGTGGCAGCGCCACATTTTTCTGAGCTGCAGATATGCAATATATTTGTAACAAACTGCAGCTCCTATCCAAAATTATATCTATCACATTTTGTGGCAAACTGAAAAATGGGATCCGTTTGAGGAAAATTGACTCGATAGAGTACTTCTTTTCTCTGCAAATTGGGTCAGTTATTGAGTTTGAATGCCTTTGGATAGGAAGCACAGAAAAATCTGTATTTTTGTTTTTAAAATAAAAATATCTTTTTTCCTTGGGTTTGTCTCATGATGCAAGCTTTTCAGCATGTGAAAATCATACAGAACAAAACAGACAAAATCTAGCAGTATGAAACAGTATTTTGAGTGTCACACAGTTCTAATTGGAGCTGTGTTGAATCTTACCATCCCTCTCACTGAAAACAAAGTAGCTGAGAATGGAGTAATAGTTGGTTTTAGTTTAATTGAGGAAGCTATACGAATAATTGATTTCACATGGAGTCTATTATTGCTTAGATTTAACTCCATTTCTTTTGGTTTCCCACTGTAATTCAGCACAAAGGCAAATAGCACTGAATGCACCTTTGTTCATGCATAGATTAATTCATGTGCTTAGCTGCTTGCTCTGCAAGTAGCCTTGTGAATGCAGAGTGTTTAAAAAGCTGCTAAAAAATGCTGCAGCTACAGCAGCAAACAGTAAATGAAACCAACCTCTTCTCCACCAGCTCCCATGTATTTTACAGCACTTTGCTGTCTGAGCATTATGCATTAGCAGTGGATACACTGCACAGATAAAGATGCAGTTGATGGCTGCAGGCCTGTGTATCAACTACACCGCTAATGTGAACATTTTTGGAGAGTAGGACACTGTGAAGGACCAGTGAGAAAAGCATAAAGTGAAAAGTGATTCTCAGCTGTGCTTGATGACTGCCACTGACTTTTACAGCATTATTTATCTTGCTGTATTTCCTATCTTGAGAAGTGATTTCCAAACTCATTTGATTTGAGGGGTCTTAGAGATTCTCCAGTAGAAATGCAGAGCCATTCAGTCTTTATTGCAGGTATAGATTTCCTACTAATGTGTATGAACTTCCTTGGAAAGTACTCTGTGGCTTGCCCAGAGGGTCTGCAGTGTGTACTGAGAGTATGACTTTCAAGTCTTGAGTATAGCTGAAGTTTTACTGAGATGTGCAGTGGTTGATCTTCTATTAATCTATGGACAGCTCAAGTGAAATAAAAACAACTAAAAAAAAATTTTAAAAAGGCAAAAGCCTGGTATGCAATACTCCACACTGGATACAGGCTTTGCATCTGTTCCAGTTTCCCTGTGACTTTGGGGATGTGCCACTGAAGTGAAGGAATTGGCTGGACATCTTTTTGTAGCTTTATTCATCCTCTACAAACAATTGCTTTTTTAATAAATTAGTGAACTAAAAGACATGGAAAAGCAATTATTTGGTTTAATCCATGATTGAATATTTTCAAAACCAGCGGAATCACTGGAGTAGTGCTCAAGAGTCAGGGTGCTGCAGACTTAGTCCTTGGTCTGAACAAATTGTGTTGAAAAGATATGGGGATGCATGTCCATTTATCCATTTTTCTGCTTAGGCATTTTCACTGATGCAGGATATATTTCCTTCATTCCCTCCTTAGAGTCTTTCATGAGATCAGTTCATGTACTGGGAAATCCTCCAACCATGGAGCTTCTGAAAAGTTCTGTCTAGTTTTGCCCAGTCTCCACTTGCTCTTGAAATTCATATTAATGAAAAGGAATATGACTTGTCTGCTATGACTACATGGAGAGTTATGCATTTTGGGAAGTTAGTTATTAAACTACCTTTTATTAATTACAGTAGGCACCCTTGTGTTTCTAATGGAATGATTTCTATTTAAATATATTATGCCATATGCCATATGCTGCTCTAGACTCTTTGAACTGTCAAGCATTTGATTCTGAGTCACAAAACGACAGGGTGAGCACACAGATGGGTTGTCACATAAAGAAGTCTGATGGCATGTGATAACGCTCAGGCTTTTTTTTTTTTTTTTCCCCATAAAGCTTATAATGTACAAGCATTGATCATGGCTTGCCAAACAAAAATGAGCTGACAGTTAAACTCCAGAGTGTTTTCTGGAGCTCTTCAAGCGTTTCAGTTCCACTCTGCAGACTCACTCTGCCTTTAACTGGACCGTGTCACATCCTTTTCAGAACAATTGGTGTCAATCATTTTATTGTGCAACAAACTCTGGGAGAAATGACACAGAGACTTGCCAAAGCTAGTTCTGAGTGGTAGCAATTGAGGGAGACCAAGACAATTTTGAAGCAGCAACTTTTTTTCCATAGAAATTATTTTCTTCTAAGATCAAGCATACAGGTTTACGCTTAGGAGAAATACAGTTTTTCCTTCAATCTTTTCCTTCTTCCTTAAAATTCAGGTACTTTCCCATAAACGAAGAGAATTGATGACAGGAATTGAGATATTTGTCTCTTAAGGGCAGAATGAGGGCAGAAGGATAGAAGATAAGGAATAAAGAAAAGTGTAAGTAACTCTGTGCCAGGTTCATACACTTTATAAAGGTGTTTACAATACAGCTATTTTCCCTTGAGGTAGGTTTCTAAGCTCACATTAAGATCAATAGATATCTAGGGTGGAACTCATTAGGCTAAATCTAGATGCCTTGCAGTATTAGAGATACCCTAGGGTCTGCAAAATCTTTGTGTGGGCCGGCAGGTATGACAGAGGACTTAGGGGAACCTTGCACTGCTCTGCAGAGGCAGCAATAAGAGCAAGATACTGAACAGCAACTAAACTGGCAGAAGGTGAAATATTTGGGTGCATAAATGCCACTCTGGGTTTGTACTGCCAGTGGAGCACAATTCAAGTCATTGACCTACGAGTGTCTAGTGCCATTTGAGATGCTGTTGGCTATTCCACCTCCAGCTGCTAATCCGGGTGCATTGGCTTTCCCTGCTGCCTCTATGTCACGTCTGCCAGTCCCATGAGAATGTCTTTGCTGTCTTCAGAGTTATGTGAGCTTAGATGTGTCCTAGTCACTGACCTGTGTGTATGCATTCTTTAGGATGAGAAAAAATGTCTTCTAGACTCCCCCTGATTGTGCTGACAAAGATCTCAACTCAATTGCCACTGCAGAGGCATCTGCACAGGTTTGATACGCCCTGTGTCACCTGAGGCACATAGAAAGGAAACATCTCTGGGTGGGGACATTTCCCTCTCTGAGCCTGAATTACCTCTGTAGTCATGAGCATGCCACCTTTGATCAAATGAAAAACAAAGTGAAGTGATGTTTCATCTGTCAGAAAACTCCCATCTGCACCCTCCATTGCCCTATGCTTTGTCACAGTGAAAGTGAGGGCTGTGACTCCCCCATGGTACAGAACTCTGCTGGCTGGATGCTGTCACATATTTGTAATACCATTTTTAGTCTTCCTCTGCCACTGGCCCCACTTTCCAAGAGCTCTAGTAGGCAGGTGGCATTTCTTCTCTGCGCCTGTTTGCTGAGGTTGGGAACCAAGCAGGTGCCAGGCAGTGCATGCTCACAGTGTGGAGTCATCCAAAGTAACACAGCAAGTCTCATTAAAGGTATGGGCCTTGACAGTCAGAAAAAGTGGGGCTAAGTCAAATGATGCAAATTAAAACCTGGAGCCCAGAACCAGAAGAGAAAGGGTGGTGGGGTTTTGCCCTTGGCTGAAAACCCTATTTCAATCACTTTCAAGATAAAGCAGTATTATTGGAGGCAAGATCTGCAAGCTGAAGCTTGTAGCATTTTATTCCCTCTGGTTTGTGTTGTTCTTATGCTTCATTTTGCTTTGCATGTAAGAGTCCCTCTAATGTCCTGCTACAGCAAGACTGTGGCAGAAACACCTTGGTCTCAGGTGAAACCCTGAACTAACTTGCTGTCTCCCGTGTCATGACCCTTGCAGGAGGAATGGGAGGAAGTTTGGTGCAGCATAGAATTATTTTTCTGTGTGTGCACCTGCTGCTTGGACACTGGGACGAGGGAGTCCCTTGCTGAATCTCACATTTCTGAATTCACAGGATTGTACCCTCTCTCAAATGAGGCACCTTAAGCTCAGGCTCAATAAAGAACCAGTCAAATGTTCCATGTTTAGTGACTACTAACTAAAGACAGAACTTTTGCCCAAAGTGTTGATCTTGTGTTTAATCCTAATAAAAGACCATTTCAGCTCCATGTCTGGGTTTCCTGAGGGACAGATACCAATAGCAATGGAAGGGATTGGTGTGATAATGTTTCCCTAACAGAAGAACAACAGAGAGACCAAAGAACAAAGCGATGGTGCTGACAGCAGGTAGAAGTGTAACCCTAAAGAAGGGGTGTTCTGGGTGAAGAGCTGGGAGCAGTCAGTATAAAGACACGGCCCCTCACTGACTGAATTGAGGCTGGACCCACGGGCATGGGAGCCAGGCTGCCTGCAGCTGGCACAGACCTGCTCCCCGCTTCCTTCTCTTGGGTCCTGCTGTTCTGCCCAGGCTCTGGAGTTCGTCATAATCTGTTCTGACCCTCTTCTATCACTCCATTGCTGCTTGGTATCAGCTCCTGGAGGGTTCTTTGAACAGGGACTTCAGAAGCTGTGTCTACGGAAGTATTTGGCATCCCTGTTTTTAACCAATTCTTTTTTAACCACTTTGTTGGCTAAGGTATGCCTGAAAGCAGCAGAAAACTTCAGGTGCCAGCTCCATTGTACTTTTACACTCCAGAATCACTTTTGTAGGAGGTAAATACTTTAAAATGATTACAGCAAGGTGAGTTTTTAAATCACAAGAAACAGAGAGTCAAAGTCCGTGGTGCATCTAAAAAGTAGTTTTGTTTTGCTTGTTGAGATTACTGTACCTTCAAGTGACAGATGGGAATGTGAAAACTTTCTATCATCCTTGAACAGTCAGGCTGGCTAATAGAGAAAATATGTGAAAGGAAAAATCATCATTAAAATGGTCTTGAAAGCGATGACTTCCAAATTATTGTCTGTCAGCTTCTCCATATGGCCTGAGTATCTGTCAGATGAACAGTATATATTAGAAAATTCTTACAAAATAAACAAACAACAAAAAATCTGGTAAGTTTTCTTTTTGGTCAGGTCTGAAAATAAAAGGGGAAAAAGTAGATAATGGGGGAGAGAAAGGAGGAAGATAATTTGAAGTAGCTATTTCTCACTAAAAAGTGACTGTACGAAAAGAAACCTTCAGTTCTGGTTTTATTTTCTCTCTGCAGTACATACATCAAGTCTGGCTCATTCCTTTTATTTTTCTAAGTGCAAATACAAATTGGGTTTTTACAATGACAAGGTGCAATGAAGGGCGCCTTCCTTCTTCAGAGGCTTCCCAGGGTCCCTGTTACAGCAGTGCAGAGCCCTCTGACTGCTGGGCAGGGAGGCCTTTATGGTGCCCTGCAGTCCCTTTCACTGCATTCATAAGTGTCTGGAGCTGAGGATATACAAAAAATGAATGCATGTAAAAAGCTCTTAACAAGCCCATAATCCAGAAAAGCCACCACGGGTTTAGTTACCATTTTAAAATGCATTTTGTAGCAGCAAGGCTCGGAGGCTGAGTGCCTCAAAGCTAAGTGCCTCGTTCGCTGCCATCACCTCCCCTCTTTATTCATCAAACCGATGGCTTTCATCATCAGACTTAGCTGAATCATGTGCTTAGATTTACCCTGGGCAAAGGAGAAAGAGGGAGACTGTGGAAGGTTTGGCTTTATTTAACAAGCTTTTGGGGGATGCAATCATCAAATGGACTGACAAAATAACCAAGAATGAGCCATTTAGCAATCAGGGAATGCTGTGCCCTCAGCAAGTGAGAGGAAGAGCTGTAAAACGGGACTTTCAGCTATGAATGGAATGGTCAGGACAGTTGCAATTAATTTATTATGTGATGTCTGCATGGGTTGTTTAATGCACATCAGGTCCTTGAGTGGAGGCTCCCACTGAAGCCACAGCAGCAATCTGAGGACAGCCCACCATAGGGATTTGCAATGTTTGTTAATCCTTCTGTACTTATTGTTCAAGACTTGCTCATATCCAGGCTATTCTTGGAGATATTCATAGTGGTTAATATTTTGCCTCTTGGAGTAAGCTGTTTGCTGCATGCCACAAATCATTTCTTTATCACTTCAAAGATGAGACCTAGATCTGTGCCAAGCCACTAATGTAATTACTGTCCCTTCCCTGCCGCATCCACCATATGCAGAACCTGTTAAATGTAATTATTTTCAATCACAAGCACCACTCTGGACAGACAAGATCATCTTTCAAGTGCTAAGTGTTACTAAAATACGATCATGCATTATAGTCACAGCAAGAGTGACAGGGAAGGCAATCTGGGAAGGACAAGGATTACTCTGGATGGTTTAATATTAAGGCATCCACTGTCTGAGCCCCTGGTTTGCAGTTTTACAATCTGTAGGGCTGGGCAGCTCCTCACTTAGCCACATAGGCTGGTTTCAGATCACTTTTTGAAGGGATCCATTATTCTGCATGGACCATGCAAAGAGCCTAGGGGCTGTCTGGGACCCTCTTAAATATTGAAGCCAAGGTCTTAATTCCAGCTTTGGATTGCCAAGGCTGGTTGTGCTCACTCAGCCCTGCATGTCTCTCCCCGTGCCAGGTGCAGCATTTGCAACAGCAGTGTTTCACAGACTAGGGCAAGGAGCCTGTTTCATTCCCAAATACGGAACCTCTCCAGAAAAGCTGGTCTGTGACACTGCCAACACCTCCACTGGTACGTGGTACACCATCTGAAGCAGCTGCCAAGTGCCACCAGCACCTCCACTTGCTGACTCGCCCCATCCCACTGCCTGGGTCCCTCACACCTCGAGGCTGCAGCCCCTTTTGTGAAGGTGCCATTTACAGATCTGCACATTTCCTTCTCCTTTCAATTTCTTTTCACAACTGTAGTGGATAATGGAGGATGACAGAAGATGGTAATTACAGCACATTGTTGGTTTTGGTTTCCTTCCTTTTTAAAAAAGAGTTATAGGCATCCTAAGCATTTTAAGCAGCTGTGAAGATGGGTGTCGTGTCCTGGGTAGCATGGCTGGCTAAATGCAATAATTGTAGAGGAGGCCAGAATATGACTCTTGAGCTAAACTAGTAGCAGCTCCTTACTGAAGGGAAAATTAGCTTAATGATTTCCACTGGGTTTGCAGCCCTTGAATTCAACTTGGATCTTTCACTGGAGGTTGCAGCTGTTCAGCAGGATCTACATCCTCTGTGATTAAATAAATTGGCTGCGAGCGTGTATGAATTATTAGTGGTAATAGTATGCAGCCTTTTTGCTTTTTCAGGATCTGATCCACCCAGTTGCTTGCAAACAGAGATGGATTGATTAGAAGGGAAGGAAGAGACTGAGGGGCTTTTGTCCAAGTCCTATTAAAACCACACTCCACACTTTCAGTGCATAAAGTAAGGGAGCTGAAATGCCAGTTCTCAACTTCAGTGCCCATGCAGACCAAGGCAGCATCAGCCCTGTTGAAGTCATGTGGAATTCTGCTGAAAGCAATGGGACATGACACACACATGCTCATACATATAAATATACCTCAGGGCATAAAGCAGAGCTTGTGAAACTTTCTCTTGCTAACTAGCGGGCTCTAAATCTTTGTGGAAGTCTTATGCTGAAGGCAAATCCAAGTCTGGCCTGAACCTTGCCTGCAAGAAGTACGGGAGGATACAAGTGTTTTGTCAAGACACAAATCCACAGCAGGTGCATATGCACCACAAAAGGGAACTGTCTGAAGGTCAGTCAAAACTAGCTGAAAACCAGTGATATCAAAGGACATGTCAGAGCAACAGCTTTAAGTCTTGTGGCCAGTGGGTACCTGTGACAAAACAAATATTTATATAAGCCTTTATGCCAGGTGGGAACACAAACCCATGCTCCTGGCACACTGTTGGTCTCCAAAAGGTGGTGTATTCACTCAGAGAAGTGTTTGAGCTTGCCTGTGGCTTTATACCTTGTCCTTTGCACATAAGCATGCTGCCACTCGTGCTTTGAGGTCATGTGGCAGCACCAGCAACAGGTAGCAGTTTCCTGTTTGATCTCGTCATCCCAGTCAGTGCAGGCTGTGAGAGGAAAAGAAGCTGCACTGCTCGGTGACTGGTACTCCATAAGTGAATGAATGATACTGTAAACCCCCTACCCAGCTGGAGAGCCAGCTGTCACTGGGATAAGGATGCTTTCTGACATAGTTTTCCCTTATTTGGTTTATCTCTTCACAGGAGGCACAGCTAATGGTGAGGCTCCGTGGTGGGTGCTGTGGGCTGGTTGTCAGACAGTGTTGGAATGGCTTTAAGGGCAAGCATCCATGTGTGAGCTTCTTTGGAGCAATTCAACATTACAGTGTATTTCATTGCTAAGGAATTTTTGACTGAACCCCAGAATTTATTTTCACTGAAACTGGGTTTTGAACTTACAGACATGGGTGTGCAGAAACGGGAAAAGAGGTGTGACGGGGGCCTGAAGGAGTCTGAATAGGGAAGGAGATAAATTGCCAAGTTTTGTGATCACTGATCCAGTGTAGCATCAGAGGCAGAAAGAGTGAACAGGTACTCATGCTTGGAAAAGGATGAGCTGTGTTTGGAGAGTGGCAGTGGAAAGTGCTGTGAGCAATACTCGTGGGAAAAAACCCAAACAACAACGTGTTGCTGCAACAAAACCCAAAGAGAGCTGAAAACAAACAGACTGTGAATGCAATGGGCACTAGACACTCTTGCCACCTGAGGAGAGTAATTGGCAAGGGCTGAGTAAGAGCTTGTTCTGGGTTTGGAGGAGCAGCAGCATTGTTATGCTAATAGTCCTTTCACTTGCCTGCAGTGTTGCTGTTGTGCTGTCCTGGAAGAACTGGGGAGAAGGCTTTCCCAGGACCTCTTTGTGAGGAAGGGCTGGCTGCCCTTTAGTCTGGTCCAAGGCAGGCGGGTGCAAGCCTGCCTTCCCTCCGACCCCTTGCATACATCTCCCTGCCCCTCGCAGCAGAGCCCTTGGAGCGTTTGCGAGGTCTCCCAGACAGTCTGTTCACGTAGACAGGCTGATTGCAAACAGCCCAGCCAGGGTGCTGTGTGCTGGGCCAGAGCAGCTCCTGAGCTGTGGCTGCCTGGGCTGGCACTGGGCGCATCGCGGGCACCACGGGCAGTGTGGGAAGGGCTCAGAACCAGGGCAGGACTGCCCAGGGCTGCCACAGTCAGCTGGTCTGTGCAGCTGACTCTGGGATCTAGGTGCTCTTCCTCCCTTCTCCAGACATTCTCATCATCAGTGGTGCTGTTCCTCCTTGCCGATGGGGTCCTGACCCTTCCTAGCACACCACCCCTGCTGTCAGTGCTTCACAACACCTTTTTTGCTTTAACAGTTGAAGAGAGAATCAACAGGGGCTTTTTTTGAGGCTGTCTTTAACAAATGTAGACCCAGTTTTGGCCTAAATTCTCTTGCCTGAGAAACATCCTTTCTGAGAATTTAATTAGAAGTGATTCTCATTTACATGGATTCTACCAGCTGCCCTTAGCTCTATGGCCCTAGGGGAAAAAAAAATTGAATGATACTGTGAAAGATATTAGTGAGGACATTAGAAGCAACCATACCCAGATCAGGCAAAGTTCTGAAAATACCTAGCATTCACATGTCCTTAATTGCTTTTCTCCTGTCACAGCTGTTGGGCAAATGCTCCATCTGAGAGAGGGCTGCCTCAGGGATCTCTTTTTCATTACGTGATATAGATATGGAGACAGGAGCAGGCAATGACTACTCAACAAAGGAAGGAAGAAGTAGGCTTGAGCAGCAAGAAGAAACTTGAACTTAATGGAGGAAGATCCAGGGAGGTAATATTGGGCTAATACAGGGGCAGCTGTGCTTGGAGGAGCAGCAGAGAAGCCGCTGAGCTACTTTGCTAACAGCCAGGATGCTAAGAGCATTAAACATCTTTTGAAGAAAGATGAGATACCACTTCTGGACCTCAGTGCCTTGTTCAGGTGTGTCTTTGAGCCAATCAAGAACATAAGAAGACAATTTCCGTATATTAGAGGAACATTGGCAATATGAGAAGCTTAGATATCTTGGGAATGGAGAGGGTAGAAAGGTTTGGCAAGCTCCAGACCCTGAGCCATAATCCCTCTCAGGACTCCTGTTAGACTGCCGTGATGTCCACAGTGACTCTGTCACAACACCCAGGGCTTTTCTGCACTGGGAGCATGGCAGCAGAAGTGCTTTGCCAGGGAGCACTGCTCCTTATTGTCAAGAGAGGACGAGCAAGATTCTGTGAGGTCGAGAGGTATGCCCAAAGGCAGCAAGTGACAGCTGTAGGGCTTGAACCCTTGTGCTCTGCCTAGCAGGTAAAAGGCACCCCTGCAAACATTGGGAAGGCTTTCTTGGCTTTACAGCCTGTGAAGTGTCAGGTGCTCCTAGCCCATTATCTCCACAGTGATTTGTTTCCAATCTCATAAATAAGATCTGACACAAAGGAGGCAACATTTAAATGTTGTAACATACATTGAAATGTTCTCTCTAGGCTGTCTGAGTAAAATGCTTTGCCAGCTACATCGGCCTTTTGGCAGCTGCTGCAGTGACAGCTGAGAATGCAATATGATAAAAATGCCACTTCTGTAAAATAGTCATGGTGCATGGGTGCATTGCTGATTCCCTGCAATGTCTTGTGAAAGGACAGGATTTGCCAAAACACATCTCTTTGGGGCAGCATGAGGGCTGGAGAAAGCAAAGCGTCTTGTGAACCAAGTATGGTAACAGGTAAATGACTCAAGACCTCCCTCAGTTGTTTCAGCTGAATGAACTAAGAATACTTTGTATGTGTGTGTACCTGTGGTATGCATTGATCAAATGGTATGAAACCATTATTCCCTTGCTTTTGAAAGTGTGAAAAACAAAGCAAAATGGCAACAGATTAACACAACTGTCGGTTTTCCTGATGGAACCTTGATGGACCCTGGTTGATTGTTGTTTTAATTAATCAGAAGCAATCAGCTTGTAAATGCTTTCATTAACATGCTCCTATTTAACCACAGGTTTTGTATTCCAAAGTGCATATTTAGCCATCTGAGGAGTATAAGAGGAGTCTAAAAGCTCTCAGATAAAAGCTTCAGAAGCTGAGCATGGCTTCTTATGCTGAACCTCTCATACTGGCTCCAGCCCACAAACCAGCTCTAAAACTGCAGCAGAAGGCAGCAGTCCAAATGGTTTCCATCTGTGTTTAGGAGAAGAAAATTCTTTTTCTTTGGGGTTCCCAAACTGCAGTTTGACACTTTGATTCCCACGTGGCAGCCTGTGTAAGATAACGGCAATTGCTTGCATAAACTTTTATTTCCTTTTCTCTCCATAGGTTTGTTGATCGGCTCTGGTTGTGCCCTCTATCCTCTTGGCTGGGACAGTGAAGAAGTCAGACAAACCTGTGGTAACCTTTCCAACCAGTTTGAATTGGGTGAGTCATCACCAAAGGATCTCAGCCACATTAGACTCTTCTATGTGTTGGCCATAAAAGCAAACTAGGACAAAAGCACAGGTTTGGGGCAGCAACCTACCTGTGTGTGGTAGACTAATATATTGCAGAATTGGGGAATGGTGCCGAGGCAGGGGATTTCAGATGGATCTCTGGAAATGTTTTCCAGGAGAACATTATAAAAGAAAATGTATGTATATATGTATTTATGTGTGCATATTTTAAGAAATAAATCTGATTTAATAGTCTTGCAATATGGGAGCTAACACTCCTGGATGTCTTGACGTGGTAGACAGAGGCATGGCCTTCTAACACAAGCCTAGAGTGTATTTGTATGTTGCTCACATACTTGGGAAGCTGACAAATAACACTTGCACCCTATGTTTGCCTTCTCCCAAACAAGCTACTTGTCATACTGCTGCTGACTGCACTGCACCTGGAATGAGAGCCAGGGATGAAGCCAAACCAGGCTCACACCTGTGCTTTTCTCTGGACAGGGCTCTAGAAAACAGGGAAACAGCAGCGACCTAAGGCTTTAAGCAATGTGGGTGATCAGGATGTGATATTTGAATGCACGTCAGAGTCCTTGTTTAGCTGGAAGGACCAATGCAACTGCTGATACCCTTCTCTATGAGTACTCTCTAATCCTGTGTTGCTTGGGGAAGAGGGGGATCTGCAATTCTCCCGAGGGAGCAGGAGGGACTGAGCACCTTGACCCGCCACAGACTTGAGACTTCTGCTCCTAAGCATACAGAGCTCCCCATTTCCAGCCCTTGCAAGATAAATATTAATTAATCATAGAAATTCTTTCCATAGGTGAGTGTGCAGGACTTGTGCAGGGCCTGACAGTAATCCCAGCGCAAGGAATAGTAGACAAAAATGGCCTCCTAGGGTTAAAAACAAACCTGCTGCATCATCTCTTGATTTTACACTGATGTTTCTGTCAGATTTCAGGAGTAAGGAGATTTGTTTCCATCTCAGAGGTGTATCTTGCCAAGATGTGCAAAAGAATTGAGGTTGAAAGATAAAAAATATGCTGCTCTGGGAGGGATGCTCCAGGCCACTCTCCCCTACAGAATTCCTGTGGTGTTTTGAGTCCATTTGATCTGGCAGCAGACAAGAAATTCTCATAACCAATATCAGCACCATCCCTAGAGTGCCACTGATGTCTCAGCAGCAACCACCTATGGTGTTGCTCAAGGGATGTGTAATGGGCTCTAGAAGCTTTACCTTGTTACTCTGAGCTCTAATATCCTTATGTGCTGTTGATATTAAATTTACTCTTCAGCAAAGTATAAAAAGTTCCTGCAAATTTTTATTCACCTAATAATAGAAAAATTTAAACACAGAGGAGACAGAACAATAACAACAGAAATGTCTAGTTAACTAGCAGAAAAGAAATGTTCCAGAACTGATTCCCAGCTCCATGGAAAGGTGTGTCAAAGGATGTAGTAGAAGGACCAGGCAAAACTCTGTGGTAACTGTTGCAGGGAAGATTCAGGTTCATGGCTGCCCATGGTCCATCCTGTGTGGAAGCCTGAAGTAGTTCCTGGCCAGCCCACTGAGCAGCACCCCCTTTGAAAGGCCAGCTAGCACCTCACTGGAGCACACTGGTTCCTGCTCTTGCATGCCAAGCATGTGAGCAGCTCTGCTTCTGGGGTTCCAGCTTGTATCCCATGTGTGTTCCCAGGTGCAGAAGGATATTACCTCCCAGGTTATTTCTTTGCAGAGTCACAGGAGGTGGGTGTTCCGACAGTGTGAGCTCTTCGGAGCACCTGGGCAGTTACAAAGTGTTACCTTTAAACGCTGTCATGTCCACAGTCAGAGCACAGTCTCCAAGACCACCTTCACTGTCTCAGTATTGACTCATGAGTCAGACATTTGCATAAATTGAGTCACTCTGCCTTAAAAGTCAGTGAAGAAACCAATGTGAAAGATGTCATCTGGCAGCTTTCCTTCCAGGTACGCATAAGGACCGTAAGAAGTTTTGCATTAACTGTGAAGGCTCTGACTGTGTTTTCTGGAGCTGCAGCACACAGCCATGTGTGACACATGCCTAGACTTGACAGCAGTGCTGGTCTCACTGATCTGCTGCAATCATATGTCAACACATTAATTAACAGATCATAATGAGAGCTGAAATTTGCTGCAGTGGTTTCTGCTAGGCAGCCCTGCCATTAAACATCTCCTTTCCACATACGCTGGCAGTGAACTTAAATGCTTGGCTATGATTTTTTTTAACTTAATGTCAGTGTCTGTTTGATGGTGTGTTATCAAAACCATCTGTAAAGAAGAGGTACTGTCCGAGGGCCATTTAATAACCACACCGCTTGTCTTTCATAAATACCTCTTGGTTGGTGATAACCCCAACCCTCTGGGTCTCTTCTGAATCATTAAAGACTGGCATACTCATTATAGCCTACAGGCCAAAAATGATGTTTCAAAGACTTAATCTTACTAAGTCTCAAGACAAATTTAAGTAATTATTGCTTTCATTTGAATATTTAATTTGATTAAGCTGCAATAATATGCTTTCTGTTCCTGAGCCTGTGAAACGAGTTGTCTGAAGAACCAGGCTGCATTCAAAATCCACTCTCAGCAAATCTGAGCTGCTGTGAGCCCTGCACTGGCTTGCTAATGGGAGAAACAGTGATGATGGAAGTGCTGGTCCTGCACCCCCTGCTGCTGTGGGTGCCAGTGAGGATGACACAGAGAGGATAATTCAGCTCGTGGCTACTCTCAAAGGAGAGGGTGTTCACAGGAATGCTGATCAGCAGACAGCATCCAGCCTCCTCTGCCAGGATGGCAGAGCAAGAGCTGCAGCCTGGCCCACAGGGAACGTGTGTGCGGTTGGGAGAGGGTCAAACCTCAACAGGTTTGACCACAGAGCCTGCAAAGGTGGGGATTCAGCACTGATGCTTGTTCTGGACTTAGAAAAACTAAGGGGGAAAAATGGTTGAGATTGAAGGTAGAAAATAAAAGCCAGGAGGTGCAATCTACATTATAGGAGGATGAAGAAGAGCAAGAGGGAGGTACAGATGAGGGACTGCAAGAACTCCCTTGAGAAGCAGCTGAATTGTGCACTGTGATTTGTCATGTCAAACAGAAATATACTAAAATCCGCAATTAAATGAAAATTTTTGCTTAATGAAAACGTGACAAACCCCTGTCCCCATAACATGCTCATAACTAGAGAGAATAAATAAATAGCAATGGTAAGAATCCAGGAAAAAAGCTTAATCTTTAGTGGGTGTGCTA
Source organism: Nicator chloris (assembly GCA_013400495.1). Classification (NCBI taxonomy): domain Eukaryota; kingdom Metazoa; phylum Chordata; class Aves; order Passeriformes; family Pycnonotidae; genus Nicator; species Nicator chloris. The sequence continues at coordinate 177,330 of WAAE01003337.1, forward strand.
GATAAGAAATGCTTCTTCATGTCTTCAGGCACTCTGAAAAGGCATTAGACTAATAGGCACTCCAAAGAGTGCTGAGATGGCCAATATTGTGAAGAGGGGACTCCTCCCTCCACCCCTGACAAACACACACATTTCTGTGTAGATTCCAAAGGAGTATTAAAAAAGGCTGCAGGAAAAATAACTATGCCTTTAAATTAGGTGGATTTGAGTATTCTTTTCTAGAAAACCTGAGCTGACATTGTGAAATACCCAGCAGTCCACTGCTCTCTTTAAAAATGGATATTTATTTGATTTTTATAAGGTGAACTACGTCAAAGGATTTACTTAAACATTTATGTATTTAATTGGGCTAATTTTCCTCAATCAAATAAAAGTGGTTATACAGCTCCATCTCTGACAAAGAGGAGTTGTTCTTCAAATGAAGATACCCTGCCAAGGACAACTCCATTTGTTGATTAAATTACATGCAATAGATGAGCTGTTTTGCAAAGAGGCATGGGGAATAACCTCCATAAATAGACAGACAAGGACTGCTGCACCTGTAGAGGGGCTTGCTCACTGCTCTTCTCTAGAAATATGGTTTTGCCATCATGAAAAGAAGCATGTGGATAGATTAGGCCTTTGACAAATGGCCTCTTGCAAATCTTGTTGAGAGGTTAAGACCGTGATAGGTCTGTGCTGTGTTGTTTTGCTTGTAGTTCCCAGCTTCCTAGCAGTCAGCATGACCTGTATGAAGATCTTGGAGCCCCGCTCCCTATTGCAGCATCCCATCTGGATCACAGGTCACACACAGAGCAGAGTTCCCAATGAAACATTAGATTATGAACAGGAGAAATCTTTTACCACTGTTTTTGGGTGTTAACTCCTAGAATAGGGCAAGATAAATAAATGGGGGCAAGAAAAAGATGTTTATGTTTTAAACCAGCACAGTTGCTTGCTCATTGACCGAGCCAAAGTCCATACTCTAATTTGGCAACAGGCTAATCGTGCCTGAGGTGGAGACTGGAGTAGGAAATGAGCAGTGCTCAAAGGGACTGCCTTCCACTGAGGATGGATCAAAATCGTCTTAATCTATTGTCACCATGCAACCTGTTGCTGTTATGTTGCATTATTCACACCCAGGACTTGCCTGTGGGCCCATTCAGGGCAGCAGTGACGTGGCACAGCAGGACAGAGCTGCTGACTGAAGGATGTGAAAAGTGAGTCAGATCTACAAAATCCCAGGGTCTGCAAAAGGAATTAGCAGGCAACTTCCCAAAAATCACTGTCATTTTGGCATATCATATAGAACACATTCAATTTGGATGAGCTAGAGGCACTAATACCATTTTGTTTTCATTTCTAAATGTAACACACAAAAACAGAAGAAAAAGGAGTATTTTATCAGGGAATTAATTGAAGTGAGGGACTCTGCATTAAGGTGAGAGTATTCATTAAAGTGAAGTCTGCGCTAGACATTTGCAAAAGCTTCCACATTTTGCATATTCAAGATGTGTGAAGAAATCTTCTGAACTTGCATGCCTGTTTTAAAGGGACAGTGTGAGTATACATGTGTAAACACATTTGTATTGGTTTTGAACGCCTAAAATTAGTGTGAGGCTTCATTTTAGGGCATTGATTTCCCTGGATGTGCACGTGGAAACTACTCAGTTTTACATGCTGATTTCTGTTGTGATTGATGCAGAGGCAGCCAAGTTCCACAGAAGGTCCCAGAGAGGTCAGGGCATGCTCAATTTAACTCACAAAACTGAGCCTCAGTTGGCATCTGGTGAAACAGCACTATGAGACCAACACCTAAGAGCCCAAAGTGTTTATCTAGAGTAAGATTCACTTATTGAAACATAGATGATTCATGTCATCACGAGCTACCAGCTGCCACGTCCCAGCCACCAGATGTATGAAGTGGTATCAGGTACTTATTAACCAGAAAGAATGAAGACCAGAAATTTAAGATAAACTCAATTTTTTAATGGAACTTTTAATTTTTTTAACTGCTTGGAAAGTATTTTTTCTTTCTTAGAGGAAATATGGTAGCTCTGTCTCTACCTTCACGGTCAGAGACATCCCTGACCTGGGGGCCCAGCTGCAGCAGCAACCAAAGCAGATAGCTCCAAACACACACCTTTGCTTACCCTCTGTGGCAGACCATTTGTCTGTGGACTGCTGTGGAAGGGCTCACCTGGCCACAGTCGCTGTCTAGAGAGTGACTTAAAAGCCTGGCTCCCATCCTGAACTAAACAAGCCGCTGGCTTGGCCTCAAAAACTCTCGGAAACTTCTCTCTTGATGAATATTTGTTTCCAAAAATCTTTATTATTAAGGTTCCCCTTTGCCACTTTTAGAGGCTTGAAATATCTTAAAGAAAACTGTTGACTTGATAATTACTTTTGCTGTGGAAATGTTAAAGTAAATGATCTTTAAAGCACTTTCAAAGCAAACAGTGCAGTTACTAAAACAGCATAAAAACCCCACAGAAAGGAGTGTGGATGCAAAAAAGGCTTTGTCAACTATTTAATTTGTCTTAGGTGGCATTATTTCAGCATCTGGCTGTGTTGGCATAGAGTACCAAAAAATCAAGAAAAGGATTTAGAAGGTAGGACAACTTGTTAGAATCTTATTAAAGGCAAAATATTCAAAGGTGTTTTTCTATGAGCAATCTGTCTGAAAAAGGCATTTTTCTTGTTTGCAGATCCTCTGCAAACAGCACGGGGATTTCACTCATTCATTTTTTGACTGGGGCTGAGCACAACCTTTACAAGCATACTTGAGCTGCAGCTGCTGAGTTCTTAGATAAATGACTGAGTAAACTACGTGCTAGTAAAGGAAGTATTCCATCAAGAAACATTTCCTCTTTAGTGCTACCCAAACAGCTTCCATTCTTAAATCCTTGCAAGCTTTTGGTGACTATATCAAGGTCCGCGTAAATTCTGTCTAACATAAGGAGAGACTATTTACAAGAGCATGTAGTGGCAGGAGAAGGGGGAATTGCTTCAAAATGAAAGAGTAGGTTTAGATATTAGGAAGAAATTCTTTACTGTGAGGATGGTGAGCCACAGGAACAGGTTGCCCAGAGAAGCTGTGGATGGCCCATCCCTGGCAGTGTTCAAGGTCAGGCTGGATGATCTAAGCAACCTGGTCTTGCAGAAGGTGTCCCTGCCCGCGGCAGGGGGGGTGGGACTAGATGATCTTTAAGGTCCCTTCCAACCCTGCCCATTCTATCATTCTATGATAGGGCACATACCTTTGGTGTCAGAATTAGACAAGGTAATGCAAGAACCTGCTGCAGTAGGTAGACATAAGCAGGAGCATCCAGAAGGGGACTCAGACTACCTGGAGCAAGTATTTGGTGCTCTTTATTATTCACAAAGGGCAGCTGAACTGGTTGTTTGGAGTCCCTTCCCAGTTAAAAGGGAGAAAAATAGGAGTTACCAGAGCAGGGTTCACCTGCTGTACTTTACATGTTTACTTTAAGAGGAAATACAACACACTTTTGTACGTGACTTTTCTTCTTCCTTGTCTCTGAAGGGAGTCTGGGGTACTAGTCCAGTGTGAATCTTGGCATTTTGGATGTTCAGAGAGAGGCAAAATTGATTTCACTTCTGCAGCAGGTGAGCTTTCTGCTGACTTCTTGCAGGAGGCTGACAGAGCTCCTCATTAGTAGCACATAAGCGATTTGCTCCTGGGAATTTCAGCATTGTAATTGACACTGGGTATTGGTTTCACCTTCATTGCTCCATGATAAATAAATAAAGCAAATTTGAGGTTTGATTTAAAAAATCATGTGATCTTCCAAAGAAAGGAGGATTTGATCATATATATGAGTGAGTGTCTGTATGCAGCAGAACTAAAGAATTTCAAGTTGGCATTTTTCCCCCCCCCATTTTTTTACCCTACAGAACTGTATAAAATTTTATGCATTTAGTTACAGACCAATTCTAAGTAACCAAAATAGCTTGAAAAAAATATACATGCATTTCAAAATTGGTTTTTTTTTAGAAGATAAATCCATTGAGAAAGCCATATCTGTGCAATAAAGTAACCAGCTCCACTGAACTCATGATTTTGTATCAGGCTGTTTGCTGGCCTGCAGTTTTACCTTATATAGTGTTCTGTCTTTGTTTCACATAACTACGTTAATTCTTCTGGACGCATTCCAAGTTTCAACTTCTTTTCCTGCTTTTGCAGCTGATTTCACATGACAGTTTATCATTGTTGCTGTGTCAAGAAAAAGATCTTCAGCTATTTAATTTATCTTGGCTTTGTTTCAAAATAATTTTGCCTTCGTATTAATTAGCTGATTATCTTTTACATTAATTTATGTCTTTCATATTTCCAAATCCCACTATATCCTTTAGTGTCACACTATTCTTTTTTTTTCTTTTTTCTGACTACATTTCCAACAGCCTGATAGATTATACGAATTCACATTCTCTGTAGTACTGTACTCTCATGTGAACCTGTTAATTAGAATTCCTGCACAACTTCTTGGAAGGAGGAATTGTAGGTTTTATTTTTGAAGGTATATAATCTGTTCTCGACAGTCTGGCTAATTCTGAAACCTTTTCTCCTTCAACTTGAAAATAGGCTGTACTTAAGGTTAATTGATTAGAGTTTGCCAAATACTCCAGACTGCAAGTCCAAGATTGTCTTAAAATTACAGCAAAAAAGGTACAAATATTTAAGATCGTAAATCTTGCAATTAACAGGTTTGCATCCAAGACACTTTCATATTCAGGATATTTTTTCATAAGTGGCAATTATTGGTTATTTTAGATGAAACCATATGTTATTTCCAAGACCTTGATAACTATATGTGATAATTATTTATAAGACATCATGAATAGAAATGCTGGTAGAATTATGTTTGGGCAACTGGATCCTGGAACAGCTCCATGGTAGATCAAGTATCTGCATATTTTCTGTTGCCAAATTTTACTCACTCTCAAATTTGTCTTGATCTTTACTTGCCTATATATTTAAGAGGAGGAGGGGAGCAAGGGGATGTGTATCCTGGCCTTGAGGTTCACATTAGAAATCAGGAAAAGGCATGAAAGTGCTTTTTAGTAAGCCCATTCATCACTGCAAAACTACTTCTCCACATTTACTGATTTCTTCTGGTTTAGCAGATATTGTCTTATATTCCATGGGACTCTTTTCTGTAAATCTTCTTTTGATAGTGTCCTCTCTCACCATAATTTTTGTCCTCTGTCCTCAGGGACCATGATTTTTCTCAATCCTCTTTAAAAAGAGTGCAATGTTTCCAGTCTTTCATTCCTTTATTTGCTTGGAAAATGGCCATCCATGCCTATAGCTTCAAGCTCCATGATTCTGTTACTTCAGTGTTCATCCTGAGACTATCTTGCTGCCAATCCCAGTAAAACAAAGGTGAAAACAAAGGTGAAAACAAAGTTCTTAATGGCTGTCTACAAACTTACCTGAGCCAACTTGGACGGTCCTGCTTCACTGAACAACCAAGAGCTCCAATTATTTATGGTGTCTTAAAAAAAAAAAAAAAAAAGACAACCAACAACCCCCCCCCCCCTAGAATTAACAAAATGCTGAAATGCTGAAGCCACAGCTTATCCCTCAATACTGACCTGTCAGGTGAAGACTGATTTGTCAAAAGCAGCACCAGTTCTGTGCAGAGAAGCAAGCTGCTGTGATTGATGCATGTCACCTCTATCAGCTAGAAGAGCACTTCAGCTGCTGGGAACTTACTTTGGCACAAACTCAGATCTAGCCCATCCTAGGAGCAAGAGCATGTACACATTTTTACTTGCATCTCCACACCCTCGAACTCTTCTACCTATGTATATAAATGTGTATTCCAATGCATCTTTCAGGGAAGCAACAAACCTTTTGTGCCTTTTTGTGTGTGTGAAAATTGACATGGTTTCAACAACTGCTTTAATTCTATCAAGTATTTAGGTAGTGTTGCTTTTCATTTTAGAACTTCGACATTAAAAAAAAAAAAAAGGGAAAACTGCAATACTGGATTTCAAATCTTTTATATGACAGGCTCCATGAATGCAAACTGCTCTACTTGCTGGTTGAATTTAAGCCCCAGTTCTGCAAATCTCTTCAACATTTGCTTACCACTGAAACATGACAAGTCCTGCTGGTGTCAGTGCAGTTATAGTTTCTCAACTCTGCTTTTTATAAAGCTTCCTGTTCCTTTTAAAATGAGTCTTTTATATCAGTGTGAAGCAGAAGTTGCCCAATTATTGATAACCAACAATCTTTCTTTAGGTTGCAGTAGACTAAAATAGGCCATACATGTGGTGAAATGAGAACACCAAAGCAGAAACAATAACTCCAAAATGTTTTCCTCCTTGTGCAATGTAGGCTTACAAAAGACCTGTCATTGTTTCATTTTGACATGTGGCTATGCAATGTAGGCATTCATTGCAATGGGTCCCTTTCAGATGGATTATCTCTGGTCTTGTATCTATCCTTAACTATACTTGCTAAGAAGAGTATAGCTACATCCTATACCCTCAGACACCTGCCCTGCTGCAGACTCTTCTTCAGCACAACAGCTTGAAATTCTGTCCTGCTCAGCATCATCCAAGTACAGATCAAGCTATTCTTTCCAAGGCCCCCCATTGCTCTTGACAAGGTCTGGAAATAATGGCCAGGTTTATTGCTGTGTTATTATTGCGCTGAGGTCAAGCTCCCGGCTCTTTCATCCATTCCCCTGCTCTCCCATTCTTTCATTTGTTCATCTTGACCCAACTCACACTTGTGAACTCCATTGCATTTGTTAGATCAAGAGGCTGCCTGCCTGCCGTGCCTCGGAGCATTACGTAGGGCAGTGGTCCTTGGGGTAAATGGAGCGTGGTATGGAGAAATGAATGTTGTTCTCTTCAGCCAAGAGTGAATGTGTGTGTTGTATCCATTGAACGCATCTCCGACACTGATTTAACAGCTCTTTCTTTTTAATATATATATCACATATACTCTCTCCCACTGCCAAGGTACAAAAGTTGAAATCACACCATGCAAAAGGTCAAATTTACTTCATTCTGTCCTGCTTAGGTTACAGCTTTGGGCAGTGCCACCATGTGAATCTTTAAACTCTTTTTAAAGTAGTATTCTGATATTTTCTCTACCTGGAAACATCATGATGAGAAAAATTTACTTTTTCAAGCTGCAGCAATTCTCTAGTAGTTTTTGGAATATTTCACAATTTAAATAGACCTATCAGATAGAGTCCATGTCATCACAAGAAATGCTGTGGCACACCCTACCCTGGTGTAAATGTGATAATTTTGAAAGTCATCCAGTGAGTTTAAACATCTGGTGTAGGCTTAAGTCTGGTTTTGAAATTCCTGAAGGACAAGGTGTGTACACAGGCAAAGCAATTGGTGGCCCAGAGACAGGTCTCTGGATTGCTGAGTGATTGGGCAACTGTCAGCATCAGGGACATTGCCAGGCACTTGACAGCTCTCCAGGGTTTCTGATGGCCTTCTCTTCAGGAAGTCAGAGTCTCTGTGTGGTTTTCTGTAAGGGAGACAAGAATGGTGTTATCTACAGAGCACAAGTAGATGACAAAACCAAGTAAATCTCTCTGTCTGCTCCAGCACATTAAGGAGAGTGGCTAGTAAGCTCGAACCAAGGCCACAAGCCCTCAAGTTGTCTTGGTCACACCAGGATCTTTGTTTCACTGGACATTTTTTAAATAAAAATTTGTGAGGGTTATGAAGAACAAAATGAAACAAGTATTCCTGCTGTGAAACACAGCTTCCTGCTGTGGTGTCAGCCTGAGATCTTCAAAGTAACCAGGAGCATAAGTGTTGCCTCCCACTAGCATCTCCTTACAAAGCCTGCCAGACAATATCCTGCAGACAGTCGGTGGCAATGCCGTCTGCCTTGAGGCATGCAAATGCCTTGGACATGTTAAGATGAACAGACATTTTGTGTTTCTTGTGCCTAAGGCAGGATTAGCTGAGTTGATAATTGCCTGAACCTCAAGCCTGGCCCTCGGGGATGCCATTGGGACAGAATACCAACATGATACCTATTTCTAGCTGGAAACTCTGTTGATACCGTCTGTTCTCTGAAGGGAAGAATGGTTTCTGCTGCTTTTGGGAAGGCTGGGAAAGGAGTGTTGCATTGCTGCTTGTGCCTTACTGAGAGCACTCACTGCTCAAAGCAGGTTGATATCACTCGAGGTGTCAACAACACAGGAAGAACCTCAGTGGTAACAAGTCCCAAGCACTCAAAAAAGACAAAGATGATGCAGCCCAAGTGAAAATTGCTTGGATGGGTTTAAATCCTGAGAAGCAGCAGCAGCCATCCCCTTCCTTTTGGGGCTCTCTAAAGAGGTTTCTTCCCTGCTGCAGCTGCTGTTTTCCTGATCTCCTCCCCTACTGCAGGCAGAGTGCCCGAAAGGGAACTAATCATTTTATGGTCCACTATGGGATTCCCCAGCACCATTTAGTGGTGATGAGTTTGACTGTATAAAGATGCTGAGGCCTTTAAATGGATTCTAAGCTATATCGTGACACTCATTAGACAGAAGATCGGTGAAGTTTTCATGAATGGGTTGTGACCTCAGGTGGGGATAGGGAAATTTGCCTGTTTTTTTTATTTCTGGGCTCCGTGCTTCCATTCCCACAGCAGTCACCACGCAGGTGATGCCGTGATGCCACGCTCCATTGTGGGTGGTCAGGGTTGATGCCTGTGTGAGGGGGATGTGAGCAGGTCCCCACGCCCCGGGTTATGGTCACCCAGCGGTTCTCAGCCAGTGGCAGAGCCTGAACTACGCCCCGCGTTCCCTGTCTGAGGTGGGCATACAAGTGGGCCGAAATCTCAGAGGAGTGTTTTCTTGGGCGGGCAGAAGGAGAGGGTGGTGGCGGCGGCGCTTCCCCGCCGTCTATCGCTGAGCCGTGTCGCTGTGTTTGCCTTGCAGGGACCTGCCACATCGGCTGGGCCTACTACTGCACGGGCGGCGGCGCGGCGGCCGCCATGCTGGTGTGCACCTGGCTGGCCTGCTTCTCGGGCAAGAAGCAGAAGCAATACCCCTACTGAGCCCGGCCCCGGCACGGGCCCTGCCAGGCAAGCCCGGGTCTGCTGGACGACAACGACGGACGAGGAATTTTCAAGTGCTTTCTCTCAGGAGCGGGACGGCGGGCGGCCCCGGGGTGGCAGGGAGGTGACAGGAGGTGCGGAGCCACCCGGCCGGGCTCTCTCAGCCGAGCCTGCTCAGGGTCTGCTCCACAAAAACATAAGCAAGGAAAACTCTGCTTTGGCAAACGGTGAAATTCTGCATGCAGCAATTCCTGGCCAGGCTGGTGAGGGGCGGCGGCGCCCGCGTGCTGGGGTAGCGCCTGGCAGCCCCTCAGCGCGGCGCTCCCGAAAGCACACACGCACGCACAGATGTTGACATGGCACAAAACAAGTAGAGAGGAAACTTTTTTTTTGGTGCGATTCTTCTTTCTTTTCCTTTTTATTTTCTCTCCTTTTTTTTTTTTTTTTTTTTTTTTTTTTTTTTTTTTTTTTTACTTCTCTCTGGTGGTTTAAGACTCGGTGTTGCAACACTTTTTAATCTATACATTAAACTTAATAAAAGGACCAATAAGCCACTTTATCAGTATTTTGTATAATCTCTACACATTTTTCTTCCCCAAACATGTATCCACTGCTTATTCAGCCCTATATAACTTTTATTAAGACTCTGTGTTTCCAGCATTATTACAAAATGCAACTTAATTACTTGGCATATGTACCCTTACTATAGTACTTTTTATGAAATGCAGTAAATGGACGTTTTCCCGTCCATTGGAAATTCCACTCACGGTACTGTAGAGCAATGTTGGTTACGTACGACTAACAGCAAACTTCTTCCAGACTTAGATTTCCGTTGCTGTTATGTTTAGCTCATTGATGTTGTATTGTGCTGTACCATGTTTATTATTTCAATATTCATTTTTGTAAAATATATATATAATATGTGCTATTTTATGTTTGTATTTGAAAAAAATCTCTGTAAATAAATTTTTCCTTGATCAATACTTGCAATGCCCGGTTGTGCCTGTAGATGAAACAGTTCCTTCCCAAATCCCCACTGGAAAAATTCTCAGAAATACTCGTGACTTTTATAACCATGCTGTATCCTTTTACCCTTTAAAACACAGACACGTTTAGGGTTCAGTTGCACTGCCTGAGGATAGACATCTACTGCCACTGGAGACATTCTGGCATATTCCACATTTTTGTCTGCTGCTGTCAGGTGGCCTGAAGGATTTCAGCAAGACCTTCCTCATTTTGTCCTGGCTGCTGCAGACTCAGAATTTCACACAAAACTGTTTATCCCAGCTTAGCCAACTGAAATAAGCCTTTACTTCCTTAATATCAGTAGCTCTGATCAAATACCTACCAGGCAGCATTCTCTGCACAGGATACTGTACATTAAAAACTTTAAAAATCAATCTTTTATTTAAAGCATGAATTAAGCAACTTAATTCATGGGAACTTGTAAGGGGTTTTCAATCATAACTAATTAATTTATTCACAACTAAACTAATGTTATTCCCTTTCAAATTTGTGGTTTTTTTTGATCCTGTTTTCCCAGTACTATATTTCTGTTGTGTATATTTAGGTTATCATCTATGTTTCAGTTGCAATTCTGGTGGTTAATAACACTTAGAGCTGAACAAATCTGGCATCATGCCAGTGCTTTGTACATTGCACTGGGCAGATTTTCAGAGGAACGTGGAAATAGCAATGTCAGCTTACAGTAATCGATCCTGATATCACTCAATGGAATTTTATTGAGTTTCATTATAGGCTGAACACTATTTATTTGCTTTATGGTGCTGTGCAGTGAAAACAAAATTGTACCTTACTGCTCCCAGATTAGTCCATAATAGCCCCATCTCATCTGGCTGTTCCTCTGCTGAGGAGCACACCAACCATGCTGTGAGGATTTGCCTCCCTGCATGCTCTTCCAGTAGGATCAGCAGAAGCAGTTCTTCCCTCCAGATTCCAGGTTTTAAGGCTCACCCCTTCTTGTGAGCACTCAGGACTGTACCCAAACCTGCTGAGGGAGGTGAGCATCACACTATATATCCTCACAGTAAGTATGAAATGTGTCTGTTAGGGTTGTGGATTGCTGCTTTATTAAAACTGAAGGAGATATAAACACAACTTTGATTGTGGCTCCCCTGACTGCAGTCAGACCTTTGGCAGGTGTATCCCAAATGGCAAAAATGCTGCCTTTTTGCAGTGTATTTCTGTGGAAACATGCCTTTCCTTCCACTCAAACTGTGGTTGGCTGTAAAAAGTTTCTGTGACCTGGCTATAGATATGTGTGTTACTATTCCACATTTGACTATCGCAGGGTTATATCCTGGACCATGCATCATGAACAGCACTTTGACTTTTTCAGATCTTCCTGTGCTTGGGTTCAGGCTTGATTTATCATGACAAACTGGAACTATGCAATTACTTCATGAAGAAAATGAGGGTTTTGTTGCGATGCAATACCATTATAGCATGACTGAATTTGTATACAATCTCCTTTTTTAAATTTGGGCTTGAATAAAATGTCAATTTTTAATAATCAAGCCAATGACATATGCTGCACCTGCTTTGAAGCTGTTTATCATGTTGCCTTCAGCTGCTGTGGTATGAATAAAACAATCACAGCTTAATTAGGTTTGTCCATATTTGTGCATTTTGGTTCTGATATCCATTTTGCACTAGAATATAAATACCATTTATTATCATGGTTATCAAGCCTCACGGCTACAAACTCTAATAACTTTGAACTAAAAATCTTCGGCAAAAGCTTGGTTTTGATTTCGTAGTCTGAAGTGTCAATTAAATATTTACAATATTTACCATGTTTAATTTTCCATTTATTTATTCTTGAAGATGAGGAGCTTGGCCTTGCATTTGTCTAAACAAAAGAGGTAAGCTTGCACACAGTCCTAGGTCACTGAATTCTTTCCCTGCCATTGCTGGCAATCATATCCCGTAATCCCATTACTAAATTTATCAAGCTGTATTTTAGAACTGTTTAAGCGGTTTTTCCCCAACAAATAAATTTGGAAATTTATTGCAAAATCACATTCTTTGGGTGATTATACACTTCCTGTGTTGAGACCACCCAGTGTTCTGGAGCTCACTGTCAACGCACACGTCAGAGGTCTTAGTCCACTTCGGAAAAAAACACTCTGTGAGCTGCAAGTTTCATCTGCCACTCCCAACTAATACAGGAGCTATATATATGTAGAAAAAAGTCCTGTAATCACAGACTACTGATCATTATCAGAAGCTGTTTTAGGATCATTCATGTGGGAAAAAGCCTTAGAAGGCCTATGGTCCATCCTCCTACCCAAGGTCAGTCATAAGGCTACAACAGGTTGCTTAGGAGTTTATCTTGCCCAATTTTGAAAACCTCCTCGGATGGAGATGCTCATCATCTCTGAGCAGCCTGTGCCACTGCCTCACTGTCACAATTATAATCCTTATAATTGATCTCTTTTTTCAGTTAAGGACTACTGTCTCTGATCCTCCCATCAAGAATAATGGAGAAGAGCTCATCTCCATTTCCTGCCACCTCTCCATGGGTGCTGGGAGAATTCTCTTGGGTTATTGTGTGCTCCCACAGCCATCTTTTCACCAGCCTCAGTAAATCCTGGCCTCCATCACTGCAGGGCCCTCTTCCTTCAGTGATGTGCAAGATTTGACATTTGTCCTGGTTGAATTTCATAAGTTTCCCATTGTGCCATTCCTCCAGACTGTCCCAGTCCCTATGGCTGGCAGGCCTACACCAGTCCCCCCAGCTTGGTATCATCTAAAAACCTGGTGAAAGCACGCTCCTCTGCTGGTAAAGCCATTGGACAGGACAGGTTCCAGAATAGAATAGTGGACACCCCACTCACTGCAGGCATCCAGGTCCAACCAGGAAATCTGACCCTCTGAGCCTTGTCATCTAATCAGGCTTTAACCTCCCCATCCAGACCATATTAGCCCAAACTTGGTGCAAAAAACCTGTGACTCTGTGTCAAAAGCCTTGCTAAAATCCATGCAAACATCCCCTGCTCTTCCCTCGGTCACAAATGCAGTCATTACACCCTGGTGAGTCAGAGCAGCTTGTTCGGAATAAATATAATCTGACTGGAAAGGTACTTCATATATAAGCTGGAGTGGGGCAAGTGGAGGTAGAAGAACTTGTTGCAACTTTATTTACATAAGTTTGGTCTTTGGGAATGACTGTGGGAGAACACATTTCCCCATCCAAATCCCAGAGAGCTGGGGACTTTCCCTATGCAGCTTAATGTGCACTGCCAAGACTCCAGTCCTGAGAAATACTAACACAGTATTTCCTGAGAGGGAAAATGCAAATTGTGTCATTCAAGCATTAAGTCAGTCATATCTGCATAAATATGAAGCTTGTGAAGGCATGTCTGGAGTTGGAGAAAGCATTAAGCTATTTCTATCTAAAAAGTCGTTGCTTTTCAAGACTTACATATTAAACAAGTTTTCACTATGTGCCGTAGAGTTTCCTCTCTCCCCAAAACACAAATGTATGTGTATGACAAAAATCCCCAGCCCTTAAAAATGTTTTGAAATTATAACTCCTGAGGTGGTTTAACCCCTCTATTTCCTTTTTCTTGAGGGAAAATCCAGAAATCAGTTGTAACTGCAATTTATCTGTCATTCATTGAAATAGTCTGTGAAAAATATCAAACTGAATGACAAGACAGATAATCTGTACATCAACATAAGCATTAATTTTTCTCTACATACTTAACCTTTCAGAGAGACAATGGTGAAATTAGATATGTCTTTTTTTAGAAGTGACATTTAAGTGTAATCCCTTAAGCAGACAGGATTTAAAATATATGCTTTTGAGTATTAAGTGTTTTTATTATTGTTCTTTAAATAGTGATGGATCAGAGAAAAAAAAAGGAAAATTTTGAAGCTGTTTCAAGCTCACTTATCTTAGTGACAGAAGGATGGTTATTAGGCTAAAATATAAATAGATAGTATTTTTTCATGTTCCTCACCAGGAAACAGAATGTTCCTTGAAATTTGTACAGATATTTTAGCTGAGTAAAGACAAGCTCTGACTCCTTCTGTGGACAATTTTGAGACCTTTCAGTCTGCTAGAAGTATCTGCAGTGAATGTCAGTATGTTGAGTATATAGTCTATGTTATGCCAAGCATATTAAATTAGGTAAATGGAAAATGACAGGAATTCTGAAAGGAACATATGGCACAGCTTCATTACATATATCTACATCACTAGGGCCCAGTGCATTGCTGCCTGATTTCCTGGCTATCTAAGAGCAAATGAAGTATAAGTAGTCTGCTTTAAGCATCTTCCATCACACAGGGACATCTCATGACCCTCAAATAGCTCCTCAGCAGATGCTGTGGCCCATACCGACCATCACCAGATGCATGATCATCTCTAAATGTGCCCCAAGGCTGATCAGCTCCCCAGTGGTAATAAATCAGTTTGTCTTGGAGTGGCAATGATGAGGCAATGCTAGAGCACAGGAAAGCCCCGTCTCACCTGAAGCCTAAACCAAATGCAGGTCTGTGTTAGCAGGCAGAAAGGTGCTCATGCCTTGGGAATGGGAGGAAAGTTTGCTGTCACCATGGAATGCTCCTGTCTGCAGCAAGACTTGGCAGCCCAAGGAGTGAGTCTGTGGCCACTCAGGCAACTTTAGACACACTCTTTTCTCACAGGACACACGTGGAGGCCAGTGCCTGGGTTCCCAAGAGAACACATTAAGGGCAAAGAGTGCTCCCATCTAGCTTGTCCCTCTCCGAGGCAGTCCCACCTGGGACAGCACCTGCACAACTCCTGCAGTAGCCCCTGTGTGAGACCTCTGTGCCAGCCCCAGCTCCAGGACAGAAGCCAAGGTGTTTTGTGTGCCCCATGTGCCTTTGCCAACTGCGTGGAGCCCTGCTCTGCAGGCATGAATGTCTTCATCCTCTTTTCATTCTCCAAGAGCTATAGCTTTGGTTGTCCTCATACCAGCCAGCGAAATCAATATTTAAGTACATTTAATAAACAAATAAAGTACATTTGTTTGGCTTGTAGACAGTCATGCTGTGAAGCACTTCTGCTCCAGCTCATCACCAAAGAACTGACTGTTTCATCAAGTAATGGGCAGCCAATTTCTACACAGGAGTGGGTGATTTTCTACAAATTATTCTGCCTCTAAGCCCAAGAATTTTATCTTGTTCCCTAAACCTCTGCCAGGTGTGACCACTTTTCAAAACCTTGGGCTTTTGAAACCATGGTGGCTGCTAAAGGGAAAGCAAGCTCACCTTGTGAATACTTTGTTCCCTGTTAAGGATTTCATTCATTCCAATAGGCTTGGACCAAATTTCAGGACCCTGCTCCAAAAATTATAGGAGCTTATGGCAAATAGTCGACTAACTTAACTCAGGCATGGATTCAATGGGAAAATGTACTAGCTATTCTTTATCTGCCTTTATATTAAATTTTGGTAGAGAGTCCATCTTTTTCCTTATGGAAAACATACAGATATACACAGACACATTCTATAAGCAAGAAGTCCCTGTATCTTCTTGGTTTTGTACTTATCTAAATGTTTCTTGTGATCTGAGAATTAACGAAAACAAAATTCTATAAAAGCAAAATCTATGCAACATGTAATATTGGCAATTAGCATTTATTTAGGAGTTATGTCTCCAAAGATCAAAAGTTCTTAATAAAAATAATGTTTTGTATTTATTTTTCAGATAAACAAGCTGCTGGATTTGGATAATAAAGCACCTTTTTTTTTGCAAAGGAAGCCAGCTGTGCATCCTTATCTTGCCTGTTCCAGAACAAGAAAAAGCAAAATGGATTAACAAACATAATGAACTTTTCAACAGATATAAAGTAAAATCTACTATTGATGTCAGGCTGCAGTTCTCTGCTGATATTGCCAGGCTGGGTGGGTCCAAAGGGACTCTTTCTACCGCCAAATGGAAATGATGACGAAGAGAAAGTAGAAGCATGGTCTTGTTCTGGGGGGTTTACTGATGACCCCACTACAGGGTGGTAGTAGATGCTCCACACCTGTGACTCCCTGTAGCTCAGGAAATCTCCATATAAAGCATTTGGATGATTCTCTTCCATTTAATAGCAACAACAATGTCAGTGAGCTTTCTTTTTGACCAGCACCTAGGAAAAATATTTCCCCATTTTTCACTAGGACCCAAGTCCTACCCTGAAGTAAAATAACTCCACTTTACAGCAAGAGTAAAGGACTTTCTTTCACTCAGTGGTGGTATCTTTTGGTAGGGAAATGGAGAAAAGTATTCTCAATTAAAACACAAGCTATAATTAGGATGGTACATTTGAAATGATGAAGTGCTTCTTGCCTGGAGCTCTGTGGCTATATTAAGAATTGGAGTGTGAGATATTTGTTTTCAAGTAGCTGTCAACATATCATTTGTTTTCTACACTTCTGGGATTAATACCTAATTATGGGGCATACAGAAATTAAAAAGACATTAGAGCACCTTACTACACCTACCTCTCTCTCTGCCTAAAATCAGAGCTTGCAGAAACTGCTTCACCCTACTCCTGCATGTTGGCTTCAGCAGGTCCTGCTGTGTGCCTGACAACTACCCCAGCCTGTGGGCAGGGTATCTGCTGCTCTTCTCCACATCACACTCCCCAGACCTCTGCTACAGCTTGCTGCTGCAGAGCATGGCCGCCACTTCTGGAAGCTGTTTCTCACTAAACTGATCAGAGTGTCTTGTTTTGAGACAATCCATTACCAAAAGTTTGAGTGTTTCATTTCCAGAGTATTTCTTACACCCCACTCTCTTGAACACCACCGAACAACACTGACCTAATAGTTGTCATCACTAATACCTGTTCTATTTTTTTTTTTAAATACTGGGGCAACAGTACCAGGAGAAGTCACACGGCAGGCAACAGACCCATCTGTGGTAAGAGGGAAGTAGCACATAGAAAGTAAAGGCACCCATGCCCAGATGTGCAGTGACATTTCAAAGAGGAATAACATTAAATATTTAGCTCTGCAATGAAATAGTAATCAATCTGCCTTTGCTGTCAATATGTAGCAGTGGTATTCACCTCTCTCAGAAGAGTTACTCTGCTTTTGTCATATACTGCTGAGCAGCTTCCCAGCTCCGCAGTCTGTAGGTTGTTATGCCTGCTCATACTGTCAATGCCAAGAAATGTGAATTATAGGGCAGCTTTCTGGGCCAGCCTGACTCTCAAAATATTTTAGCTAATGGAGTAGGATCACTGAAGCATACCTTTCCAGGAGCTGATTTTGTGTGACCTGTGACTTGCAGTGTAGCTATGCTTCACTTGCAGCTATGAAACCAGCAATCAGAGACCTAACAGATGACTAGATAGGAGCTGTTGAAAAATGATAGCTGTCAGCAAGTAATATAAGCTGAAAACTTGTTTTTAAGCAATGTTGATATGAAAATTTAGGCACTTGAATGAAAATAACTGGTATAGAAATTCCAAACATGTACATCAGCAGTGTGTTGATACTCAGTTTCTCAGTAACTTCTGTTCCAGGTAATAGACGTGGTTTTGTTTCCAGTTTATCCTATATTAGGAAGATTGAGGTCTAATTAAATGTTTATTAAGCTTTGCACTTCTCCATTCTTCCTTCCTCGCTGTTTTTTCTCCTACGAGATACTGATCTTCCTGGTGGAAGCCATTGTATTCTGTCACTCCATACCTGGACATTTCAGGGCTGTTTTTTAAAAAAAAAAAGGCAAATGCTTTTTACAAAAGATTCAGCAGCCTATTTCATATGCAGCTTCCTTTGGGAGCCACAGTAAAACTCCTGTGAATGCAGCACTCAGTGCTGGGTACTTCACTGGCCTACATAATTAGGAAACACTGCTGTCTGAACCTCGTTCAGACAGATGATTTCAACAGTGAAGAAGTAAATGTACTTAGAAGCAAAGCCTGCTGTTCCTTTTTCATTGCCTCTCAGACAGCAGGACCATTCAGAGCTGCCTCAGCACAATTACAAAATGTTCTGAGCTGCTTGGAGCCATTTCAGTCAATGTGAGCCTTTATTTCCTTTCATGGCAATGCAGAGTGGAGGTGCTGACAGACCCTAAACACACTGCTCGAGCTATACAGCAATCCACCACCCAGCTTCTGGGGCAGGTGGTTTTAAGCTGTGCAGTGTTTTAAAGAGCACAGGTATTGCTCCCTCATGCTGATTCTTTAACCAGCTAGGACACTGTGGATGGGGACAGATCTCAGGAGCAGTGGTAGACTGGAGATCATCTTTTTCTTCTTTGCATCATGTGCTCAAAGGGAGGCCAGGGAACCTGACACCAGCTGACTACAGACCACCTAATGCAGAAGATGAGCAAATAAGAAAAGTGATTGCTAACTTTTCTGCATACTTTGGACAGCATTTCTGACAACAGCTGAAATGGAAAGGTGATAGCCTTGGACTCTGACTTCCACCCCAGCTGCCCTGACTACCAGCTGAGCTTCAGGACACCACAAAAAGATGTCATCTTCCCAATAAGGAGGAAACATTTTCCATATTAGCACTTTTTTTTTCCCTGCCTAGTTACCTCTAGGAAAAAGAAACAATTCTATGTTGCTCAGTCTTACTTTATAAACCCCCCGCCTCCAAAAATCAAGTAGGGCTGACAAATGTCCTGAAGACCTTTTTAATGCCTAAGAGGCATGCATTGTGGCAACTGTTTACTGTTTACTGAATAATGCAATCTGTGATAAGCCATTTCTTTTGCAGGGAAACAATGTCACCTGAAGAAGCTGAAGGATATAGTAGCAACTTTCCCACATTGTCAGCTGTGTGAGTTCCCTTTTATCTCTTGGCTTCTTAGTGCACTCCTGTGTCAAAAATTAGTACAACTTAAACAGAAAATGGCCACAAACATGTTAAATATGCTCCTGCAATGCTTCGAGGATGTAGGTGTTGACTTTAACAGTATAAAAACTAGAATGTGGTACAAACATATGCTTTTTGCACAGAATATGAGAGCTGGGTTTTGAATGATAGGCCCTATTGCATTATTATTCCTAAGGCCTGAGGATGTTTCTTTTCTGGGAACTGACAGAACTTGAAGTTTCTTAAGGAGGCTTTGGATTATAGGCACAGCATGGGCTCTGTCTTGTGAGCCATGTCTAATGAAAAAAGTCAAGGAATTCTCAACTGATGTCTGATCTCAGTTCAGGACTAAACCTCCAAAAATCTCCATTACACTGGGAGATTCCATAGCTTTTTTTGATTTGTGGATCAACTGCCTGTGGAGAAGGGCATCTAAAAATAGCTGAATGCTGAAGGGACATGCAGGGGAGCTATAGCAATGGAGAAGCAACCTGGGGGAGGCAAGAAGAAAATTGGGCTGCCTTCTGAAGTGTTACTGCTGCTGACAAAGTACCCACTTATTCCTGGCATCCTACAGTTCAGCACAAAAGGGCTGAACTTAGAGGGAAGCAACAGATTTCTCATATCAGTATATCTTATATGCTCAGCTGTGCTAAAGCCACTAAATGAACAATATTGAGACTTCTCTGAGCAGTGGTTCATGGCCTTGGGCATGTGCACTCTGAGAATTGAGATAAACTAGCCTTGGCATTCCAAGAGGACCAGAGCATGAAAAACTGAAAGTGAGCTCAGGCTGATAGAAGCCCCAGGGTATCAGGATCCACACATGCCTTACTGGCATAGTCGGGGAAATGTGCACAAATGTGAGACCTTGCATGGCTGGAGCTGGAGAGGCAGGCTGATCTGGGGATGGTTTTGGTCCCAGGGTAGCCAGGTGTGCCTACCAGATGCTGTCTCCTACCTGGTGAGCATGATATGACTCTCTTCACTGCAGCATGTGTCACCAGAGCCACCAAACTCCTGCCCTGTTCCCTTCCAGGGCACGGGACTCTGCTGGGTCTGGGTCACCATGCCTTTCCTTTTGTCTCACCTGGCCCAGGCAGTCCATGCTGAAAGCAGCTCTGCCAGGGCTCTAGAGAAGCCCTATGCCTTCATACAGAGAACAGAGGACATGCAACAAGGCAGCCTACTTCCCTGAGCAGCTCTCAGCATTGCTGCACCATGGGACCATGCAAAAGGACCTCACAAGGGAGGCAGAGGAGCCCACTGAATAAATGTCATTAATGAAGCTCAAGCATCTTTCTTGGCACTTATGTCAGCAAATGCAGGATTTTCCCATTGGCAGGTCTCAATGGACTTTGAGAAGGTGCCTGGTGGCTCTTTAAATTGAGAGGCAGGGAAAAAGAGGCAAGCACTCATGTAATATTGCCAAGAGCTGCCTGTGCAAGCCAAAGGCAGAACCAGACCAATGAACCAGGCTCTATCAAACAACTGCTGTTTCCATGAAGCATCACTGCTTTCTGGTGGGGTCTTCACCTGCACCTTCCAGGTTTTACGAAGGTGCCTTGACCAACAGCTTCCAAAGTTTTCCTTCTATTACAATATTCCTCAGAGGAGGGAAATTTCCTCCCAGGTGACGTCTGGCTTGACACCACTTCTCTTCCTGGATGTGGTTGCTATGACAGCTGCTCCTGGTTTGGCAAATCCTCATCCTGCCAGTCCTCTGCAAACACAACTCTTGCATATCTTGTATTCTTCGGGAAATCAAAATATGCTCCTGTTTTTAGTCTTTTAATCTTCTCATGTCTGTATCTCCTTTTGTTTGGAACCAGTGATGTTAAAGCAGACTTGTGGTGCCAATATGTTAACAGCAGGTTTCAGAAAAAATATCCCACCTCAGCCAATGAGAGATTTAGAGGGCTGTATTGCTTAGGTTGCTGAGAAGAGAGGCTGGGGAATATTCTTCTATGGTTTGCCTTTGAAACAAAAGCTCTTACACATAAAAATCAGGAAATCAACATTACTTAGCAAATAAATGCAGCTTAAGTGCTCTTAACTGGAAGTAGTTGCCATAAACCTTCCTTCTAAGAAATCTGCTGGGCATTTTTCTGATGCTGTGAACTGGAGTTCTGGGGGGACTGGCAGAATGCCTGTGCGTGCAGGAGTGGTCACTCAAAGGTGTTGTTGAGAAAAGTCATTTTATCAGATGTTACAGCCCACAGGGATATATATTCTTTCACTGTCCCCCGTTGCCACTGTGAAGCACACAAACACGCATAACACATGGGCGTTATCTTTGTTTAAATTCTTGTCAGCTCTGGTCTGCACATCTCCACGCTGTTAAATGAATTAAACTCAGATTCCCCTTGCCCCCTGACTTATCTACATTGATTTGCATGTTAATAACTCTGCTTCCCTCAGCCAGTTTGTTCTACCCTCTTCTTGATTTGCTCTCCATGGTAACTTTGATTGAGTTCCTTGCCCCCAGCTCACAGTACAGGGAGGAAACTGAAGCAAGGTGATGCACGGGGGAAGGTGATTCTGGTGACTGTCCGCTTTCACCACCGTTGCCATTTCACTGGTCAAAGCCAGGATGAGCAAGCTGACTATCTCAGCTGCTTTGGATGCCTACCAGGGATGGATACCGTTCTACCCATCTTCCCTTCCCAGAACCCTGGTTTTCAATACACACTCAGGTGTGTTCTACATGCATTTATGTTTTGCTCATCCCAGAACCCTCATGGCTCCCCCAGTTCTGTAACTCTTCCCTCCCCATTCTCAACAAAGTTTAGCTTTTAGCTTACCTCTCAGCCTATCCTGACTGAGGAAGCCAGCTGAGAGAATAACCAAGTGTAGAAATAGCCATTCACTCACATCTATGCCTTCCAGAAGCTGTAAGACCAAACTGGCCCCTCTAAACCAACAGCTTTGTCCTGCAAGCAACCAGTCAGCTGTGCAAGCATCATCCTGCCTATCTGCTGGCAACTTGTGTGGGTAGTCTGAGTCTGAGCAGAACTCCTCATGGGAGGAAGCTTTCCAGTGCCAAAGAGGAGAAGTCTGGCTGTGCGCCACAGCCCCCAGCAAGTTCTGTGAAAAACATGCAGCTACTGGTCCACTGAATCTGGTCCCTTGTGTCTTTGCACGTTGCTTCATCGGCTCGGGGCACGCTTTCAGAACCTGAAAAACTGTGTTTGGGGCAGGAGGGAAGCTGTTGCCATTGTTGTAGTTGAGTTTTCTCAACTTCCTGGTTGACTGCCAAGGACTATGAGGCTTAATTTCCCACCTTGGAGTTTCTCTCCCCCTCAGGATCTTCCCATCTGCTGTATTTCATGTTGCCCAGGTAAAGCTATGCTTGCCAGCCTTCCCCTTCCAAAAATACTGCAGTTTGTTTTGGTTCCTCCAGATTGTGCTGGCTTTGACTCCATGTAGTGTGACTACTGACTCATGGTCCTGCTGGTCACCTCTATCAGATTCCAAAGTTTTCATTATCTTCTGCTCTTTGCAGACCTATGAAGACACATTTGCCTTATAAAAATTAGCAATCTGTTAATGTGGCCACTGTAGAGATCAGAATTTATATTTAGTAACCTAACTCATTGGTGCAGGATCTTTCCAATAAAAGAAGTCTAAAAAAACCAAGATCATCCATTTTTCCCATGGTTTTTCTCCTCATAGACTACAGAGAAAAATATTTCACCGAGATTTCGTAAGCAAGCAAACTGAATTACGTGCTTGGGTTTTTTATTTTTTATTTTGCATACATTTCTCAGGCTCTCAGATTAAAAAATATCTGACACATATTCTGATATGTTATTTGCTGAGTCTTTTTAAGTGAGCCTAGAACTACGCACAGTGGAACTGGGGACCTGAACACAAGACAGAGTGGAACTAGCTTTATTCTGAGTCCTCCATGCAGGATGTAAAAGAAAGCCAAGTCTCCTTTACAGCATTATCTCCATGTCTTCCTGGGAGTCCTTGCACATGTAAAAGGCCGAGCTAGCTGATAGGACCTCAGGGGATCAGCTGCATCTGACCAGCTTAAAACAGAGATCCTTTGACAACCCTCACGTTGTAGCTACAACTCGGTGATATCCAAGTTTAGGGCAAGCACAGCTCTCACTTCAAAGCTTGTTCACTCTGCCAGTGGGCAGCAGGAACCAAACCTGTGAGCCCAGCAACTGGAATTGTGAGGTTTAACCAAGTGCCACCAGCTGCTCGCTCTAACTGCCCCCACCCTGGTGGGATGGGGACGAGAATTGGAAAAAGGTGAAACTCATGGCTTGACATAAGCACAGTTTAATAATTGAAATAAAGTATTATAATAATAATGATGTTGATGAGGATGATGATGATGATGATGATAATGATGATGATGATGAAGAGGAGAGAGAGAAAGAGAAAGGGATAAACCCCAGAAGACAAGTAATGTACAGTAAAATTGCTTACCACCTGCTTACCAGTGCCCAGTCAGGCCCTGAGCAGCAATTGGCCCCTTCCAGACAGTTCCCCCAGTTTATATACTGGGCACGACATTCTAAGGTATGGAATATCTCTTTGGCAAGTTTGGGTCACCTGTACTGGCCATGATCCTTCCAGCCTCTTGTGCACCTGCCCACTGGCAGAGCATGGGACTGAGGTGTCCTTGGCTTAGGGTGAGCACTGCTCAGCAACAACCAAAATATCAGCCTGTTATCAACATTATACTCATACTAAATCCAAAACTCAGCACTGTACCAGCTACTTAGAAGAAAATTAACTCTATTCCTGCCAAAACCACCCAGTACAGAGGGATGGGATGACAACTTGCTCCACGTGCACAATACACATGTGAAACCTTGCAGACCCCTCCTCTGTTTCTCTCCTGAGGATCAGAGGCCTTCAAATAAAACAAAACCCACAGACTAAAACCCCTTCCTTGGAAGATTGCCAGACCCCGTTCTGTCCTCCCATTACTCTTTTACCTTCAAGCTGGCCTTACTGCACACATTCATTATTCATTCCCTCTGTCCCAGTTGTGCATGCAGCTGGTGAGGCTTAGCAGCCACCTGGGCCAAACCTGGTCCACTGCTTCCACTGCCTGCTCCATGTTCCCTGCACCATGTCCACGTCCCAGTGCTGGCTCTGCACAGGGTGGGATGGTTGCCACATGCTGTCATCCTCCTGTCCCTTGCTGGGTGCTCCTGGGCTACCCACCCACTGATTGCACCAAAGCACAGATTGAACACGGCAGGCACCAGAGCTTTTGGTAATTGCACCCCAAGGCTATGAAATTCCCTGACAGCAAACCACACTGCCAAACACAGGCTGCAGCATTTCTCCCTGCTGAAGCATGTCAGGCAGCACAGTTGGCGTTCGTGCCCTTTCAATCTGACAGCACCGTGTCAGCCCAGGAGGGGCAAAGCTGTTTCATGGAGACGTCTGCTGCCTTTTCAGCTGCCAGCAAATACAAGGATTGGGGTTCTTTGCCCTTCCCTTCATTCACTGTCAACTCTTTCTTGGATCATGTTTCTGCTCAGAATTTACTGCAATTCAGGTGTCACTGGCAACTATATCCCATCTCTGCTCTACCCAGATTTCAAACAGAGCAAAACTTTATTTCTCAACATCATAGACTTATTTTTCCCATGGGAACATGAGAAAAAAGATTGAGAATAAGAGACAGGTCCATAGAGTTCTGGCTCCAGATGGCTGGCTCCCAAGTGAAGATAAGTCTTTCTGATCAATCCTTAGCTGATATGTGTAACTCACCCTGCTTCATCTTTGTTGATCATTTTTATTTGCCTCTGGGTCTTGCAAGGACCATGGCAAACATACCATCTTAGTGAAGAGTGAACACTATGCCTGTGGTGTTACCCAGACTGCCAGAAATGGATTCATGGTCATTTTTTTTTTTCATGAGTATTTTCTGTGTCACTAGTCAATGTCAACACTCCCAGGTCAGCAGAGTTTCACCATCAGACTGGGCACATGGGGTTTCTTCCCTGTCAGAAATTACCTGGACATCCAGGGTAGAAAGACAATGCAAGAGGCCTAGTGACGAGAAGGAAACACAGATGTGAGCTGAGGACCTGAAAAGAGCCTGGAGATGTAGCTACGAACAGTGAGCTTTTGGTGTCTCTTCTGTGGATAGTGTCCAAGGGACTGCAAAATAAACATCTTTAACAATGGCTGGAGTAGGGACAGTCATTCCTTACGGCTTTTTTATTAGGGCACAAGCAATATTTCAAACAATGGCAGCATTGCCAAGGACTCACAGTGAAACCAGAAGGATATGATACTGTTTTCTGTCAAACATTTCCAGTATACCAGATGAACACTGGGCTGTGCTCTAAATATTTTTTCTGCATTTTTCAGGAAATACTCTTGTGTGTCCAACATGAATTTGCTGAAGCTGTGTGAAGAGCAAGTTCTTAAAACTTGGACAATTCTTGTCACTTCTCCAGTTTTTGTTTCTTTTCTGTTTCTGGTTAACCAAGAAAGCAGCAACAATTCCTTTAGTGGCCATGTATGTGTCTGTGCTGGAAGAGGACCAGGGGCTCTCCCCTGTGCTTTGGAGTACAGTGAGACCAGGTTTGTGTGGCTATGGCAGGGCATGTCCCATCTCCATGCAGGCTCTGCAGCTGCAGGTGGGATTCACCTCCAGGGCAGGCTGATCTCCAGCCTTACTAAGTCACCAAGGGTCTCCCAGTCTGTCTCAAGGTTTCCTGGCAGCCTTAGATGCACACAAAAAGGAGGGAAATCTGGGTGCTGCAGGTAAGAGAAGAAAGTGCCATGGAGGCCTTTGTATCAGCCTGGAAATAAAACAGATACAAATTCTCATTCAGAAACATCAGGCAGTCAGTAGATTAATTTGTCATTTTAGGAGTTAAACAAAGCTGCAAATATTCAGACTCATGGCAGTAGGTAAATCCAGAGATCCTGGACTTCAGAGATGGGTAGGCTGGCAAAGTGCCTGCAGTTTTAATCTTACTTCACTCAGTCTGCATGGGTAGGGATTAATCTCCATGCTATAGCTTTTCCACCTAGGAACAGGAAATGTTATTCACCTGTGTCAGAGATGTGTTCATGAAGATTAACAGGGATTTGGGGCTTTTATATAACAGGTTCACAGAATATTCTGAGTTGTAAGCGACCCACAAGGATCATTGAGTCCAACTCTTAAGTAAATGGCCCATAGAGGATTGAACCCCCAACCCTGGTGTTATTAGCACCACGTTCTGACCAACTGAGCTCATCTCATAGACCTAGGGGTGGGGGGTTTTATGTGACCTAAGGCTGAGCATGAAATAAAACTGGCCGTGCTATACACTGCCATTTGAAATATTGGCATCACAGCTGTGATGTTTTGGAACCAAGTTTCTTTTTTCCCCTCATTTTTCCTGCCATGGAGACTGAGGTGCTGTAATGTTGCCATGGCCCTGACCTATCCCTCAACAAGGGAATTTGGTTTTCTGCAACCTCCCATCAGAGAATGCAAAGCATTCAGTGCATTGGCATCAAAGGTTTGGCAGCAAGGAAGGAGCCAAGCAGTTTGGTTTGCTTAGTTCTGCTTTGGTCTGACCTGGCTCCCACAGAGAGAAACGGATTCGTGGAAGAAGTTCTCTACCTTAACACTTTTGGGTAAACAATTAGCAATGAAGCGGCTGCCTATGCCACAGTGTCTGGGAGCTTCTTGCCTTCCACACAGCTGTCCAAGCTGTGTCTTGACCCCAATGTGCCCAGCAAGGACAGGTCCCTTTCCCCCACTCCTGCGCATTTTTGCTACCGCACCCCAATCCCTTCAAACTGGAGACATGGCACACGCTGACTCAGTGTGACAGCAGCCCACACTGAAAGACATATATTGATGGAAAGGAATTTCATAGCCAATGCAAAAGGGTGTTAAGCCCTTGAGAAGACCCTGCTCTGACTGAAATCCCAGGCCCTAATATAGAATCAAGAGTGGTTTGGTTTGGAGGGGTTCATCCAGTTCCACCCCGCTGCCATGGGTAGGGACACCTTCCACTAGACCAGGTTGCTCAAAACCCCATTTAGCTTGGCCGTGGAACACTTCCAGGGATGGAGAACCAACAACTTCTCTGAGAAACCTGTGCCAGGGTATCACCACTTTGAGAGTGAAGAATTTCTTCTTAATATCTAGTCTAAAGCTACCTTCTTTCAGTTTAAAGCCATTCCCCTTTTTTGTGTCACTACATGTCCGTGTAAATATCTTGGAGTGTGTTCAGAAGGGCAGAGAAGACCCCATTTCCCTGCCTTAGCACAAGTGTACAATAAACACAGCCTTTTTAAGGACTGAAAAACCTCAGAAGAAAGTGTTACCTGACAAGCTGTCCCAGCTGGGCCCTGTGCAGCCACAGAGATGTGCCATAGGAGCAGGAGGCTCACACTTTATTCCTAAACACCCTCCCCAGCCCTTTCAGAAAACATCCAATGTGAAGAGTCTTTCCCTCCATGCAAACTCTAACGTATTGCAGTGACAGTAATCTATTATGTAGATTTTATGGATCACTTATACAAATTACAGTGAAACCTCAGCCTTGACTGTGGTTTAAAATAGACTCTGAAATAACAATACAGCAGTAACAGCAATAAAAACAATAGCAGCAGTAATAATGAGTAGATAAAAAAATATCCATTAAGGTTCCTCCTTTCTACAAGTACTCGATAATAAAAAGGTATTTTTAGCCTGAAAATTATTTAATATAGTTTTCTCTTTATTCTTTATGGTTTCAAATATATTAGTAAGGTTCACAGCATTTTAAGACACAGAAAAAACAATTTTTTTTCTGAGTCATCAGGTTAGTCTTGTATGAAAATAAGTATTTAGATTCGTGTTTCTCAGTTTGTTGAAACACATCATCCTGCAGAGGAAAATACCTCTTTTTAGTAATGCAGTGTATTAGAGGTCCCTTAGAAGGGAATTCTTGGCATAGAAGTTTCACTGGCAGTATAAGAAACCTACTGAAGTATGTATTCATTTTGTGGTGACTATAGTTAAGTCTCCCCTTTTTGAACACTCAGAGTCTCATGGAGAGTTGTGCCATGCTCAGAACAAACCACTGAATCTTTTTTATCTAAGTACTCTAGCCAGTGCTGCTTCTACAAGGAACTTTTACAGATGACTTTATGTGCAAAGTATTCTTGTATCACCTGAAAGCAGCCATCTGTCTTTCCTCTGCCTTTCCCCAGTGAAGACTTTAAAAATTATTCAGTTTACACCAGGCCTGTTTCTCCTCTGCTTTCTGACTGATGCACTTTTCTGAAATGACATGCAAATCCTCCCAGCACAAGTGGTAGCATTCTGTGAGCAGTCATGAGTGAACTCCCTCCCAAATCTAAGCAACTGGACCTTTCAGAGGACTTGAAAAATGTAATGCCTCTGCCTCTCCTCCCAACTGTTATCACCTTTTCCATGTTTATGGATGACATGTGCCAAGAGGCACAGAAGGACGGATTCCTGTCTTGCCCCTAATAGAAATATTCCATAAATTTCTTCTGAGGAATGCTTACTTTTTCCACTTCACAAAAATATTTCAGAATAATTCTTAATTGGAATTAAAATATAAAATGCCATTTAAAATTTAAAATACCAATACCAAATAGATATAAAATACCATTTTTACCCAAAGATGTAAAAGAACTAGAGGCATCACTGACTGCATATGTACTTTTTTTTTTTTGTGGTTTGTTTTGGGATGTTTGGGATTGTTTTTTTTTTTGTTAAATCAGCTGGGTATTTATTAGCTCAGCAAAGATATCCTAATGCTTTGAAACTCCTAAATGCTTTAAAGATATTTCCTCCCATTCAAAGAACTGACATGTTTGAATTGTTACCAAGCAAAGATGGATGGCTTCATTAGGAAAAGCCCTCAAGTACTTGGATGGGAGAGGTCAGGCTGGAAAGGGTGGATGCCTTCACTTAGAGGCAGGACCCTGAAACCTGGCAATCCAAAATTGGTGGCAAAGTAAGTCTGTGAGACAAGGGCACACACCAGGGGTAGACACAGCCACAATAACTTGGTTGCCATGGCATGTAGAGTAAATATTACTGGGAGTTTCTGATGGCATGTCTGCAGCTCCCCTGCCTTTTGTTGCTTGATGTGCTTTCTTATAGCTAAAACACAATAGGGAGAACTGGCTGGAGTATACAGCTTGATTAATAACCTCTTTTCTCTGCAAAACTGTTGTTGGGCGCATTCACTAACTAATCTTTATTATAGCTGCATGCTGCAGAAGGATGAAATCATTCCTAACTGCAACTGCTCGTAGGTAAACGGAGACACCAGTCCATGGTCCTCAGCATTGCTGTCCCTTCTGCAAATGACAGGCTTTTGATTCATACAGTCAGATGCCTCACAGTAGGAATAATGTCACTTAATAGTGAGCGTCTGAGTGATAGATGCTTACACCTTTGATAATCTTCTTTGATGTGAGGGAAGAGAAATAGGCTTTTTAAGGCCTTGATCCTAATTTCCCTCCTTACCTTAGGCTGAAATTAAATTATTCCCAATCTATACTTCTTGGGAGTGCATGTTCCTACAAGAGCTTGACTGTGTGTATCAGATTTACTCTGTACCCATGAGAAAACCTCAGCCAGTGTCCCCAGTGCTGACATGTGCTTGCCTGTACCCTTCTCCAGTGGGCTCCTTAGCATGGTTTTCATTTATGACAACCCACAGTCTCCCAGGGTTTGCCCAGGCACAGCCCTGTGACTGACATGTTCATAGGGGTATGGTCATTGGGAGGGCTGAAACAAGGATGAGAGGCTTAGTGAAGCAGAGAGAGTGTACCTGCATGGACGTGGGCATACCAGGCTGCTTGGACTTGGGATCTCTGTATACTTCTGTCCAGTCTCACTTACGGGCCTAGGGCTGGATTTTTATGTGCTTGGATTTCTTGAAAACACAGCTAAAATGGTAACAGCCCTGCATGTGATTGGATTTTGTATGCTGAGCTCCATTTCCCTATGTGGGGCTCTTTGGGACCGTGGCATGTGCTCGTCCAAGAAAAGCGATGACCTGTCTTCCTTTCCTGAAGTCCCTGTCACCTGAGCGATGTGGGGCACAGATGGTGCCTGGTGGCATCCTGCAGCTGTGCTGAGTGCTTGTGGCACCCCAGTGGGTCTGACCATCATCCTCCCTTGGTCAGGCTCTAGCCCTGGCTTTACATGGAAACAATTTGGTGCCTTCAGCACACGGCATCAGGTGCTTGAAGCAGGCAAACAGGCACTGGCTGCCTCCGTGGGTCTCATTGCAGGTGCCTTTCAAGAACCACCAGCAGCTTCAGTTCTGAAGGATGACCTTCAATACATCTTAGAAATGTTGAGGTGCTGTTAATCCAGACTGGTCTGGCTGCTCCTGTTCTCCGAGCACACTGAGTCCTCTCAGGACTCCTCTCAGCAAACTCCCTGGGCTGTCTTTTCGAACACGTGCAAAGGAGCACATTTGAATTTCTTGCTATTTTCCTTGACTGCCTTGTCTTTACATCATGAGGCAGGAGGAATAGATGGTCTGGCACCATGCTACTCATTGTATTATACCTCTTTTTTCCAGTGATGAGACACCATTTTGGGGTTTACTCCACTCCTTTTGTCATCTCCTTCTTCTGGAGTACCTGATCATGCCTATCAGGCAGGAAAGGAACCACTCACTGTTCCAGTGGTTGAAATTGAGGCAGTTATCATTCTGATTGCCTTCAATCTCTTCCTTTTAATTAGTTGCTCCTTCCTAACTGCTAGGATGCATGGATTCTGCTTGGGCTTCTGCCTTCACTTGTACCTAATTAGTCTCTATTAATGTTTATGCTTTGCTGTTAGAAGGTGTTTGTCCTTTGAACACCACCTTGGGTGTCATATTCTAATTTATGCTTCTGTTTGCTGGTTTTATTTGAATTAGATTTGTAGATATTTAAGGAGTTTTGTTGGGTTGGTGTTGAGCAGCTGCAACCCTCATGCAGAAAGCATTGTGCATCTGCCAGCACGAAAAGTGATACGTACAATGAAGTGTGGTATGCAAAGATTACAATTAAACTCTCTGATTAAGGTTTGATGTTGCAAGAACACACTCCTCTACAGACATTTTAAAGTCCCTTTTCTCCTTGCTTTTGTGCAAAAACTAAAAGCACGTTCCTGATGACAACAGGAGCCGCTAAGGAACACAAATCTGGTGTTCCCTTCTCAAGCTATACACACTTCTAACAACTCCCATGCCACAGCAAGAGATTTCTCATCCACTGCTTGGCAGCACACAATTTGCACTGCCATGGTTTAGCTAATTAGCTGTCAATGTATTCAGAGTCCACATTTGCAGCTTTATTACCAGAATGAAAGCCACATGAATCTTCTTTTTTTTTTTTTTTTTTTTTTTTTTTTTTTTTTTTTTTTTTTTTTTTTGGTGAGGTTTGTTGCTTTTCTTCTAATATAAGGCCTTCAGACCTTTTGGATTTTCTATTTTATCGTATTTTCCACAGCTCTGTGTGAGCGATTATTGCTTGATGTCTGTAAAGTTCAAATGTATACCACCTGCCTCCATTAGTCATCACTGTTTCTCTGTCAAAATTCATTGGTGCTAAGTGACTATTGCCAAGGTAAATAGAAAATGTAACTGGAGAAGTTGAACACACTGTAGTATTCGTTGGCTTTGCCTTTTTTTGAGTTTACTCTGTCAGCAGTCATGCCGAGTGAGGGCATTCTGTTCTTTTCTTCTTTTGTTTTGTAGGCTTACCAAGCCCTGCAGAAATAAAGGATTTTAATGCAAACATTTACATTTCAGCTAGTTATGGCTATTTTCAATCATTTTAAAGCTTGTGCACACAATGAATTGCTTGGCAGAAAGACTATACAATATGGTCCTTTCCAATAAGTGCTTGACACCTGTACATTTTTAGGAGAATACTGCTCCTTGCTGTCTAATCTGTGCCAGGACCACGTGAAAACCTGTATCATGGTCCAGTCCTCGGTGCTTCTGTCCTCTGAGATTACTCCAGATACAAGGCTGCAGCTTATTCTGCCTCAAGACAGAAAGGAAATGTGTGCCATGCTGAAGTTCATGGCAAAGTTCCTGTTGATGTCAAGGAGGCCAGGTTTTCATTCAGAGAGATTTGGCATCAGCTTCACCGGGGAAGTGTCAACATGGACTGCACTGATAACATTCTTATTTTGGCAGTGCCAAAGCATACACCCACTCTATGTCCAAACAGGAGAAGAACCCAGATGGTGTCATGTCACACTGCCATCCAGATCCATTTCAAAAGAGTTTTAGTGCCAACTCTGATCAATGTATTTAAAATGCTTGACTCTAAATTACTATAATGCTCCAGTAGACAGATCCTAGGATATATGGCACATTTAAGACATGCATAATAATTATTCACAGCTGAAACAACTGGCCAAGGGCTCTGTAGGAGCCCTTCCTTCCTTCCTTCCTTCCTTCCTTCCTTCCTTCCTTCCTTCCTTCCTTCCTTCCTTCCTTCCTTCCTTCCTTCCTTCCTCCCTTCCTTCCTTCCTTCCTTCCTTCCTTCCTTCCTTCCTTCCTTCCTTCCTTCCTTCCTTCCTTCCTNGATAAGCTTTTTTTATTTGGCTTGAATCACACTGGGGTGAGTTAACTTCCTAATGTGACAGGATATTGATATTTTCTATTTCCTTCCCAAGGAAACCATTAATTTTTCTTATTTTTCATTTTCCTCCTCTCCTTTCCTTGCTCTCCCTCCTTCCAAGCTACAGGATGAGTAATTCTAGGGCTGCAGAGGCACAGGTTTGAATTTCTTCCCCTGTCCTTGTTGCCTCTGTAGGAAAATGGATATCGACCTGAGCAGAAGTAAAAAACAGAGTTATTTTTACTTCACTGCTTAATGAAACTTAAAAAGCAATTACAATTAAATTACAATTGATTAGAGTTGAGCATGAGATTCTAAAACATACAAATAAACAACCTTTCTCTTAAAATCAGTTGTCTCTAATGAAACCTAGCTGTATCTTTTTTCTTTCTTACATAATTTCATAATAAAATAGAAGAAAATGCGAAGAATTTCCTGGGGTTTCATTTTAGCTTGTATTGCTGACTGTGATGAACTTCATAGACCAGATCCTGCTTTAACTGAATCCCAGGCAAATCCAAAGCAATTCCATTTATTCTGATAGATTTATTTAGAAGAGCACTGCCTGACCTTCCAGCACCATGGTTAAACTGTGTGCAGCCAAAGGAAATTCAAACTCCCCTGCAAGCTATGGTGTTATTGGAAATTTTTCACATCTTTTTTTTGCCTGTGTGCAAAATAAATCACTGTGTTCCCAACACTTAATAATCTTGGGGTTTTGAAAGAATGCTCTGCACATAATTGAATACTTCAATCACTTTTTGAAAGTAAACCATAACATACATTGTTAAGACTTGGTGTGTGCTATAGATGTTCATATTTATATACTAAGTCTATTATATCTGTGTTGTTTTTACTACTTTTAGAACCATTCTCAGCATCTTTTTGTAGCATACATGGCTGGGGGAGGTGAAGAGTCCCTTGTTGGCAAAAGTAATGAATCTTTCATCCTTGGATCCTGGCCAAGGGCTACGTAGCCTTGTGATTAATATGTTAGCTGCATATTTACAAGGTAGAAAATTCCCCTTCTGCTGAGCTTGTACTCTTGCTGATATTAGTATTTTCCATCTCTTGCTGTTGATTATGGTTTTCCATTTTTCCTGTAATAAAAATGAGACAAAAAATGCTCAGACATATCTCCACATATTTAATACAGCCAAATTATTGTAAATATGAAGATGGTTCTGACATTTTATCACATTATGGAAGCACAGGAGCCCTGTTATACACAAGAGAAGCATCTCACTTACAGCTTTGAAGTATGATTTCCAGAAATATGCAACCATTTTTCCATGTTTCATCTCTCAGGTTTTTGCTAATGAGCAAAATCTTGGTGAAATTTCCACTCCTGGAAAATCAAACGTTCGACACTAAAGAAGTGAGGGAACCAAAAATATTATTGTGAATACCTGGCCTAATTCCTTGTGGGCCTGCTTTTTTTTTTGTTAGCACACCCTCAGCTCCAAAGCTGAGCTTGTAGTACAGTGTATTTTTTCCCAGTAGCCCCAGTTACCACCAGACCCTAACCCAGTTTGCTTCAACAACAGCTCTTTTCTGATAACATTTCACCCATTACATTTCATCCAGCCAAGTACTTCTCTTCCCAACTTGGCTTCTTGTTTTCATATGTAAAATGTTTTGGATTGGGTATGTATTTGCTGACATCTCTGTAGGAGGTGGTAAATTGTTGACATTAAATAGCAAGACAATTATTTTTGCTTATGGAAAACTCTCTAATGTCTGTTGCAGCAAGGCAGCAATATTTTTCTGTGGGAGTATTGTCACTTTTAATAAGCACCCTAGTGGTTTATTTTTCAGTGTGACATCTGTCTCTTTTCCTTCTTCCATTGAGTTTATGTAACGTATGCACACAGTGTTTGATTACTCTTTTTCTTGCTTGTTTTTTACCTCTGCCTTTATGAAAATTTACTCATATATGAAAAGGAGTTCTTTAATGTCTCACTTGCTATTGGCTGTTATTTATACTTTCTTCCCCCATGTCTTCTGTTAAAATTCAGGAGGGGAAAGGAGATTGAAAGCCTGTAAGTAGACTTGCTGTCTATCAGCACTTTCAAACCCCAGATCTGGACCACTGTATAGTTTTCCCAAAAATCTTGGGAGGTCCTTTCAGGGCCTTGAAGATGAACTGAGAGCCTGAAATCCACGGAATGAGTGACAGAGGGTCAGAGAAAAACTGAACTAAAGCCAAATCCTTGTTACACTGTGTGGGTCTATGCTAAATCTGGATTACATCATGATGTTTGTCAAGGTAAACCTGCTCTGAATAGTTAATTTCCCATCCTTTTTAGTCCATTGAACCAGTAATTGTTTTGGGTACAAGACACAGTGTTAGTACTTCGCATTTGATCCTTCAGCTCCCATAAAGACAATTTCAAGCTCTCAGTGCCTCAGTACAAAACCTGTGCTATAATTGCAGGCTCTCATTTCTTAGTGCACACCTTGACCTGCAGGATAGCTGTGTATCCTCCACATTTCTCTCTCTGACTGTTTGCTGGAGCAATTTAATAAAAGGCTGCAAGCACTACCTGTATATACCTGTATTTAAGTAGGTCAATTTCTCTGAAAAAGTGCTGAGTTCTCTAGTGGTTGGAAGCAATAATCACTATTCATGAGCCTTGCCTATCACTCAAAGGTCTTGTTTAGATCAGACAGATCTATTGTGGCAGCTCCTCTACGAAGTTATAAAAAGCACCTCTCACAGAGACTTTGTAATCAGAATTTTAGAGTAGGTGAAGTAATGGAAGGAGAAGGGGAAAGACAAGGAAAAAGCAACAGTGAGCAGTTTGAGACACCACTTAGTAAAATGTTTTAGATGCATTGCTTTTGTTTAGATGTATTATTTTTGTGATGTAATGTGTGAAGCCAAATTGTGCTGCTGCAATGCACCTTTTGTAGAGCACAGCACCTGAAAAACAGGTGTTATTTTCAAGAAACTAAGGGATTTCTTGGTCTAGGTGGTTACAGGTCTTTCTGATGGGGGGTTATGACTCTCTATCCTTTAGGCATGGCAGATAATCTCCTTCCCAGCTGGAACAGGGATCCAAAGCTCTTTCCCTCATGAGGACAGGACAGAGAATAATAAGAAATGTACCAGTGGTTCACTTCTTCCTATGAGCCTGATCTGTTGGAACAAGAAGATGAAGAAGGGACCTGCAGGAGGACAACCTTGACCCTTCTAATGCTTCTGGGCAATATATACAGCATAGACCCATGAAGTTTCCAAGCTATTTTAATTTATGATATGGTCCTCCATAGCTGATATTGTCAATGAAGATGTTGATGATGATGACAGTGAATGTGAAATGTTGCTTGAGTTGCAAACAATGCTTCTTAAAAACAAATATCTGTATAAGTAGCTCACAAATTAAAGGTGTGAAAACTTGGAAACGATGCAGAGAATAGTGACAACAACTTTTGAGGAATAGAGAAATGCCTTATAATGAGAGATGCAAGGAAATCCTTTTGCTCATTGCATGCAAAACAAAGAGGCAACCTACATTCTAATAGCATGAGAAAATATTCAGGTTTTTATTTTTCTTAACATGTCAGAGAAAAACATGATAAAAAAGAACGTAAGGCTGTTAATGCCAATGAAATGAAAGTTAGGAGTAAAACATGCATTTTCAGCAGCAAAGACGAATAACTGCCAACCTAAGAGGGGCACATCTGCCTTTGACTTCATCAAGAGTGCTTTGGTCTAAAGCAAGCTTCAGTAAGACTGTGGTGGACTTCTCATGGAAGGGAAGCAAGACGCACTCTGTGCGCTATTCAGAAATTTTAGCTACAACATCTACAGCATTCCCTCCAAACTTGTAGTCTAAAGCTCTGATAAGCTTAACTGCCATGGAGAAAAGTTGTGTTTGAGAGGAAATAGTCCAGTCTCTACTAAAGTTCCCCTGGTATTCAGGGTGATGTTGTGCACAGCCTGACCCCCTCAGCCTCGTAAGGCAAAGGGAGCAGGAAGGAATGGGTGGGACAGAGACTTCTTTGGTGCAGGTGATAGCTGTGCTAAAGGAACAGGTTGAACTTCAGGATTTTTAGTCTTGATTTAAAAGACACTGAGGACTTAAGGAATGTTTTCTTATATGTATGAAAACTGTGATCTACACAGCAGACTTTTTGGGGGTGTGTCAGATATTTGATCCCACTCTGAGCTCTATCATTCTAAGCCTGCAGTGCTAAGGATTAATTCCAAATTCTGGCTCGAAAGGCATGGATATCTTTCTGCATTTTGAGTCCTAAGCCCATGCAAAGCAACAAGCACAAATCACATGTGCTGCAGCCTGATTGCTGAACCAAAAAAATATCCAGAATCATTGCAGGAAGCAATTTTCCAGTATATGTTTGATACTCTGAACAATGGACTCTCTGCCAATAATACCCAGCACATGAGGAAAGTGGTGTAAATGTCTAATAAAAGCTGTAAAGATAAAGCACTGTGCAATAAAGACCAGAACTGTGCTGAACAAGCCAGCTGAGAGCAGCCTACACAGGAAGTAAGAGAGAGGTCATCTCTTGTCGTTCAAGAAATTGTGCTCGAAATCAGTCAGAGGGTAGCTGAGGAGTCCAGTGCAAGGTGTTAGCAAATGCACTGAGGGGGAGTATCTTGAATTTTTGAGAGATAAAATGGGTAAAGAAGTGCTGTTTTGAGGCAAAGGAAAGCATTAAGAGTTCTTGCAAACTCAGCAATTGAGCTGAGTTGTGGCTGGGTGGGAGGGGATTAACATTGCCTTGATTTAAGAATTTCTTCACTGTTTGTTTTCTTGCTGGCATTTCCTGAAGTAATAAAATCAAATAGTTCAGCTTTCATACGAAATGAAAGTTGCATCCTGTTCTTTCCCCGTGTAGAGATGAATGCTCTCCACCAGGACTCAGATCAATTTGGAGCACTTACTGCCAAAGTTCTTTTCAGAACATCTCATGTTCAGATGATGAAGCCCTGCAGCACAACTGTGAGGTGCAGGAGAACAGAGCGTTGCCTTCATTGCTCTGACAATGGGTCAGAAAGGTATAGGCAAGGGCTTTATCATGGCCACAGGATCAGAAAAAATAAAATGGGACTGAAACATCAGAGATCCCTGCTCTCAGCCCTAAAAGACAAGCTAATCGGGCCTAGAAAATGCTCCCACAGGTGGGGAGCAAAATGTATGATGGGCTATGGACAGCATTTTTAATGCTTCAATGTCAGGAAGAATGATCAGGGCTCTGCCATGAGCCATCTCAGGATCTTCTCAAAGGTTTCACTGGTGACCTGTATAATGGGCTATAAAACAGGACTGTGACATTTCACAGATGAGCTGAGAAGGGCTGCAAAATTTTTGGAAGGTTAACCTTGCAAGAATGTTGACAAATGGATTCCAAGAGAGAAAATAAATAGAATGGATCGATTGCAGCAAGGACAAGTTTCACTCAAGCAATAAAGGGGCAAACCCTGGATCATGTTAAGGGAAAATCAATTTACTTGGGCCTGCTGTGGGTGAAGCAGGGGGAAGGATCTCCTGGCAGGTGTAAGAGCAGTGCTAAGCGCTGAAGTACCTACATTCCACCCTGTCATGTTGGCCCCTGTTTTAAGAGTTTTTTTCTACTTTAAAAGGGTCTATTTGCTTATTTTTCATTCCTCTAGATAAACATGGTTTCCATGGAAGGGCTTCCCCTAGAATTTAGTATTGAAAGGAATTCGATTCAATTTGCTTCTAATGTTTTAAATCCCATTTTTTATACCAAAGCCCAGCTCTGCAGTAACCTCCCCACTGCAGAACATGCACAGAGCTGCACATGCATTTTAAGAGACTCCCTTCTCTGACATGCTGCTGGAACAGAGGAGAGCTTTGGAACACCATGGCAAAAGTTTCTTGCCAATTGTGTGGAATCAGGAGCTCAGACTACACCAGGCATGAGTTCCATGGAGGCCTCACCCTCTGAGTTTACCATCTGTTGTTCAAAGCATGAGAGTTGCCTCTTCTCAAAGACTTCGGCTGAACCTGCTGCAGTGCAATTTAATTAAAACACTTGTTTGGGAGAGGGGTGGACTGATTTTTGCTAGCTGGCATATATCTAGGAGTAGCTAGGAGCATGCTTCTGTTCCAAAAACTACTGTAGAGCCATTTGAGAACTTGTACTGCCTGAAGAACTCACATTCCTTGTGGTTATTTCTGACACATGAACGGTACAGTCATCAAAAATGTGAGAAGCATGTGGTAAAACTGGCAAAATCTTGCTTTTCAAGACATTCACTGGACTTCCTGCCTGCAGCCAAATGAAGAAGAATTTGCCACATTAATATTACTGTCAAGGAGTTAAAGTTTTTTAATTGCTTTTTCTTTTTGCTTCAAACAAGTTGCAGCCTAAGGTACTACAGACAAGACACAGGGTCAAGTATTGATTCACAAAACATAAAAAGTAGGTTTGTTTTCCTCCATTTTAGCTGTGCTAAAACTTGAGCCAAACCTGTTTGTGAGGATGTGATAGTGGCAGGAGGCCCAGTTCTGATATTCAGCTAAGCAAAGCAGACTTCTGCCCAAATCTTGAACACCACATATGTGAATGATCAAAAACATACTTTAAGGAAAAACAATTCCCCAGCTTTCACACTTCCTGGCTTCACTGGATGGAGAAAACTGCTGGAGTTGCCAACTGCAGCCTGGGAAAATTTTTTGCAGTGGAGTGAGAAAATCTGGTAGCATGAATTTTCAAAAATGTGAATGTTTATAGAGTAAAGCCTAGGAGAAGTTCTTATTATTCAAAAGTTAATTTCTGGAGATTGTTTAACAGTAATTATTTTCAATAACATGCTGGATTCAGCTTTCAGGAGGTTTTATTTATTGCTTTCAGTATTCAGCCCAGACTACTGAAGCATTTGTTAAATCAAATGAAGTCCAAATATTGGGATCTGAAACAGCAAAATAGAGCTATCAGGTTTTCATATTCTGTTTTAAATAAGTAATTTCCAAAAGACCGTAAAGTCAAGAGAAAAGTTTTAGCAGCGCTATATTGCTCTGCAGGTACTTTTGTGTTTGCTGACTACAGCCCCCAAAACCTGGCTTAGCATGGGGGCAGATGATTGTAACATGCCAGATAGAAAGAGAGCAACTTCTTTCAGTCTTTTCAAATTTGCTGTCAGGAAGCTGAAGTTGATACCAAAGGACTAGAAAGAAAGAGCTCAGTCATTTCAAATCTGGGGCTGGAACAGACTGGCTGTCTGGGTGGATTAGTGACCGGAATACAGCATCTCGGAATCTAGTGAAAATATCTTGGAGACAACAGATGAAAAACAGAGTGAAAAAGCTGCATGCATGAAACCAAACTTGTTGGCTGGTTAGTGCAACCCTGCACTTCTGTAAGAGCCAAATTCAGAAATGCAGTAAGGGCAAAAGCAAAGCTGTTATGCTGTGTTATTCTGTGCAGAACTTCTGCAGAGTTGGAAAGGGGAATTTTTTTTAAGGGGAATCCTAGAATTCTGTGGGTACATACCAGGCACAGTGTGACCTCAGTTACTTCGACAGAAAAATGAGTGCAGGATTTTTTTCAGCTTACTTGAGCAGCACCCTCCATAGAGGCATTTCCCAAAAAAGCAACATTTTGCTCTCCCCAGCCCCTTGCTGCTCTTTCCCTGCCCTGCAGCTCTCGTCCACTCCTGCAACAGCCTGGGTCCTATGGCTAGGAGGACCTGCTCCAACTTAAAATTAGCATGGCAATATGGGAAATGAAAAAATGAGATTAATTTGTTATGAGGAACTGTGGAGGAGAACAAATGGCTTGGAGACTGCAGCTTTTCGTCGCAACACACTTTGTAAGGCTCTGTGGGCTCTGACTTCAGCTACTGGCCATTTACATAACCTGTCAGCTCTGTCTCTTTGGCAGCCATTTCTTTTTACTTTTTAATAACTGGGGAGATTTAACCTCTGCA
Organism: Nicator chloris; assembly: GCA_013400495.1. Lineage (NCBI taxonomy): Eukaryota > Metazoa > Chordata > Aves > Passeriformes > Pycnonotidae > Nicator > Nicator chloris. The sequence goes on from WAAE01003337.1 coordinate 217,702, forward strand.
GAAAAGGCAGATTCCATTTTTCCTAGGAGAAAATTTAGTTTTTACTTTGACATTTTTCTTTCTGTAACTTACTAACTGTACGTCAGACTGAGACGAGAAGCAAGATGGTAACACCAAGCCCTAGTTCCTTTCCACTGTTCACACAGCCAGCATTGATTACTGAGAACAGCCTCTGTTGCTCTGCCCACTTTGGAGATATTCCTCTCCATGCTGTTCTTGTTTCACTTCCTGTGAGTATGTGTTAGCCAAGGTAAACCCATCCCACAGCGCAGTGAACATGAACAAAATAAACATAGGAAGCTTATGGCTTTTTTTAAGCTGGGTGCTAGTCATCCTGCTGAAACAAACAACCAGAAAATCCTGTCTGGCAGAATGCATTTTCAGGCCAAAATATAGCTCCTGTTTCTCTAATGTGAATTCTGCAAAGGAGCCATCAGTATTGTGTAGGAAAATTTCAATAGCAGCTAAGCAGACCTGCAGGGTTTTCATGGGTGACAAGAACTAAAATGGAGGAAATTCCACCCAGATCCATATTTCTCTGTTACATGGAGGCCTTGGCTATTTCCTCCTCATTCATAAGGTCTGCCCCTGGGTTGGCTTTTCCTATGGAGTGCTCTGAGACCTGTGCTCCACAGACAGCTCCAGTGTGCTCCCCAGTGCCTGGGTACAAACACAGGCTTTGGACACAGCCAGTCTGGACATCAGTCTCAAGGACACTCTTATCAAATTGTCATTGTGCAACACACTTTTGACCCACAGACTGGGAAGGGCACTTCCCAGTTTAACTGACTCAAGGTTCACCTGAAGGTTGTGACGTGGCATTTTCCACACCAATACTTCCCTGAAAACTGCTCTTCATCATAATCCACTCTCTCATTTCTGTCTGTTCTCATTGAGGAAGGGCTACCTTTAAAAGTACCTGGTCGCAATCCCAGGCAGATGCAGTTTCAGTATTTACTGCATGCAGCTCATCAGAACTTCATTCTCCCTCTGGAGATACTCCCCTGCTCCCCCACAGCACAGCAGGCTCAAAAGAAATCTTGAATTTATCAGCAAAACAACTGGCAACTTCCTCACAGCTAGAGAATTTATCTGCAAATAGAAACAGTTGAATTGAACCAGCTGCACACCAGCTGGAACATTTTCACTGCAGCAATTTGTAGCAGAGGAGAAAATTATATATTTTTTAAAATCTCTCTTAAAATTATCACAATAATAATCCATCTAGCTGAATTCAGGGATTTGTGCCAGTGGCACTCTGGAGACCCTGGGGTTTTGATGTGTTTTGTGGTTTGTGGTTTGGTTGGGGTTTTT